>JAJKFL010000006.1:44866691-45249715 GCA_021186555.1 Reticulitermes speratus
AAATTCAGTCCGTACCGCGCAGTAAACACACTCCGTCTCAGTATACAACCAGTCAGTAATGTTACAGTGAAAAATCGCTGTTTGTTCTAGATCCACACAAAACACATAAATACAGTCCGTACCACGCAGTAAACACACTCCGTCTCAGTATACAAACCATCAGTTAATGCTGTACATGAAATAATCGCTGTTTTTCGAATCCACACAAAACACATAATACAGTCCGTACCGCGCATAAACACACTCGTCCGTTATACAAACCAGTCAGTTAATGTTGTACAGTGAAAAATCGCTGTTGTTCTAGATCCACACAAAAACACATAATACAGTACGACCGCGCAGTAACACACTCCGTCTCAGTTATACAAACAGTCATTAATGTGTACAGTGAAATAATCGCTGTTTGTTCTAGATCCACACAAACACATAAATCAGTCCGTACCGCGCAGTAAACACTCCGTCTCATATACAAACATCAGTTAATGTGTACAGTGAAATAATCGCTGTTTGTTCTAATCCACACAAAACACATAAATACAGTCCGTACCACGCTAAACACTCCGCTCAGTATACAAACCAGTCAGTTAATGCTGTCAGTGAAATAATCGCTGTTTGTTCTGAGATCCACACAAAACACATAAACAGTCCGTACCGCGCAGTAAACACTCGTCCAGTATACAAACCATCAGTTAATGTGTACAGTGAAATAATCGCTGTTTGCTGAGATCCACACAAAACACATAAATACAGTCGACCGCGCAGTAAACACACTCCGTCTCAGTTATACAAACCAGTCAGTTAATGCTGTACAGTGAAATAATCGCTGTTTGTTCTGAGATCCACACAAAACACATAAATACAGTCCGTACCGCGCAGTAAACACACTCCGTCTCAGTTATACAAACCAGTCAGTTAATGCTGTACAGTGAAATAATCGCTGTTTGTTCTGAGATCCACACAAAACACATAAATACAGTCCGTACCGCGCAGTAAACACACTCCGTCCAGTTATACAAACCAGTCAGTTAATGCTGTACAGTGAAATAATCGCTGTTTTTTCTGAGATCCACACAAAACACATAAATACAGTCCGTACCGCGCAGTAAACACACTCCGTCTCAGTTATACAAACCAGTCAGTTAATGCTGTACAGTGAAATAATCGCTGTTTGTTCTGAGATCCACACAAAACACATAAATACAGTCCGTACCGCGCAGTAAACACACTCCGTCTCAGTTATACAAACCATCAGTTAATGCTGTACAGTGAAATAATCGCTGTTTGTTCTGAGATCCACACAAAACACATAAATACAGTCCGTACCACGCAGTAACACACTCCGTCTCAGTTATACAAACCAGTCAGTTAATGCTGTACAGTGAAATAATCGCTGTTTTGTTCTGAGATCCACACAAAACACATAAATACAGTCCGTACCGCGCAGTAAACACACTCCGTCTCAGTTATACAAACCAGTCAGTTAATGCTGTACAGTGAAATAATCGCTGTTTTTTCTGAGATCCACACAAAACAATATAAAGATCCAGTTCGTACCGCGCAGTAAACACACTCCGTCTCAATTATACAAACCAGTCAGTTAATGCTGTACAGTGAAATAATCGCTGTTTGTTCTGAGATCCACACAAAACACATAAATACAGTCCGTACCGCGCAGTAAACACACTCCGTCTCAGTTATACAAACCAGTCAGTTAATGCTGTACAGTGAAATAATCGCTGTTTGTTCTGAGATCCACACAAAACACATAAATACAGTCCGTACCGCGCAGTAAACACACTCCGTCTCAGTTATACAAACCAGTCAGTTAATGCTGTACAGTGAAATAATCGCTGTTTGTTCTGAGATCCACACAAAACACATAAACTACAGTCCGTACCGCGCAGTAAACACACTCCGTCTCAGTTATACAAACCAGTCACTTAATGCTGTACAGTGAAATAATCGCTGTTTGTTCTAAGATCCACACAAAACACATAAATACAGTCCGTACCGCGCAGTAAACACACTCCGTCTCAGTTATACAAACCAGTCAGTTAATGCTGTACAGTGAAATAATCGCTGTTTGTTCTGAGATCCACACAAACACATAAATACAGTCCGTACCGCGCAGTAAACACACTCCGTCTCAGTTATACAAACCAGTCACTTAATGCTGTACAGTGAAATAATCGCTGTTTGTTCTGAGATCCACACAAAACACATAAACACAGTCCGTACCGCGCAGTAAACACACTCCGTCTCAGTTATACAAACCAGTCACTTAATGCTGTACAGTGAAATAATCGCTGTTTGTTCTAAGATCCACACAAAACACATAAACACAGTCCGTACCGCGCAGTAAACACACTCCGTCTCAGTTATACAAACCAGTCAGTTAATGCTGTACAGTGAAATAATCGCTGTTTGTTCTAAGATCCACACAAAACACATAAAATACAGTCCGTACCGCGCAGTAAACACACTCCGTCTCAGTTATATAAACCAGTCAGTTAATGCTGTACAGTGAAATAATCGCTGTTTGTTCTGAGATCCACACAAAAACACATAAACACAGTCCGTACCGCGCAGTAAACACACTCCGTCTCAGTTATACAAACCAGTCACTTAATGCTGTACAGTGAAATAATCGCTGTTTGTTCTGAGATCCACACAAAACACATAAATACAGTCCGTACCGCGCAGTAAACACACATCGTCTCAGTTACACAAACCAGTCAGTTAATGCTGTACAGTGAAATAATCGCTGTTTGTTCTGAGATCCACACAAAACACATAAATACACTGTGTGGGCAGAACGTTAGAATTGTTGAATGTTAAACTGGTGGTACATATAGTAACCACTGGGCTTTAGACGGTTAAATTACATATAGAAACCCAGTCCGTACCGCGCAGTAAACACACTCCGTCTCAGTTATACAAACCAGTCAGTTAATGTTGTACAGTGAAATAATCGCTGTTTGTTCTGAGATCCACACCAAAACACATAAACACAGTTCGTACCGCGCAGTAAACACACTCCGTCTCAGTTATACAAACCAGTCAGTTAATGCTGTACAGTGAAATAATCGCTGTTTGTTCTGAGATCCACACAAAACACATAAATACAGTCCGTACCGCGCAGTAAACACACTCCGTCACAGTTATACAAACCAGTCAGTTAATGCTGTACAGTGAAATAATCGCTTTTTGTTCTGAGATCCACACAAAACACATAAATACAGTCCGTACCGCGCAGTAAACACACTCCGTCTCAGTTATACAAACCAGTCAGTTAATGTTGTACAGTGAAATAATCGCTGTTTGTTCTGAGATCCACACAAAACACATAAATACAGTCCGTACCGCGCAGTAAACACACTCCGTCTCAGTTATACAAACCAGTCAGTTAATGCTGTACAGTGAAATAATCGCTGTTTGTTCTGAGATCCACACAAAACACATAAATACAGTCCGTAACCGCGCATAAACACACTCCGTCTCAGTTATACAAACCAGTCAGTTAATGCTGTACAGTGAAATAATCGCTGTTTGTTCTCAGATCCACACAAAACACATAAATACAGTCCGTACCGCGCAGTAAACACACTCCGTCTCAGTTATACAAACCAGTCAGTTAATGCTGTACAGTGAAATAATCGCTGTTTGTTCTCAGATCCACACAAAACACATAAATTCAGTCCGTACCGCGCAGTAAACACACTCCGTCTCAGCTATACAAACCAGTCAGTTAATGCTGTACAGTGAAATAATCGCTGTTTGTTCTGAGATCCACACAAAACACATAAATACAGTCCGTACCACGCAGTAAACACACTCCGTCTCAGCTATACAAACCAGTCAGTTAATGCTGTACAGTGAAATAATCGCTGTTTGTTCTGAGATCCACACAAAACACATAAATACAGTCCGTACCGCGCAGTAAACACACTGCGTCACAGTTATACAAACCAGTCAGTTAATGTTGTACAGTGAAATAATCGCTGTTTGTTCTGAGATCCACACAAAACACATAAATACAGTCCGTACCACGCAGTAAACACTCCGTCTCAGTTATACAAACCAGTCAGTTAATGCTGTACAGTGAAATAATCGCTGTTTGTTCTGAGATCCACACAAAACACATAAATACAGTCCGTACCGCGCAGTAAACACACTCCGTCTCAGTTATACAAACCAGTCAGTTAATGCTGTACAGTGAAATAATCGCTGTTTTTTCTGAGATCCACACAAAACACATAAATACAGTCCGTACCGCGCAGTAAACACACTCCGTCTCAGTTATACAAACCAGTCAGTTAATGCTGTACAGTGAAATAATCGCTGTTTGTTCTGAGATCCACACAAAACACATAAATACAGTCCGTACCGCGCAGTAAACACACTCCGTCTCAGTTATACAAACCAGTCAGTTAATGCTGTACAGTGAAATAATCGCTGTTTGTTCTGAGATCCACACAAAACACATAAATACAGTCCGTACCGCGCAGTAAACACACTCCGTCTCAGTTATACAAACCAGTCAGTTAATGCTGTACAGTGAAATAATCGCTGTTTGTTCTGAGATCCACACAAAACACATAAATACAGTCCGTACCGCGCAGTAAACACACTACGTCTCAGTTATACAAACCAGTCAGTTAATGCTGTACAGTGAAATAATCGCTGTTTGTTCTGAGATCCACACAAAACACATAAATACAGTACGCACCGCGCAGTAAACACACTCCGTCTCAGTTATACAAACCAGTCAGTTAATGTTGTACAGTGAAATAATCGCTGTTTGTTCTGAGATCCACACAAAACACATAAATACAGTCCGTACCGCGCAGTAAACACACTCCGTCTCAGCTATACAAACCAGTCAGTTAATGCTGTACAGTGAAATAATCGCTGTTTGTTCTGAGATCCACACAAAACACATAAATACAGTACGCACCGCGCAGTAAACACACTCCGTCTCAGTTATGCAAACCAGTCAGTTAATGTTGTACAGTGAAATAATCGCTGTTTGTTCTGAGATCCACACAAAACACATAAATACAGTCCGTACCGCGCAGTATACACACTCCGTCATAGTTATACAAACCAGTCAGTTAATGCTGTACAGTGAAATAATCGCTGTTTTTTCTGAGATCCACACAAAACACATAAATACACTGTGTGGGCAGAACGTAGAATTGCTGAATGTTAAAATCGGCGGTACATAAATTGACCACTGGGCTTTAAATTATCATAAGCCTTCGTGACACACTACTTCACTAAAAGTGTTAGGCATAGATTCATTCCAATATGCTGTCACTTTATTACGCTACGTCGTGTTCCAAACGTCTACAGCTTTTTTTAATTCTCGCCCCAAAATGACTGACACGTAACGTGACTGACAGTTGGCTACATTCCGGGAATCCCCGCGAGCAGTGTGTATGCATATATATGTTTGTGTGTGTGCAGCGCCACGAGAACTCCGACGTCAAGTTACGCAAACAACAATCATCGCCGGACCGTGAGACTGTTTTCAGGTGTGTTTCCGGTATCCACAAAGCTTTTGCTTCTTTGGCTGCGAGGCACATGGGCACGGAACCACAAAATAACATATCTGGCGCGGCTCCGTCCGTATTTCTTGTGGTTAAATTCAAACCGAAAATAAAGGCTTGTTAGTATAGAACGTTCACGGCGTACTGAAGTCCGTGCGTTTAATTATGTACACTACCGTGAACACTGGTGGGAAGTGGAGGTACAACTCTACGCATTATTAGCCGGCAGTACTTAGAGGTCAGTTTTAAGCTCCACACCCCGGCTGCTTTACCCTCCGGGAAATAGCAACTCCTATGCCCTGGGTACGAGGCTGGGCTGTTCTCAGAACCGCTTTGGGGTCTGTGGAAATAATAACTGCATCGCAGTCAGTATCCTGGCCCCTTGGAACATATTAGTAATTTTATACAGGGTGTTCCGCATAAGGAGTGCCAAACTTCAGGGTGTTAGTATACGAGTCATTTTGAATAAAATGGTTTGTAAGTTATGCCTGATTATCGATCGTTACAGCTGTACTAATATTTTAATTTTGCAACACGCTGTACGATATTCATTTTCATGACCCACCTCCACGCCTACTCCCATCTCGCACAAACACTGCTCCCTCATACCTCGTACTCGCTTTGATTCACAGGCCTGGCCTGCGAGATCACCGCATCTCACTCCCCTTGACTACTTCTTGTAGGGCGCATGAAAGACATGTCTAACTAACTAACTAACTAACTCTATGGAGCAGAGTCCTTCTTGAGAAGCTAACAGGTATCAGCTAGTCAAGAACCCGAAGGTTCATTACCGCACTCACAACAGCCCGTCACCTGTCTATATCCTGAGCCATATCAATCCAGTCCATGCCCCCCCATCACACTTCTTGAAGATCCATTTTAATATTATCCTCCCATCTACGCCTGGGTCTTCCTAGTGGTCTCCTTCCCTCAAGTCTCCCCACCAAAATCCTGTATGCACCTCTCCCCTCACTCATACGTGCTACATGCCCCGCCCACCTCATTCGAAAGACATGATCTACTGGCAAAAATTACAGAGACGGGAATTCTGGAGTGAATCGTGGATTCCGCTGACCGCATGGGGGGAAATGACGGGACTGTCAGAAAGGCAACAAATTATTTTTTTGAGAAGAGCAGAATTGTGTGTATGGAAGGGGAGGACGTCATTTTGAGCAGCAGTCAGATTCTGACGCTCTCTGATATCATCTAATCAGAACATTTTGAGCAGCAGTCAGATTCTGACGCTCTCTGATATCATCTAATCAGAACATTTTGAGCAGCAGTCAGATTCTGACGCTCTCTGATATCATCTAATCAGAACATTTTGAGCAGCAGTCAGATTCTGACGCTCTCTGATATCATCAAATCAGAACATTTTGAGCAGCAGTCAGATTCTGACGCTCTCTGATATCATCTAATCAGAACATTTTGAGCAGCAGTCAGATTCTGACGCTCTCTCATATCATCTAATCAGAACATTTTGAGCAGCAGTCAGATTCTGACGCTCTCTGATATCATCTAATCAGAACATTTTGAGCAGCAGTCAGATTCTGACGCTCTCTCATATCATCTAATCAGAACATTTTGAGCAGCAGTCAGATTCTGACGCTCTCTCATATCATCTAATCAGAACATTTTGAGCAGCAGTCAGATTCTGACGCTCTCTCATATCATCTAATCAGAACATTTTGAGCAGCAGTCAGATTCTGACGCTCTCTCATATCATCTAATCAGAACATTTTGAGCAGCAGTCAGATTCTGACGCTCTCTGATATCATCTAATCAGAACATTTTGAGCAGCAGTCAGATTCTGACGCTCTCTCATATCATCTAATCAGAACATTTTGAGCAGCAGTCAGATTCAGACGCTCTCTCATATCATCTAATCAGAACATTTTGAGCAGCAGTCAGATTCTGACGCTCTCTGATATAATCTAATCAGAACATTTTGAGCAGCAGTCAGATTCTGACGCTCTCTGATATCATCAAATCAGAACATTTTGAGCAGCAGTCAGATTCTGACGCTCTCTGATATCATCTAATCAGAACATTTTGAGCAGCAGTCAGATTCTGACGCTCTCTCATATCATCTAATCAGAACATTTTGAGCAGCAGTCAGATTCTGACGCTCTCTCATATCATCTAATCAGAACATTTTGAGCAGCAGTCAGATTCTGACGCTCTCTGATACCATCTAATCAGAACATTTTGAGCAGCAGTCAGATTCTGACGCTCTCTGATATCATCAAATCAGAACATTTTGAGCAGCAGTCAGATTCTGACGCTCTCTGATATCATCTAATCAGAACATTTTGAGCAGCAGTCAGATTCTGACACTCTCTCATATCATCTAATCAGAACATTTTGAGCAGCAGTCAGATTCTGACGCTCTCTGATATCATCTAATCAGAACATTTTGAGCAGCAGTCAGATTCTGACGCTCTCTCATATCATCTAATCAGAACATTTTGAGCAGCAGTCAGATTCTGACGCTCTCTCATATCATCTAATCAGAACATTTTGAGCAGCAGTCAGATTCTGACGCTCTCTCATATCATCTAATCAGAACATTTTGAGCAGCAGTCAGATTCTGACGCTCTCTCATATCATCTAATCAGAACATTTTGAGCAGCAGTCAGATTCTGACGCTCTCTGATATCATCTAATCAGAACATTTTGAGCAGCAGTCAGATTCTGACGCTCTCTGATATCATCAAATCAGAACATTTTGAGCAGCAGTCAGATTCTGACGCTCTCTGATATCATCTAATCAGAACATTTTGAGCAGCAGTCAGATTCTGACGCTCTCTCATATCATCTAATCAGAACATTTTGAGCAGCAGTCAGATTCTGACGCTCTCTCATATCATCTAATCAGAACATTTTGAGCAGCAGTCAGATTCTGACGCTCTCTCATATCATCTAATCAGAACATTTTGAGCAGCAGTCAGATTCTGACGCTCTCTGATATCATCAAATCAGAACATTTTGAGCAGCAGTCAGATTCTGACGCTCTCTGATATCATCTAATCAGAACATTTTGAGCAGCAGTCAGATTCTGACGCTCTCTCATATCATCTAATCAGAACATTTTGAGCAGCAGTCAGATTCTGACGCTCTCTGATATCATCTAATCAGAACATTTTGAGCAGCAGTCAGATTCTGACGCTCTCTCATATCATCTAATCAGAACATTTTGAGCAGCAGTCAGATTCTGACGCTCTCTCATATCATCTAATCAGAACATTTTGAGCAGCAGTCAGATTCTGACGCTCTCTGATATCATCAAATCAGAACATTTTGAGCAGCAGTCAGATTCTGACGTTCTCTGATATCATCTAATCAGAACATTTTGAGCAGCAGTCAGATTCTGACGCTCTCTCATATCATCTAATCAGAACATTTGAGCAGCAGTCAGATTCTGACGCTCTCTCATATCATCTAATCAGAACATTTTGAGCAGCAGTCAGATTCTGACGCTCTCTCATATCATCTAATCAGAACATTTTGAGCAGCAGTCAGATTCTGACGCTCTCTGATATCATCTAATCAGAACATTTTGAGCAGCAGTCAGATTCTGACGCTCTCTCATATCATCTAATCAGAACATTTTGAGCAGCAGTCAGATTCTGACGCTCTCTCATATCATCTAATCAGAACATTTTGAGCAGCAGTCAGATTCTGACGCTCTCTGATATCATCAAATCAGAACATTTTGAGCAGCAGTCAGATTCTGACGTTCTCTGATATCATCTAATCAGAACATTTTGAGCAGCAGTCAGATTCTGACGCTCTCTCATATCATCTAATCAGAACATTTTGAGCAGCAGTCAGATTCTGACGCTCTCTCATATCATCTAATCAGAACATTTTGAGCAGCAGTCAGATTCTGACGCTCTCTCATATCATCTAATCAGAACATTTTGAGCAGCAGTCAGATTCTGACGCTCTCTCATATCATCTAATCAGAACATTTTGAGCAGCAGTCAGATTCTGACGCTCTCTGATATCATCTAATCAGAACATTTGAGCAGCAGTCAGATTCTGACGCTCTCTCATATCATCTAATCAGAACATTTTGAGCAGCAGTCAGATTCTGACGCTCTCTGATATCATCAAATCAGAACATTTTGAGCAGCAGTCAGATTCTGACGTTCTCTGATATCATCTAATCAGAACATTTTGAGCAGCAGTCAGATTCTGACGCTCTCTGATATCATCTAATCAGAACATTTTGAGCAGCAGTCAGATTCTGACGCTCTCTCATATCATCTAATCAGAACATTTTGAGCAGCAGTCAGATTCTGACGCTCTCTCATATCATCTAATCAGAACATTATTCCCCCGTACTGTAATACCCTTACGTAAACTAACATACCTAGCTTATTAATATAACCAAAAAGTGATTTTTGTTGTTGTGAAGGGCCCGCAGCAGAAGCTACGGACGCACCGCAGCCTTAAGGCTTATTGTACAACCCTGTGGCAAAGATGAAGAGAAAGGTGATTAGTTTTTTATTTTTCCAAGTAATGAAGCACCGGTGGAATGAAATTGACAGGGGAAAACCGAATAACTCGGAGAAGAAACTGTCCGAGTGCCACTTTGTCCACCACAAATCCCATATCGACTGACCCAGTATCGAACCCAGGCCTCTGCGGTGAGGGGCCGGCGACTGACCGCCTGTGCCATGGCACGGTGCTAATGTCTGACGCATGTGATGTACTTACAGTAGGCGAGACGTAACTGCTGCTCTTGTTTTGTGGTGTTACAAGACTCATGTTGTGGAGCAGATTAAAACTTTGTGGCTATTTTTATTTTCTGGTGTTGCCTGGCACATAACCTTCTATATGTAGGCCTATAGTATGATATGACATAGACTTCTGTATTGTAAAACTTTCGGTGACAGGCTTGTACGTGTATTAAAGTGCTTGCAGTGACGTAAGATTTGGTAATCGGACGTATGTTGACTTGCAGCATTTTTACTCAAAACGTTTCATACAATAACATCCTGAAGTTTGCACATCTCATGCAGAACATCCTGTATATGGACATTATTTTACAAATTAAGGTGGATATTCAATAACTGAACGTACCTAGGTCATGAAAATTAAGTGATGACTGACGACACCTTAAATGTTGCTCATTTATTGCACTGAAATATCGTTATTTCTCAACGTAATCATCCAGCACGTTGACGCTCTTGTCCCGTCTTTGTATATTTCACAGTTACGAGGAAGTAAGATTGGTTGTTCGTAAGTGGTTCCGAATGCAACACTCCGATTTCTGCCACAATATAATTTTTAACTTTTTCCAAGATGAGAGATTACATTAGTGTTTTAGAGGATTGTCCTGAAAAAACTGACGCAGTAAGTCAATGAAACGATTTACATTTATTTAAGGGTGTGGTGAATTTTTGTTTAATTTTAATGACACTGTAAACCTCACTTGTTGAACTTTCTTTGTACTTCTTATGAGTGAAACAGTAAGAGAGAAAGGTTGGGAGTGTACAGGTGTGATTGAGCTGGTGGGTAAGAAGAGGGGGAGATTGTGAACATGTAAGAGTGACGTGATCAAAGGTGGCGGGAGATTATGCGAGTGGAGGAGTGGGAGAAATGACGGAATGTGAGTGGGGGAGTAAGCTTGTGAGTAGAATTATAAGCCTGTGATTGGGGCAGGATGGGAGCTGATAAAGAATATGAGTGGTAAGCCGAGAGAGTGAGGAGTGAGTGGTAAGCCGAGAGAGTGAGGGAGTGAGTGGTAAGCCGTCAGAGTGAGGAGTGAACGGTAAGCCGAGAGAGTGAGGAGTGAGCGGTAAGCCGAGAGAGTGAGGAGTGAGTGGTAAGCCGAGAGAGTGAGAAGTGAGTGGTAAGCCGAGAGAGTGAGGAGTGAGTGGTAAGCCGAGAGAGTGAGGAGTGAGTGGTAAGCCGAGAGAGTGAGTAGTGAGGCTGTGATTTGTTGCAAGGAGCGTGTGAATGAGTAGACGGAGGACTGAGTAGGTTTATGAGTTAATGTATGACTGAGTGTGTAAGTGACGCATTGAATTGTTAAGTGACACAGTCAGTCCCCTGCATACACACAATTGTTAAGTGACACAGTCAGTCCCCTGCACACACACAATTGTTAAGTGACACAGTCAGTCCCCTGCATACACACAATTGTTAAGTGACACAGTCAGTCCCCTGCAAACACACAATTGTTAAGTGACACAGTCAGTCCCCTGCACACACACAATTGTTAAGTGACACAGTCAGTCCCCTGCATACACACAATTGTTAAGTGACACAGTCAGTCCCCTGCACACACACAATTGTTAAGTGACACAGTCAGTCCCCTGCATACACACAATTGTTAAGTGACACAGTCAGTCCCCTTCACACACACAATTGTTAAGTGACACAGTCAGTCCCCTGCACACACACAATTCTTAAGTGACACAGTCAGTCCCCTGCACACACACAATTGTTAAGTGACACAGTCAGTCCCCTGCACACACACAATTGTTAAGTGACACAGTCAGTCCCCTGCACACACAAACAATTGTTAAGTGACACAGTCAGTCCCCTGCACACACACAATTCTTAAGTGACACAGTCAGTCCCCTGCACACACACAATTGTTAAGTGACACAGTCAGTCCCCTGCACACACAAACAATTGTTAAGTGACACAGTCAGTCCCCTGCACACACACAATTGTTAAGTGACACAGTCAGTCCCCTGCACACACACAATTGTTAAGTGACACAGTCAGTCCCCTGCACACACACAATTGTTAAGTGACACAGTCAGTCCCCTGCACACACACAATTGTTAAGTGACACATTCAGTCTCCTGCACACACACAATTGTTAAGTGACACAGTCAGTCCCCTGCATACACACAATTGTTAAGTGACACAGTCAGTCCCCTGCACACACACAATTGTTAAGTGACACAGTCAGTCCCCTGCATACACACAATTGTTAAGTGACACAGTCAGTCCCCTGCACACACACAATTTTTAAGTGACACAGTCAGTCCCCTGCACACACACAATTGTTAAGTGACAGTCAGTCCCCTGCACACACACAATTGTTAAGTGACACAGTCAGTCCCCTGCACACACATAATTGTTAAGTGACACAGTCAGTCCCCTGCACACACACAATTGTTAAGTGACACAGTCAGTCCCCTGCACACACACAATTCTTAAGTGACACAGTCAGTCCCCTGCACACACACAATTGTTAAGTGACACAGTCAGTCCCCTGCAAACACAAAATTGTTAAGTGACACAGTCAGTCCCCTGCACACACACAATTGTTAAGTGACACAGTCAGTCCCCTGCAAACACACAATTGTTAAGTGACACAGTCAGTCCCCTGCACACACACAATTGTTAAGTGACACAGTCAGTCCCCTGCACACACACAATTGTTAAGTGAAACAGTCAGTCCCCTGCACACACACAATTGTTAAGTGACACAGTCAGTCCCCTGCACACACACAATTGTTAAGTGACACAGTCAGTCCCCTGCACACACACAATTGTTAAGTGACACAGTCAGTCCCTGCACACACACAATTGTTAAGTGACACAGTCAGTCCCCTGCACACACGCAATTGTTAAGTGACACAGACAGTCCCCTTCACACACACAATTGTTAAGTGACACAGTCAGTCCCCTTCACACACACAATTGTTAAGTGACACAGTCAGTCCCCTGCACACACAAACAATTGTTAAGTGACACAGTCAGTCCCCTGCACACACACAATTGTTAAGTGACACAGTCAGTCCCCTGCACACACACAATTGTTAAGTGACGCAGTCAGTCCCCTGCACACACACAATTGTTAAGTGACACAGTCAGTCCCCTGCACACACACAATTGTTAAGTGACACAGTCAGTCCCCTGCACACACACAATTGTTAAGTGACACAGTCAGTCCCCTGCACACACACAATTGTTAAGTGACACAGTCAGTCCCCTGCACACACACAATTGTTAAGTGACACAGTCAGTCCCCTGCACACACACAATTGTTAAGTGACACAGTCAGTCCCCTGCACACACACAATTGTTAAGTGACACAGTCAGTCCCCTGCACACACACAATTGTTAAGTGACACAGTCAGTCCCCTGCACACACACAATTGTTAAGTGACACAGTCAGTCCCCTGCACACACACAATGTAATGACACAGCAGTCCTGCCCACTTAAGTGACACAGTCAGTCCCCTGCACACACACAATTGTTAAGTGACACAGTCAGTCCCCTGCACACACACAATTGTTAAGTGACACAGTCAGTCCCCTGCAAACACACAATCCGTTATTTTAAAGGGCAGGAGATGCAGTAGATTCTGGATGTTCGTGAATGAGACCAAAAAACAGTCACGAACTCCTGAATGCATTGTAGATGTTGAAAGCAATTTTGGTTCCCATAGCTTATAAAATAGCAATAGCAAAACATGTAACTTAAAAAAGCATAAAGTAGCAAGACAGTTCATTGATAATGAAATACAAACAATTCTTTGAAGCTTTAAGTACATCAAATGGTTGTAACAGGGTCGCCCCTTAAGCAATGAGCCTGAATTAATGAAAACAGAGCCTGACTGAGCCGAGAACGACGTGCACAACAGCAGAAGATTGGGAGGAGCCGAGTCTCCAGCAACATGATTTCATTCCAGTTTATCAGGACGAATGACAAAGGTTACAGTCAATTGTATGGAAATTGTGATCACGAAAATTTGAGATCCCGAACATTGAGGTTCACGAACATCGAGACTTCACTGTATTAGTCATAACAGGCCATTGACTAAGTAGTTCATGGCGAAAGGAAGAGTTACAAAATGCAAAATGGAAGCTAATTCTGAGGGCAGGATTTGTGAAGCAGAATTGAAAGAAACAGAAAAAATGGTAGCTGTAAGTGTTCAGTTTTTACCAAAGGATGCTGGACAGATGAAGGTGTGCCGACACTTACACAGTGTGGCGTGAAGAGCTTCTTCGGAGGAACAAAGTACCTCCATCTTCAGGCTAGGAAACATCTGTGTTGGATGATACAGGATAGAACATAAGTCACTTAGGGGTATTGAGCATAAACACTCAAGGGTTCACACAGTCTAACCACAAGGAATATTGGGGGGTAAAATTCGGGTCAACACTGACGCTGTGCTTCCCACAGTCGCCGTTTGCCAATAATGCCACAAGGCAATACAAAGCATGTGTCCTGCTGGGATCCATTTGTTCGCCTGTGATAAGCACAGTAACACTTTGTCACTGTCCAACTGTCGACACTGTGAGGTAGTACGGTGCATAAGTGTTCATACGTTTCTCGGTAAAATTTTTGTGGAAAAAATATCTTCCTAATCTTCTTGCGTCTCTGGAAGGCCGTGTGTTAATTCTGCTGTAGCTGTATCTTCTGCTAGTGTTCACTGACTACTGCTGTAGCTGCATGTTCTGCTAGTGTTCACTGACTAATGCTGTGCTGCATGTTCAGCTAGTGTTCACTGACTACTGCTGTAGCTGCATGTTCTGCTAGTGTTCATGACTGCTGCTGTTTGCTGCATGTTCTGCTAGTGTTCACTGACTACTGCTGTAGCTGATGTTCTGCTGTGTTCCTGACTATGCTGTATCTGCATGTTCTCTATGTCACTGACTATGCTGTGCTGCAGTTTGTAGTGTTCACTGACTATGCTGTAGCAGCATGTTCTGCTAGTGTTCACTGACATTGCTGTAGCTGCATGTTCTGCTAGTGTTCACTGACTATGCTGTACTGCATGTTCTGCTAGTGTTACATGACTGCTGTAGCTGCATGTTCTGCTAGTGTTCACTGACTACTGCTTAGCTGCATGTTTTCTAGTTCATGCTACTGCTGTACTGCTGTTCTGCTATTTACTGCTTCTGCTGTGTTCATGTCTGCTGTGTCACTGACTACTGTGTAGCTGATGTTTGCTAGTGTTCACTGACATTTGCTGTGCTGCATGTTCTGCTAGTGTTCACTGACTACTGACTGTAGCTGCAGTTCTGCTAGTGTTCACTGACTACTGCTGTAGCTGATGTTCTGCTAGTTACTGACTACTGCTGTCTGCTGTTCTGCTATGTTCATGACTCTGCTTCTGCTATGTTCTCTAGTGTTACTGATACAGTCTGTGCTGCAGTTCTGCTATGTTCACTGACTGCTGCTGTAGGCATGTTCTGCTAGTTCACTGACTATGCTGTAGCTGCATGTCTGCTAGTGTTCACTGACTACTCTGTAGCTGCATGTTCTGTAGTGTTCACTGACTACTGCTGTATGCTGTTCTGCTAGTGTTCACTGACTACTGCTGTAGCTGCATGTTCTGCTATGTTCACTGATACTGCTGTGCTGCATGTTCTGCTAGTGTTCACTGACTATGCTGTGCTGCATGTTCTGCTAGTGTTCACTGACTACTGCTGTAGCTGCATGTTCTGTAGTGTTCACTGACTACTGCTGTAGCTGCATGTTCTGTCTAGTGTACTGACTCTGCTGTTCTGTATGTTCTGATTTCTTGACTCTGTTGCTGATGTTCTCTGAGTTCACTGACTGCTGTGTGCTGCATGTTCTGTATGCTTACTGCTACTGTTTAGCTGTGTTCGCATGTTCCTGACTCGTTAGCTGATGTTCTGCAGTACTGCTGAGCTGCTTGCTGTCATGCTTCTGTAGTGCATGTATGCTGTCTCATGCTGCTGTGTCATGCTTCTGTAGGTCATGTTCTGCTGTTTCACTTATGCACTGTACTGCTGTTCGCTAGTGTTCACTGCTACTGCTGACTGCATGTTCTGCTATGTCACTACTGCTGTGGCATGTTGCATGTACTGACTACTGCTTCTGCATTTCCTGTTATGACTATGCTGTCTGCTTTCTGCTATGTTACTGCTATGTTGTCATGTTCTGCTAGTGTTCATGACTACTGCTATTGCATGTCTGCAGTTTCACGCTATGTTGCTAGTTGTACTGCTATGTTACTGCTGCTGCATTTCTGCTATGTCTATACTGCTGCTGATGTTCGCTATGCACTGCTACTGCTGTAGCTGCATGTCTGCTAGTGTTCATCTCTGCTTACGCATGTTCTGCATGTTCACTGACTACTGCTGTAGCTGCATCTGCTAGTCACTGTCTGCTAGTGTTCCTGTTCTGCTGTTAGCTGATTGCTTTAGCTGTTCTGCTATGTACTGATCATGTCTGCTGATGTTCCTATGTTCACTGATTGCTGTGCTCATGTCTGCTGTACTGCTTTGCTGAGCTGCAGTGTAGTGTACTGAGTAGCTGTTCTGCATGTTCACTAGCTTCTGACTCATGTTTCTAGTGTTCACTACTACTGCTGTAGCTGCATGTCTGCTAGTGTTCACTGACTACTGCTGTAGCTGATTTCTGCTAGTGTTCACTGACTACTGCTGTGCTGCATGTTGCCTAGTGTTCACTGATACTGCTGTTAGCTGCATGTTCTGCTAGTGATTCCACTGACTACTGCTGTAGCTGCATGTTCTGCTAGTGTTCTGACTATTGCTGACTAGCTGTATCATTTGCTAGTGTTCACTGACTACTGCTGTAGCTGCATGTTCTGCTAGTGTTCACTACTACTCTGTCATGTTCTGCATGTTCTGCTAGTGTTTTTCACTGACTACTGCTGTGACTGCATGTTCTGCTAGTGTTCACGTGACTGCTGCTGTAGCTGACTTGCTGTCAGTGTTCTGACTACTGCGTATGCAGTTCTGCAGGTTCACTGACTACGCTGTAGCTGCATGTTCTCTAGTGTTCACTGACTTGCTTACGCATCGTAGTGTTCACTGACTCTGCGACTGATTTCTCTTGTTCAGATACTGCTGTAGCTGCATTTCGCTAGTGTTACTGACTACTGCTGTAGCTGCAGTTCTCTATGTCACTGACTATGCTGTGCTGCATGTTCGCTAGTGTCACTGACTGCTGTACTGCAGTTCTCTAGTGTCACGACTATGCGTAGCGCATGTTCTGCTAGTGTTCACTACTCTGTAGCGATTTCGCTATGTTCACTACTCTGCGTACTCATGTCTGCAGTGTTCACTGACTCTGCTGACGCATGTTCTGCTAGTGTTCACGACACTGCTGTAGCTGCATGTTCTGCTATGTTCACTGACTACTGCTGTGCGCATGTTCTGCTGATGTGTTCATTTCTATGTATACTTGCTGTAGCTCATGTTCTGTATGTTCATGACTATGCTGTAGCTGATGTTTGCTAGTGTCACTGACTATGCTGTAGCTGCATGTCTGCTAGTGTTCACTGACACTGCTGTACTGCATTCGCTACACGATCTAGCTGCATTTCCTTGTCACTAAGCTAGTATTTCTCATGTTCATTGCTTAGGCATGCTTCACTCTACTTCAGCTATCACTGTAGCGAGTTTGAGTTAGCTACTCTTCCTGTCTGTATTTCATACTATCTATGATTTCCATTTTGATCGCGTACTCATTGTTCCGCCTCAATTCGCTTGACTCTATCTGTAGTGATTGCATCAACTGAGCTGTGTCTGTAGGAGACTACTCTTCCATTTCATGTACGATATCTGATAGCATGACACGATCTGTTTGAGACTACTACTCGATCGGTCACTATTGGTATATTTCAATTATATTTCAGTTTTATACGCGTCTCATCGCTGTCTAACTATGCTGTTCGAGAGTCACTGATCGAGTGTGTCTGTGCACAACTGTGTTCGTATTCACTGACTACTGCTGTAGCTGCATGTTCTGCTAGTGTTCACTGACTACTGCTGTAGCTGCATGTTCTGCTAGTGTTCACTGACTACTGCTGTAGCTGCATGTTCTGCTAGTGTTCACTGACTACTGCTGTAGCTGCATGTTCTGCTAGTGTTCACTGACTACTGCTGTAGCTGCATGTTCTGCTAGTGTTCACTGACTACTGCTGTAGCTGCATGTTCTGCTAGTGTTCACTGACTACTGCTGTAGCTGCATGTTCTGCTAGTGTTCACTGACTACTGCTGTAGCTGCATGTTCTGCTAGTGTTCACTGACTACTGCTGTAGCTGTATCTTCTGCTAGTGTTCACTGACTACTGCTGTAGCTGCATGTTCTGCTAGTGTTCACTGACTACTGCTGTAGCTGCATGTTCTGCTAGTGTTCACTGACTACTGCTGTAGCTGCATGTTCTGCTAGTGTTCACTGACTACTGCTGTAGCTGCATGTTCTGCTAGTGTTCACTGACTACTGCTGTAGCTGCATGTTCTGCTAGTGTTCACTGACTACTGCTGTAGCTGCATGTTCTGCTAGTGTTCACTGACTACTGCTGTAGCTGCATGTTCTGCTAGTGTTCACTGACTATTGCTGTAGCTGCATGTTCTGCTAGTGTTCACTGACTACTGCTGTAGCTGCATGTTCTGCTAGTGTTCACTGACTACTGCTGTAGCTGCATCTTCTGCTAGTGCTACGAATTACAAAGGATTCTCCCGACAACTTTACAACTTTCAGGTCACCCTATATGAATAAGCTGATTCTTGCAAGTGAAACTTCAAAGTTGCTCTATAGGACAAAATGCATTACAATCTACTTTTCAGCTAATAACACTGTTATAATGCACGAAAAGGGGTTTGAAGTTAAGCAAATACTTGCACATCGTGCTGTAATTCAAAATTATTCTAACATTCTAAGTATTTTCCAACGTTTTGAATAACCGCAGTGTCTTCATCTTCGGCTTCTGTCTCTCAAATTCTGCTTTGACTGCTTGATTCTGTAGATGAAGACAATACAAACCTTCGAAACTTCGGGAAGTACTGGTTGATTCTGTAGATGAAGACAATACAAACCTTCGAAACTTCGGGAAGTACTGGTTGATTCTGTAGATGAAGACAACACAAACCTTCGAAACTTCGGGAAGTACTGGTTGATTGTGTAGATGAAGACAATACAAACCTTCGAAACTTCGGGAAGTACTGGTTGATTGTGTAGATGAAGACAATACAAACCTTCGAAACTTCGGCAAGTACTGGTTGATTGTGTAGATGAAGACAATACAAACCTTCGAAACTTCGGAAGTACTGGTTGATTCTGTAGATGAAGACAATACAAACCTTCGAAACTTCGGGAAGTACTGGTTGATTGTGTAGATGAAGACAATACAAACCTTCGAAACTCGGTAAGTACTGGTTGATTGTGTAGATGAAGACAATACAAACCTTCGAAACTTCGGGAAGTACTGGTTGATTCTGTAGATGAAGACAATACAAACCTTCGAAACTTCGGTAAGTACTGGTTGATTGTGTAGATGAAGACAATACAAACCTTCGAAACTTCGGGAAGTACTGGTTGATTCTGTAGATGAAGACAATACAAACCTTCGAAAGTTCGGTAAGTACTGGCCCTGAGACACAGTCATATCCCATAAGACTTGCAACTTCATCAACATGGCAGTGATAACCTGGAATCCCGCAAGCTTTGCTTTGTTTCAAAGAGTTCCTACGTAGTGCCATTTCGAATTGGATGTCTCTCTATATATATAGTAATGTTAATGAACAAAACGGATGCAGTAAAACGCACCAGAATGTCACGATAATGCTCCAAGACTGTCATTTTTCGTTAAAATAAAGCCCGTGTGACGTCAGGCATTGTGAGCCGCCATGCGAGTTTCAAATCACCGCCTTCTATGTGCGACGGTTCCGGGATTCACCTGTCACAGGTTTTTGTGTCGATTGTCAAAGCATTGCCTGACGCAAGCCGCCCGAGCCTGAAGCTGCCATGTTTATTGTTAATCCCGTCAGGAGGCACTAGAGTCGCTCGCGACAGATTTATTTTTACCTCCCGCAATATTTCCTTACATTAATCCGACGCTGGACACTGAAACAAGTCTAGCGCCGGTTATATTTACTGATAACTCGCTACAAATTAAATCCTGTGTGTTAGCGTGCATTTGGATGCAACAAAAGCGTACAGGTGTACTATCACAGAGACCGGATAGCTGGTAGCTGGTAGCTGCAGTCGGCACGGCGTGGCCGCTACTAGGCTCACATCGGAACGGCCAGGCAGCGTTATACCTGTTTCAAAAACATTTGCTGTGTTGGCAGTACATTCATAGCTGCAGTCGGCACGACGTGGCCGCTACTAGGCTCACATCGGAACGGCCAGGCAGCGTTATACCTGTTTCAAAAACATTTGCTGTGTTGGCAGTACATTCATAGCTGCAGTCGGCACGACGTGGCCGCTACTAGGCTCACATCGGAACGGCCAGGCAGCGTTATACCTGTTTCAAAAACATTTGCTGTGTTGGCAGTACATTCATAGCTGCAGTCGGCACGACGTGGCCGCTACTAGGCTCACATCGGAACGGCCAGGCAACGTTATACCTGTTTCAAAAACATTTGCTGTGTTGGCAGTACATTCATAGCTGCAGTCGGCACGGCGTGGCCGCTACTAGGTTCACATCGAACGGCCAGCGGCGTTATACCTGTTTCAAAAACATTTGCTGTGTTGCAGTACATTCATAGCTGCAGTCGGCACGGCGTGGCCGCTACTAGCTCACATCGGAACGGCCAGGCAACGTTATACCTGTTTCAAAAACATTTGCTGTGTTGGCAGTACATTCATAGCTGCAGTCGGCACGGCGTGGCCGCTACTAGGCTCACATCGGAACGGCCAGGCGGCGTTATACCTGTTTCAAAAACATTTGCTGTGTTGGCAGTACATTCATAGCTGCAGTCGGCACGGCGTGGCCGCTACTAGGCTCACATCGGAACGGCCAGGCGGCCTTATACCTGTTTCAAAAACATTTGCTGTGTTGGCAGTACATTCATAGCTGCAGTCGCTGTGGACATTTGTGAGGTGGATAGAAGAGATATGTGCACAGTGCTTCGCCTCTTAACATGTTTCATCTTCAAGTCAAGTAAACCACTATTTAATAAAACAGTTAATTATTTAATTAATTAATCAGTGAATATTCTTTCTACGTATATGCTTCTGCATTAAGTAGCTCATCCATTTATGTTACTTAACCTTTTAAAGCTCGGTGGTAACTATACTTACCGCCCTCTGTAACAAATTAACGCTCCTTTGCCAACAGTATATTGTATGTTTTCTGTGATAATCACCAACACAACGATAATTTCTCTAAACAGCATTAACCAATTTGTCTTTGAGGATTCAAGTCTTCTGCGATGTGAATCTTGGATTCTTTGACTGTTTGATCCCTGAAGAAGAAGGCGCAATAATCCTTCGAAACATCGGTAACCACTCAGCCAGTTACAATGTCACATCCCAGAAGACTAGAATCCCCAGCGACACCGCTGTGAGAACTTGAAATCTTGATTAGTTAGTCTAATAGAAGCGCAATATGTTCACTGCGAGGTACGAACTAAATTTCAGTACATAATTCAGATAAAGTTTGTTTCTTTTTTAAGGTCCTATTTTCTTTTTCGTATGTTGTTGTAAGTCAGATGGAACCCTTCCCATCGGGTGCTCATTTAAAAATCCCACTGTGCCTGCAGATAATCCGGAAAGGCAAGCAATTCTGCCAGATCCCTTCGTCGCCTCCACACGCAGTCCCTATGTCAACAGTCCCCTCAGTAAATGTGCCTTACGGCCTTCTTGAGCTTATCACTCTTTGCAACGTCTCCCTTCCCTGTTTCGTGTTTACGGCCGGTAATACAGCCTACAGCTTTACCGTGTAGATGAGTTTGTATTACACTACTGTCGAACTCGGTTATAACGTCATGAAGGGGACTGAATACTTTGTGTTGCTATAAACGAGTGTCGTTATAACCGAGTGTTGTTATAACCGAGTAGTATAATGTTATGGTTAACAGTGAGGAATTAATTGGTACCACAGAATATCTGACGCTATAGACGTGGTGGCCGATCCCAGTGGCCGCGCGGTCTAAGATGTGGGTCTGCGGCCGCTCACTTACTGGGATTGTGGGTTCGAATCCCGCCGGGGGCATGGATGTTTGTCTGTTGTGAGTGTTGTGTGTTGTCATGTAGAGGTCTCTGCGACGGGCTGATCACTTGTACAGAGGAGTCCTACCGAGTGTGGTGTGTCTAAAAAAGTGTGATCGTGAAGTCTCGAAAAATGAGGCTGCCTAGGCCCCCAAGGGCTGTCGAGCAATGGAAAAAAATAGAAGATGTGTCGCATAAACCGGTGTCGTTATAACCGGGTTCGACTGTAATTCTTATCAACATATGTGCGTACTATTTGACGCATACGCTCAAAACACCAACATGAAGAAAAAATGTAAATCCTTCGAAATAAATGCCTCTACTTAGTAAAATGAATGGACAGAGAGGGGTAAACAGAGGGATGAAGAAAAATGAGAAAGGAGCGAATTGATACAGGAGAACTAAAAAGCACGAAGTTATGGAAAAAGGCCGTGCCATGACTCAGGCGGTTAGTCGCCGGCCTCCCACCACAGAGACCCGGGTTCGATCCCGGGGTCAGTCCACGTGGGATTTGTGGTGGACAAAATTGCACTGGGACAGGTTTTTCTACGAGTACTTCGGGTTTCCCATGTCAATTTCATTCCACCGGTGCTCCATTACACGGAAAAAACAGAAAAAACCTCATCATCTTCATCATAAGGTTGCACAATAAGCCTTAAGGCTGCGGAGCGTCCGTAGCTTCTGCTGCGGGGCTCTTCATAAAAAAGAGAAAGTTATGGAAAGATCTTTTTGAAAATTCTTAAAATTGTATTCTACAGTAAAGTAGAAGATATCCTTGTCTAGGGATTTTATTTCTCCGCTTGTCCGATAGGCGCCGGTCCAACGCTCCGCCCGACGCTCTGCCGGTATTACGTCTTACGCCGCTTGTCGGGGAGGTTTAACAGTCGATGACGGGAGCTAGACAAACGATCGCAGTGATAATAGCCTTTAGAAAGTCTAACAAAAACTCACTAGAGCGTCGGGCGGGCGCTTATCGGTCAAGTAGGAAAAAAAACACTGTATACTTAATTAAACGTAAGATTCCTGTGTTTAATTAAGGGCCACGCCATAAAACATGTGGGCTAATGGAGGTATTCCTTACAGTTACCATGCATTCTTTCCTGGGTTCGATTCAAGATAAGTGCGTATGGGATTTGTGGTGGACAAAGTGGCACTGGCACAGATCTTTCTCCGAATACTTCGGTTTCCTCCTCTCAGTATCATTCCACAAAAGCTCTATATTCATTCAGTCGTGTATCACCGACGCTATGCACTTTTATAAACTGACGGCGTCATTAAACACCACACCTAACCTCTGCGTTAGATAGCTGCGATGTTCAGCCTTACGTCCTAGGCAATCAGCTCATAGGCTACAGGAATTAGCAACTAGCAAATTATAAATTTTGAATTTAAGTGGTCTATTTCTGTACATTTTCGCCACAAATATTCCAGCTGACTGTTAAGTCGGACAGAATAATCGCATATAAGCTATGGATTGGAAAATTCACGACATATTGCCGTGTTTGATATCTGCAAATGTCACAATACAGCTATGCAGCCATCATACATAGAGTCAGGGTATCAATTTGAAATCAATAAAAGCCTTTACTCTCTAAAGCCTACCGGTTAATGTGTGTAATACCAAGTGTGATGTCATAAGATTGTACGTTCTGCCCACACAGTGTATTTATGTGTTTTGTGTGGATCTCAGAACAAACAGCGATTATTTCACTGTACAGCATTAACTGACTGGTTTGTATAACTGAGACGGAGTGTGTTTACTGCGCGGTACGGAACTGTGTATATGTGTTTTGTGTGGATCTCAGAACAAACAGCGATTATTTCACTGTACAACATTAACTGACTGGTTTGTATAACTGAGACGGAGTGTGTTTACTGCGCGGTACGGACTGTATTTATGTGTTTTGTGTGGATCTCAGAACAAACAGCGATTATTTCACTGTACACATTAACTGGACTGGTTTGTATAACTGAGACGGGTGTGTTTACTGCGCGGTACGGACTGTATTTATGTGTTTTGTGTGGATCTCAGACAAACAGCGATTATTTCACTGTACAGCATTAACTGACTGGTTTGTATAACTGAGACGGAGTGTGTTTACTGCGCGGTACGGACTGTATTTATGTGTTTTGTGTGGATCTCAGAACAAACAGCGATTATTTCACTGTACAACATTAACTGACTGGTTTGTATAACTGAGACGGAGTGTGTTTACTGCGCGGTACGGACTGTATTTATGTGTTTTGTGTGGATCTCAGAACAAACAGCGATTATTTCACTGTACAGCATTAACTGACTGGTTTGTATAACTGAGACGGAGTGTGTTTACTGCACGGTACGGACTGTATTTATGTGTTTTGTGTGGATCTCAGAACAAACAGCGATTATTTCACTGTACAGCATTAACTGACTGGTTTGTATAACTGAGACGGAGTGTGTTTACTGCACGGTACGGACTGTATTTATGTGTTTTGTGTGGATCTCAGAAACAATCAGCGATTATTTCACTGTACAGCATTAACTGACTGGTTTGTATAACTGAGACGGAGTGTGTTTACTGCACGGTACGGACTGTATTTATGTGTTTTGTGTGGATCTCAGAACAAACAGCGATTATTTCACTGTACAGCATTAACTGACTGGTTTGTGTAACTGAGACGGAGTGTGTTTACTGCGCGGTACGGACTGAATATTTATATGTAATTTAACCCTCTAAAGCCCAGTGGTTACTATATGTACCGCCATGTTTAACATTCACAAATTCTACGTTCTGCCCACACAGTGTATTTATGTGTTTTGTGTGGATCTCAGAACAAACAGCGATTATTTCACTGTACAACATTAACTGACTGGTTTGTATAACTGAGACGTAGTGTGTTTACTGCGTGGTACGGACTGTATTTATGTGTTTTGTGTGGATCTCAGAACAAACAGCGATTATTTCACTGTACAACATTAACTGACTGGTTTGTATAACTGAGACGGAGTGTGTTTACTGCGCGGTACGGACTGTATTTATGTGTTTTGTGTGGATCTCAGAACAAACAGCGATTATTTCACTGTACAGCATTAACTGACTGGTTTGTATAACTGAGACGGAGTGTGTTTACTGCGCGGTACGGACTGTATTTATGTGTTTTGTGTGGATCTCAGAACAAACAGCGATTATTTCACAGTACAACATTAACTGACTGGTTTGTATAACTGAGACGGAGTGTGTTTACTGCGCGGTACGGACTGTATTTATGTGTTTTGTGTGGATCTCAGAACAAACAGCGATTATTTCACTGTACAGCATTAACTGACTGGTTTGTATAACTGAGACGGAGTGTGTTTACTGCGCGGTACGGACTGTGTTTATGTGTTTTGTGTGGATCTCAGAACAAACAGCCATTATTTCACTGTACAACATTAACTGACTGGTTTGTATAACTGAGTCGGAGTGTGTTTACTGCGCGGTACGGACTGTATTTATGTGTTTTGTGTGGATCTCAGAACAAACAGCGATTATTTCACTGTACAACATTAACTGACTGGTTTGTATAACTGAGACGGAGTGTGTTTACTGCGCGGTACGGACTGTATTTATGTGTTTTGTGTGGATCTCAGAACAAACAGCGATTATTTCACTGTACAGCATTAACTGACTGGTTTGTATAACTGAGACGGAGTGTGTTTACTGCGCGGTACGGACTGTATTTATGTGTTTTGTGTGGATCTCAGAACAAACAGCGATTATTTCACTGTACAGCATTAACTGACTGGTTTGTATAACTGAGACGGAGTGTGTTTACTGCACGGTACGGACTGTATTTATGTGTTTTGTGTGGATCTCAGAACAAACAGCGATTATTTCACTGTACAGCATTAACTGACTGGTTTGTATAACTGAGACGGAGTGTGTTTTACTGCACGGTACGGACTGTATTTATGTGTTTTGTGTGGATCTCAGAACAATCAGCGATTATTTCACTGTACAGCATTAACTGACTGGTTTGTATAACTGAGACGGAGTGTGTTTACTGCACGGTACGGACTGTATTTATGTGTTTTGTGTGGATCTCAGAACAAACAGCGATTATTTCACTGTACAGCATTAACTGACTGGTTTGTGTAACTGAGACGGAGTGTGTTTACTGCGCGGTACGGACTGAATATTTATATGTAATTTAACCCTCTAAAGCCCAGTGGTTACTATATGTACCGCCATGTTTAACATTCACAAATTCTACGTTCTGCCCACACAGTGTATTTATGTGTTTTGTGTGGATCTCAGAACAAACAGCGATTATTTCACTGTACAACATTAACTGACTGGTTTGTATAACTGAGACGTAGTGTGTTTACTGCGTGGTACGGACTGTATTTATGTGTTTTGTGTGGATCTCAGAACAAACAGCGATTATTTCACTGTACAACATTAACTGACTGGTTTGTATAACTGAGACGGAGTGTGTTTACTGCGCGGTACGGACTGTATTTATGTGTTTTGTGTGGATCTCAGAACAAACAGCGATTATTTCACTGTACAGCATTAACTGACTGGTTTGTATAACTGAGACGGAGTGTGTTTACTGCGCGGTACGGACTGTATTTATGTGTTTTGTGTGGATCTCAGAACAAACAGCGATTATTTCACAGTACAACATTAACTGACTGGTTTGTATAACTGAGACGGAGTGTGTTTACTGCGCGGTACGGACTGTATTTATGTGTTTTGTGTGGATCTCAGAACAAACAGCGATTATTTCACTGTACAGCATTAACTGACTGGTTTGTATAACTGAGACGGAGTGTGTTTACTGCGCGGTACGGACTGTGTTTATGTGTTTTGTGTGGATCTCAGAACAAACAGCCATTATTTCACTGTACAACATTAACTGACTGGTTTGTATAACTGAGTCGGAGTGTGTTTACTGCGCGGTACGGACTGTATTTATGTGTTTTGTGTGGATCTCAGAACAAACAGCCATTATTTCACTGTACAACATTAACTGACTGGTTTGTATAACTGAGTCGGAGTGTGTTTACTGCGCGGTACGGACTGTATTTATGTGTTTTGTGTGGATCTCAGAACAAACAGCGATTATTTCACTGTACAGCATTAACTGACTGGTTTGTATAACTGAGACGGAGTGTGTTTACTGCGCGGTACGGACTGTATTTATGTGTTTTGTGTGGATCTCAGAACAAACAGCGATTATTTCACTGTACAACATTTACTGACTGGTTTGTATAACTGAGACGGAGTGTGTTTACTGCGCGGTAAGGTAAAGCTATCCCACTACAGATCCGTAGGGTCCCAGGAGGTTGAGGCTCCCAGATTTTTAGACAATCGGCACATGAAGATGGTAAGGTTGTTAGCCCTACGCACCGGCCGCCTTTACCTCCAGGAAATATTCCTGGTACTCATTTCTGTTAGGGCCATAGTGCGACCGAAACGATATGTCACTGAAAAATTCCAGTGACACCATCGGGAATCAAACCCGTGACGTTCCGTTTTGTAGCGCAGTGCCTCAACCAACTGCGCCACCGCGTCTGCGCAACTGCATCGGCCTTCATTATGCAGAAGGCGCGATGAGTTGAAATTAAACATTATAATTGAGAATAAAGGTTTTAAAACACTACAAACATATATACGCCAATACGAGCTATATCATCCCATATACATACATTTGTATACGAGTAAATATATATATATTTATATAAACACTACCAATATATAATACCCATGCTGTTAGTGACTGAGTGATTGAGTGAGCCACACTTTGTTGCGATGTTTAACATGGCTGCTCTGTTGTCTATAAGCTACGCTCTGAGGCGGGAGAAATGCCTTCTGTAATTCAGACAGTATGTTCTCTGTGAGTTGTGGTGTGAGGCTGAAGAAACTGTTGAGTATGGAGTACATAATACAACATGTCACAATCAGGTGGCAGCACAATGCTTGTAGTGGAGTAGCGCGTGAATACTGTGGCAAGCCGTAAACTAGTTTGCCGTCGCCGTAGAAGATGGGAAAGTGGTCAACGCAGACAATCACCATTAGCACAGAGTACAGTCGGTAGATTTCTGGAGCTTGTGGAACTTGTGTCAAAACTTGTGTTAAAACGTGTGTCAAAACTTGTGTTAAAACGTGTGTCAAAACTTGTGTTAAAACTTGTGTCAAAACTTGTGTCAAAACTTGTGTTAAAACTTGTGTCAAAACTTGTGTCAAAACTTGTGTCAAAACTTGTGTCAAAACTTGTGTTAAAACTTGTGTCAAAACTTGTGTCAAAACTTGTGTTAAAACTTGTGTCAAAACTTGTGTTAAAACTTGTGTCAAAACTTGTGTCAAAACTTGTGTCAAAACCCGACTCGCACCTAAATAACCTTTTCGTCGCGTTGTTGCCAGTTCTAATAAGTGGGAAGCTCAGTACGTGACTAATGGAAACAGAAAGAGCTGCTTTAATATCATTATACATTCTCCTTGCAATTGTCTTATATAAGCAAATTTATTTCCAACTAATTTCACAATATTTACTTTTTGCTCCTACATGTTTCGGCTACAAAAGTGGCCATCCTCAGAGAGCTACAGTATTAGAGAATATATGCAGCGTGTTATGTAGCTTGTCAGTTTTAAGTGGTAAGTGGTAAGTTACACATGTGGTAACGTCGTTATAACTGTGGAATGACGTTACATGTGTTACATGTGCTAACTTTGTCGTGTTAAAGCACATTTCTGACTGTAATATTTTGTGTGGAAGTCTTCGTCAGTTACCTGGGATTTTCTTTTTGCATCCACAAAGACTTTTGTGTTTGAGCGCTGTGATTTGGCATTTTGAGAAACTGATTATTTGTCTTTAGCCATTTATTATGTTATGACATTAATGATATTTATTTTCTGACCCGAAGTTTGAGGTTAGAATCAGAATTTCTTTCGCTTGTTTCTTGACAACACAATACGAAAATTACTGCCATCTCGTGACACAGTTTGGAATTACCTGATTATTTCTTGTGAGATGAGTCTTATTACATAACATAGAACATTGTCATTGAAAAGGAGTATTTTGTAAAATTCGTCTCTGCTGTAATAATTATCATCACGTTATATAATGTACAGAGTAATGAAAGCTAGTCGTTGCACATTGAGCAGAGAACGTTCTGAGAGAGCGAGAGACTTCTTTCATCTCCTAAGTACCCTGTCCGGCTTTGGGGCCCTTCCACCTTCCTACTTAATGGGAACTGGGAGTAAAGCGGCCAAGGCGTGAGGCTGATCTTACACCTTCATGTAAGGTTGATGTTAAGGAATGAGTAGAGCAGTGGTTCCCAACCTCAGGTCGCGACCTAAATCAGGGTCGCGAGAGGGTTTTATGGAGAACTCGATAATTATAAAAAAAAATAAAAATTTTACCTGAATTCAAAAAAATGATCGAGAAAATGTAATTATTAAATACATGTTTAGTAACTTTAAACACACTGCAGCAATTACATTTTACATAACTAATGAACACTTTGTTATTGTACGGTACAACGTGGTTGTACTTAAAGCGTAGTACAGTAGAACATCGGTTATCCGAATTCGCTTAACCGAAACTCGGTTTAACCGAAACGTCTGTCAGGCGCTGCGATTCTCAGAACTGCCCGCCGCGAGACACCTCTGAGCCTCTCGCCGTCAGTTTGCTGTCAACAGTTTACTGTGCTGACTGTACCTGTAAATATCGTACAGTTTGTTGTGAACAGTTGACATGTGCTGACTGTACTGTAAATATCGTACAGTTTCGTGCTAAATTTATTAACAAAGACGTGTTTTGAATATATGTTATTTTTATTGCACCTTATTACGTCAAGACGAATTTCCGAATTATCCGAAATATTGCTTATCCGAAATCGGGTCCGCCCCCTTTATTTCGGATAATCGAGGTTCTACTGTACTTCTAATGTTCACTCCACGTTGCAGTAATATTGAGGCGGGGACTGAATTTGAGTGTACTGAAACGAGAGGGAATTATAGGCGTGACTGTACGTGCTGTAGTGGTAGGTCGCGGGTCACGTACTATTTGCTACTTTAGGGTCACAGGCATAAAAGGTTGGGAACCGCTGGAGTGGAGCTAGACGTGTTCTCCCCCAATACGCTTTCATGGTAAACATAGGAAAAATTTACCTTTTCTTTCCTATACTTTATTATACAATATTCAGATAGATAATGTCTTTACGAAGGAGATTTTCGTTCTTTTCTAGAAACGAAATGAGGTTAAAAGCAAACCTCAAAGTGGTTTGGACTATTTGCAGATTATATACAGAAATTAATACTTGTTGTTAAACCTTAATTCTTGTTGTACGTTCTATAATGACAAGTTATACAATTAATTTCCGAACCTCACCTGGCTAATTACTTTTCAGTAACAATTCGGTAATGCGAGAAACAACTGGAGGCAATTAAATTTAGGTATCGATACACATGACAGCTGGCATCACACTGCGATATATATCGAAACATTCCGTATCGATTTATTGGATACCGAATATGTATTTAAATATCCATAATTACAAACTGTATTTGAGGTTACGTCTGGTATTTTCTAATAAATGCGTAGGAGGAGACAAATGAATATCACAATGAGACATCGCACTGAAGGCAATAGTGACATATGTGACCCTCAGTTGACTTGACCCCTTGCTTCTCAGGCAATACCGAATGCGTATTTGTAATGGTTGCTTTTTAACGGCGCTGTCAATACCGTAGACCAGAGTCGGCAAACCATGGCCCGCGGGCATCGGGCCAGCGGCTTTATTTTATCCGGCCCGCCAAAGATGTGTCAACTTTTGTACCAACAGTCCGTTTTTATAACGTCACAACAAAATGGAGACCAGAAGTAAGTCTACAGTTTTGACACTTCTTAAAGCTGTGGGCTTTTGCAAGAATTACGAAGTTTTTGCTCTAACAGTGTCTAACTGACTAACAGTGTCTGACTGACTAACAGTGTCTAACTGACTAACAGGGTCTAACTGACTAACAGTGTCTAACTGACTAACAGTGTCTAACTGACTAACAGTGTCTAACTGACTAACAGTGTCTAACTGACTAACAGTGTCTAACATGACTAACAGTGTCTAACTGACTAACAGTGTCTAACAGACTAACAGTGTCTAACAGACTAACAGTGTCTAACAGATTAACAGTGTCCTAACAGACTAACAGTGTCTAACAGACTAACAGTGTCTAACATGACTAACAGTGTCTAACAGACTAACAGTGTCTAACTGATTAACAGTGCTAACAGACTAACAGTGTCTAACAGACTAACAGTGTCTAACTGACTAACAGTGTCTAACAGACTAACAGTGTCTAACTGATTAACAGTGTCTAACAGACTAACAGTGTCTAACAGACTAACAGTGTCTAACTGACTAACAGTGTCTAACAGACTAACAGTGTCTAACAGACTAACAGTGTCTAACAGACTAACAGTGTCTAACTGACTAACAGTGTCTAACAGACTAACAGTGTCTAACAGACTAACAGTGTCTAACAGACTAACAGTGTCTAACTGACTAACAGTGTCTAACAGACTAACAGTGTCTAACAGACTAACAGTGTCTAACAGACTAACAGTGTCTAACAGACTAACAGTGTCTAACAGACTAACAGTGTCTAACAGACTAACAGTGTCTAACAGACTAACAGTGTCTAACAGACTAACAGTGTCTAACAGACTAACAGTGTCTAACAGACTAACAGTGTCTAACGACTAACAGTGTCTAACAGACTAACAGTGTCTAACAGACTAACAGTGTCTAACTGACTAACAGTGTCTAACAGACAACATGTCTAACACTGTGTCTAACAGACTAACAGTGTCTAACAGACTAACAGTGTCTAACTGACTAACAGTGTCTAACAGACTAACAGTGTCTAACAACTACAGTGTCTAACAGACTAACAGTGTCTAACTGATTAACAGTGTCTAACAGACTAACAGTGTCTAACAGACTAACAGTGTCTAACAGACTAACAGTGTCTAACTGACTTAACAGTGTCTAACTGATTAACAGTGTCTAACAGACTAACAGTGTCTAACAGACTAACAGTGTCTAACAGACTAACAGTGTCTAACAGACTAACAGTGTCTAACTGATTAACAGTGTCTAACTGACTAACAGTGTCTAACTGACTAACAGTGTCTAACAGACTAACAGTGTCTAACTGACTAACAGTGTCTAACTGACTAACAGTGTCTAACTGACTAACAGTGTCTAACTGACTAACAGTGTCTAACTGACTAACAGTGTCTAACGACTAACAGTGTCTAACTGATTTAACAGTGTCTAACTGACTAACAGTGTCTAACTGACTAACAGTGTCTAACTGACTAACAGTGTCTAACAGGACTAACAGTGTCTAACAGACTAACAGTGTCTAACGACTAACAGTGTCTAACTGATAACAGTGTCTAACAGACTAACAGTGTCTAACAGACTAACAGTGTCTATAACATGAATAACAGTGTCTAACAGACTAACAGTGTCTAACAGACTAACAGTGTTAACAGACTAACAGTGTCTAACAGACTAACAGTGTCTAACAGACTAACAGTGTCTAACAGACTAACAGTGTCGCAGCCTTGGAAATTTCGTTTTTCACCTTATCTGTTGTCACTCAAAATAATTCACCTGCAGAGACACAGTGCTTATTTAAAGGGTCTTCTCAGGTAAGGGTGGAAGAATGAAGGACTGTCATTGCTCGCGATGTCGTTATAGTCTGTGCAGATGTTGTTCTCTGATCTTGTATATATCTTTGGTTTTACCACGTCGTCTTGACCCGCGAAGCCTATATACGAGTATTTACTGTCCGGCCCGTCTCTAAACAAGTCCGCCGACTCGTGCCTAGACCCTATAGAGCCAAAGGGCAGGATGATTATGAATAGTGAACTGGAAGGGATGTGGCAGGAAGCGGTTGCGCCCTCTTTTGAAGTGATACATCGGAATTTGCTTCTACTTATTTGGGAATATCACTAAAGACTTCAGTTACGATAGATTTCAACCAGGAATGTCCAGAATTCAGATGAGAAACATTACTGCCTGTGACAGCGTGCTGAGTACTGAGAGTGAAGGAAAGGCACCATTTTATAACATGGACCTGAAGTGTACTGCGTTTGTAGTGCGAAACAGATGCTGCAGTACTTACGTGTTTTGTGTCATGCATGCAGACTAATTCTTTCTCATATACAATAACGTTACCAACAAATTCACACAAGTATATTGACATTAGTTTATATACACAACGAACTCGTACATGTTTCGGTCAAGTATGTGACCTTCTTCAGGGATATAAAATACGAAGGTTAAATACAATAAAACAAAATTAAATTATAAAATTATCAGAACCAATTCATAAATGTAATTACAATACAAAGAACCAATAGTTTACAAGTACAGTCAAACCCGTTATAACGACAACGTTTTATACGACACCTCGTCTATAACGTCAGATATTCTGTGATACCAATTAATTCCTCACGTTAACCATAACATTATACTCCTCGGTTATAACAACACTCGTTTATAACGACACAAAATATTCAGTCCCTTTCATAACGTTATAACCGAGTACGACGTTATATACTTATAAGTTATTACAACAAAAATGTGTTGATATTTGATTGGATGGTGTACGTATACCATCCAATCAAAATAGGGCGTCCTTCACGCTTCTGAAACACGTGAGCTCGACGGCCGGGTTTCGATTTGCGATAGGAAGAGGAGACTTTTCTTTCCTCCGAAATGAAAACCGATGCTCCGGCCACCTAGCCTCCTATCAGTAGGTACCGGACCTCATCCTCCGGTTGTAAAGCGGTGTGAGCGTGAATTTGACCACTCTTCTCCGTCTAGTGCCCATGATAAGAATGAATGGAGTTATACCTCTACTCCCACATGTGCCTTCATGGCGTAGACAGTGACAGTTTAATTTGTCTTTTACCTTTGTCGTTTTGCAGTGTCATTTCATTTTTTAGATAATTCTTAGAAGCAGCAGAACACGCGAGCGAGACCGTGAAAGTTCGATGACTGTCGAAAGGGCATCGACTAACTTTGACTGAGATCAGTCAGCTCTATTTTACAAACAACAGTGGACAAGTTTAGTAAGTTCTGAATTTGCAAGGACTTAGACGGCACATCTGCCTTTAGCAGAGAATTTTGTTGTGAACAAGCATGAATTGTGAGCGGAAATAGTTCGGTACGGAAACTAAGTTGCAAGTTACATCAAGCAGGTGGTGGAGAGCTTGAAAATTATTCTGTCCTTTACACTGGTTTATTGATTGCTACTGGCGCCAAATAAGGACGAGGGGCGGTATTAATAATAACAATAATAAACAATAATAATAACTTGCACTATCTTTATGGATATCTAACAGCAGCGAGGACATATCCCTTCTCGACAACGAATATTCTGTGCGATTAATTGTATCGATACGTGGAGTCTCGACTTTGCAACAGTATCAGAAGACACGTGAACTTCCGGTGTGCCTGCGACTTTCTTCCGGTTTTCTTATGATCATGCAATCTAAAGCCGGATGTGCGCAAGTGAGACTTTTGACTGTAATCAGTTTTGTAGCGCAGACGTGGTGTCTAAACAGCAACAGATACGTCTGGTAGCTATTTACAGCAGTGGGCGTGTTGTCGGACGGAGATTGGCGAGGCGATTTAGCGCTTACGTTTTGGGACACTTCCTGTTTTGTGCACGCAAATACTGAGCAACTGCCAGACGTATTCTTCGGAGGTTTAAACATTTTGCACATCGTCTGTACAACGCCACACCAACAACACTGCCAATGCTGCACTCCATGACGTAGTGACCAGACTCTGCCAAGGCCTCATTGGCTTTCCAATCGCCATACTTGTTTCTGTACAAACGTGAAATAATTTTATATAAGCCTACAAGAAATGTACTGCATTATCTCGTCGTATTTTAACGAAAATAACAAAATGCTAAACTGTGTTATGTGTAATACGCAGCGTCTAATTGTAATCGTTTACCGACGTTTCGGGACAACGTATAGGTCCCATCTTCAAAGGTCAAGAAGTCCGAGAAGAAAAGAAAGCCAGCAAGAAGGTGCGCGATGTATATAGAGGAAGACGTGGGCGGTGACTGGTAATCAGTAAGCATATTTTCCCTCCTCCTCTTCCACTCTCTTCTATTCCGCAGCTCCGCTTTTCGTCAAAGCTCCTGCTCGTTCTAATCATTCTCTTTCCCCACAGCTCAAACAGCTCTCCTTCCTCCTTGTTTCCTCCATCTGCTTTTCTGCTCATTTTCCTTGTTATTCCTACTTTTTTGGGTTTTATATTTTTCCTAATTGATTTATTTTTAATATTTTCCTCCCTTGTTTTTACTTTATTCCGTATATGTTTTCCATTAGTCTCACCTTCCTGCACTTTGTAGTGAATTAACCGTCCCAGGGCCGTTTTCACCTAGACATTCCCAAAGTTTAACGTTGTTTCTCTCCCCCTTCCTCACGCTGTTTCAACCCTATTGGCTGTCATCACGCTTACTGATTACCAGTCACCGCCCATTACCAGTCACCGCCCATTACCAGTCACCGCCCATTACCAGTCACCGCCCACACCTTCCCTGTATCATTGTGTAAGTCCTGCCGTCTTTCTTTTCATCTTGTACTTCTTGACCTTTGAATATGAGACCGATGCGTTGCCCCCGAAACGTCGGTAAAGGATTACCACTGGACGCTGCGTAATATCCCAGAAGAGCGCAGATCTCATCAACATCGCGGGGGAAGCCTGAAGTCATGCATTATCTGTAGATGTCTTGTTCTGAATTAATCCAGATAGTAAAATAAGGGAAAAGGGGGCGCGCGGTGGCGCAGTTGGTTGAGGCACTGCGCTACAAGCCGGAAGGTCGCGGGTTCGATTCCCGATGGTGTCATTGGAATTTTTTACTGACATAATCGTTTCTGTCGCACTATGGTCCTGGGGTTGACTCTGCCTCTAACAGAAATGAGTACCAGGAATCTTTCCTGGGGGGTAAAGGCGGCCGGTGCGTAGGGCTGACAACCTTACCACCTTCATGTGCCGATTGTCTAAAAATCTGGGAACCTCAACCACCTGGAGCCCTAAAGGCCTGTCCAGGCCTGTAATGGGTTTAAAGGTAAAGGTAAATTTATCTCTAGAACAAGTCATGAAGGCCCAGAGGGGGAGTAGAGGTATAACTCTACTCTTTCTTTAACCTCGGCGCTAGATGGGGGTGGGTGGTCAACGCCACGACCCGGCCGCTTTACCCCCAGGAAAGAGACCCGGTACCCATTGTACAGGAGACTGGTTGGGCCCCAGGGCCGGTCTGGACGGATGCGGAAAGTATCGCCCCCACCAGGATTCGATCCCCGGACCGTCCAACCCGTAGCGTAATAAGATTGTTTTACCTTTTGCTGTACTTTACACCTTAATTATTTTAGTCAAAATAACAGCAGTAGTTGGTACGACGTATAAGAATAAGGCAACAAATCCGTTAATCCCTTTCAGTCGGTCAGCGCAGACCGTAGCAAGGAGCCGCCTGCAGTAAGAAGTGTAACGAGATATCCGAAGGCTGTGTTGCTGCGTAACGAAAGTGCAGCCAACAGACTGCGCTGCGGTCGGCAAGGCCTTACAGCATCTAATTTAAACGGCTTTTGACACAAGGCAATCTTGGAAGGCAATGTGGCGGAAATGTGATCAGAATGCCCGGGGTTCGTTTCCGGTGTCACACAGCACGGTGTAATCTCATTAACATAAGCCTGGTTGGCTAACTGTGGCCCACATTGTCCTTGTGTTGGCAAAACTGATACTAAGTGCGAGGTTTTGCGTGTGAGTCTGTCGCCATTGAGTAGGCAGCACTCCTGCTTTGTATGTGGAGGGTCAGCCTGCAAACCGACCTCAGCATTTCACTTGTAACTCAGTGTCAGACCTTTATGAAGTCTATATAAAGTCATGCACTGCCTCATTGTCAGATATTTCACGAACGCAGCATATATGATCAGTAGTCGATCTATTATATGAAAATCCACACTGAGCCTGCCCAGTATTTTCGTCTACGTCTGAAGTTTACCTTGAGTGTTACATCCCAACAAGAACAAAATTCGTGTTTGTATTTATTTGTTACGTTCTGAGACACAGAGTGTGAAGGACAGACGGACAGAGGCTGTGAACTTTATATATATGTATATACAGTCAAAATCTATTATAAGGTCTTGAAAGGGTCTGAACAATTTGTGTCGTTATACCCGAGCGTTGTTTTAACCGAGGATTATATTGTTATGAATAACAGTGAGAAATTTGTACCAGAAATGAATCACTGGCACAGCGATAGCGATGTTGGACAAATAGAGGCGAGTCACTGGCACAGCGATAGCGATATTGGACAAATAGGGGCGAGACACTGGCACAGCGATAGCGATATTGGACAAATAGGGGCGAGTCACTGGCACAGCGATAGCGATATTGGACAGCTAGAGGCGAGTCACTGGCACAGTGATAGCGATATTGGACAAATAGAGGCGAGTCACTGGCACAGCGATAGCGATATTGGACAAATAGGGGCGAGACACTGGCACAGCGATAGCAATATTGGACAGCTAGAGGCGAGTCACTGGCACAGTGATAGCGATATTGTTCAGCTAGAGGCGAGTCACTGGCACAGTGATAGCGATATTGGACAAATAGAGGCGAGTCACTGGCACAGTGATAGCGATATTGGACAAATAGAGGCGAGTCACTGGCACAGTGATAGCGATATTGGACAAATAGAGGCGAGTCACTGGCACAGTGATAGCGATATTGGACAAATAGAGGCGAGTCACTGGCACAGCGATAGCGATATTGGACAGCTAGAGGCGAGTCACTGGCACAGTGATAGCGATATTGGACAAATAGAGGCGAGTCACTGGCACAGTGATAGCGATATTGGACAAATAGAGGCGAGTCACTGGCACAGTGATAGCGATATTGGACAAATAGAGGCGAGTCACTGGCACAGTGATAGCGATATTGGACAAATAGAGGCGAGTCACTGGCACAGTGATAGCGATATTGGACAAATAGAGGCGAGTCACTGGCACAGCGATAGCGATATTGGACAAATAGAGGCGAGTCACTGGCACAGTGATAGCGATATTGGACAAATAGAGGCGAGTCACTGGCACAGTGATAGCGATATTGGACAAATAGAGGCGAGTCACTGGCACAGCGATAGCGATATTGGACAAATAGAGGCGAGTCACTGGCACAGTGATAGCGATATTGGACAAATAGAGGCGAGTCACTGGCACAGTGATAGCGATATTGGACAAATAGAGGCGAGTCACTGGCACAGCGACAGCGGTTTTAGGTTGTCGGATCAAACAAGCCATGCACCCAGTCCTTGCCACCGCACGTACACAAGCCATGCACCCAGTCCTTGCCACCGCACGTACACAAGCCATGCACCCAGTCCTTGCCACCGCACGTACACAAGCCATGCACCCAGTCCTTGCCACCGCACGTACACAAGCCATGCACCCAGTCCTTGCCACCGCACGTACACAAGCCAAGCACCCAGTCCTTGCCACCGCACGTACACAAGCCATGCACCCAGTCCTTGCCACCGCACGTACACAAGCCATGCACCCAGTCCTTGCCACCGCACGTACACAAGCCATGCACCCAGTCCTTGCCACCGCACGTACACAAGCCATGCACCCAGTCCTTGCCACCGCACGTACACAAGCCATGCACCCAGTCCTTGCCACCGCACGTACACAAGCCATGCACCCAGTCCTTGCCACCGCACGTACACAAGCCATGCACCCAGTCCTTGCCACCGCACGTACACAAGCCATGCACCCAGTCCTTGCCACCGCACGTACACAAGCCATGCACCCAGTCCTTGCCACCGCACGTACACAAGCCATGCACCCAGTCCTTGCCACCGCACGTACACAAGCCATGCACCCAGTCCTTGCCACCGCACGTACACAAGCCATGCACCCAGTCCTTGCCACCGCACGTACACAAGCCATGCACCCAGTCCTTGCCACCGCACGTACACAATCGGCCCGTAAGTCTGTTCCGCTACGTTCTTCACCGGCCACACTCCAACAAGCGACCTATACCGCACGTACAACGCGCAGCTGTAGATGTCCAAACAGCACTATGCTACATGCAGACGGCAGGAGGGAGCAACAAGTGCAGGCAGGACACTGAGTGACAGCCGACGTGCTGTAAAGTTGTGACTCTGTGCACGTCTTATAGATCAGTGCATTCGAAGCTACCGTCCGGTCAAACAACGTTTTTATGTCCTGAAGCGTCCACGGAGAATAAATTGAATAAGATGTTTTAGGACTAACAGCCGAGCCAGTGGTTCAAGTAAGCCAACTTTAAGACACTGTAGCTGCATCGTCACAGCTCTGATTGTCACTTGTCAACGCGAGCAGATTTTATTGAGCTGTTGGTCTTATGGACATCGCTCGCTTGTCTGTTCTGCCGTTGGACTGTAGAAACAGCAGCACACAATTAAGTAATTATTTCATTCCAACTAATGCACTACACTGTTTTAGTGTTTTCTGTCCCTAAATATGTTTCGGCACTTCTTGTGCCGTCATCAGGGGTGTCGTCGAGAGTTCAATGCATCCAATTCACTTTCACAACATACGTATAATTTTTGTAAGTCACTATCACTGAATTTCACTTATCTTCACTTATTTTCTTCACATATCTTCAAGATAAGTGATATTCAGTGATAGTGACACATAAATTATATGTTGTGAAAGTGAATTGGATGCATTGAGGATTGTAAACTCTCGACGACACCCCTGATGATGGCACAGGAATTGCCGAAACATATGTAGGGACAAGAAAACACTAAAATAGTGTAGTGCATTTGTTGGAATAAAATAATTAACTAATTACTGAAATGCACGGTATATATATAATATAAAGCAGCACACAAATTTAAGTATTTGTACTATAAATTTGAATGTAAACACGTTTATTATTATTATTATTATTATTATGTACTGCAATTGGGTTTTCACCCGGTGGCAGTAGTCCTTACACTAGTACACACAATACAAATGTTTTCACCCGGTGGCAGTAGTCCTTACACTAGTACACACAATACAAATGTTTTCACCCTGTGGCAGTAGTCCTTACACTAGTACACACAATACAAATGTTTTCACCCGGTGGCAGTAGTCCTTACACTAGTACACACAATACAAATGTTTTCACCCGGTGGCAGTAGTCCTTACACTAGTACACACAATACAAATGTTTTCACCCGGTGGCAGTAGTCCTTACACTAGTACACACAATACAAATGTTTTCACCCGGTGGCAGTAGTCCTTACACTAGTACACACAATACAAATGTTTTCACCCGGTGGCAGTAGTCCTTACACTAGTACACACAATACAAATGTTTTCACCCGGTGGCAGTAGTCCTTACACTAGTACACACAATACAAATGTTTTCACCCGGTGGCAGTAGTCCTTACACTAGTACACACAATACAAATGGACATATAAATATACATAAAATTAACAATACAAAACAAACTATACACAATTACAAAACAAAATACATACAGTAAATACAAGTACACACATTATAACACCGTACACACATTATAAAAACATCCACACCTTGCAAAAGCATCCACTCCTTACAAAAGCATCCACACCTTACAAAAACATCCATACCTTACAAATACATCCACACCTTACAAAAACACCCATACACATACAAAACAAAATACATACAGTAAATACAAGTACACATATTAGAAAAACCCCGTTCACACCTTACATAAACACCCATGCACATACAAAACAAAATACATACAGTAAATACAAGTACTCATATTAGAACACCGTACACACCTTACAAAAACACCCATACACATACAAAATTAAATACATACAGTAAATACAAGTACACACATTAGAACACCGTACACACATTACAAAAACATCTGCACCTTACAAAAGCATCCACTCCTTACAAAAGCATCCACACCTTACAAAAACATCCACACCTTACAAATACATCCATACCTTACAAAAAACCCATACACATACAAAACAAAATACATACAGTAAATACAAATACACATATTAGAAAACCGTACGCACCTTACTAAAACACCCTTACACATACAAAACAAAATACATACAGTAAACAAAATACATACAGTAAATACAAGTACACATATTAGAACACCGTACACACATTACAAAAACACCCATACACATACAAAATTAAATACATACAGTAAATACAAGTACACACATTAGAACACCGTACACACATTACAAAAACATCTGCACCTTACAAAAGCATCCACTCCTTACAAAAGCATCCACACCTTACAAAAACATCCACACCTTACAAATACATCCATACCTTACAAAAACACCCATACACATACAAAACAAAATACATACAGTAAATACAAATACACATATTAGAAAACCGTACGCACCTTACTAAAACACCCTTACACATACAAAACAAAATACATACAGTAAACAAAATACATACAGTAAATACAAGTACACATATTAGAACACCGTACACACATTACAAAAACATCCACAACTTACAAATCATCCACACCTTACAAAAGCATCCACACCTTACAAAAACACCCATACACAGAATAAAAAAAAAAATTAAACAAGCACAATACAAAAAACACCCACACATTAATTAATTTCAGTGCGTTAGAATATCCTCAGTATAAAGTCAGACCAAAGTACATGCTAATTATATCCCCTAAGAACTTAATTCACTTCACTTCACTTCGAAACCAGAGCACTTCACTTCACATCACTTCACACCCCTTCACTTCACATCCCTTATTTTTATTTAATCTCCACTTAAAAATCCTTAGCTTGTAATGACTTTCTTGACCCTTTTTTTAAAAGAGCTTAATTTACAGGGGAAAGTCGCTAGTACGCTTGGAGGTAATTGGTTCCAGCTTTTTATGGTCCTATTTACAAAGGAATATTTACCTACATCTGTTCTTTGTTTCCTAATCCTAATTTTATGTTGAGCTCCATCTTCATTAACACTTAACACATGTCACTGAACGTACCTGCGATTAAGGAAGGCTTTGCTTCTTTTGTTACGAAATTCTACAAATAAATTTGTACATAATTCAGTTCTTGTCATCGATGTATTGCTGTGTGTTACTTCTCTAGACGTAAATACTTTCCTTTGCTGCTACGGCTTCAGCCACTCTTAACCTCGGAACGAAAATGAGATAAAATGTTAAGCTTCACTCCACGGCCGCTTTATCCCTGGGGAAATAAACCTGGTACCAATTAAAAAGAAGGCTTGGTGGGCCCCATAACCCGTTTGGATGATTTTGAAGAACATAAAAACTTTTTGACCATTTCTGGATTCTGAAAACGATCCCGTACAGCCCGTAACTTGGTTACTGCATTGACTGAGCTATCTCGGCTCCATTTTTTCTTTTGTAATTACCTGTAGCATAAATAAATTTAAGAAACCGATTGTGAGGTGTTGCTCTGTGTAGGCGCTACGTGATACGCTGGAAATGAAGGCTTCCGGGGTAAGAAACGAAGCTCGACCAAGATAAAGATGGAGAGACAGAACGTATCAAGACGTAGCAGGCCTGGAGTTTCTTATTCCAGGTTTATGCTGATGATGAAGTGTGAATTCCAGTTCTGAACACAGTTCTCATGTCTGCTGTCACTTCTGGGCCGCTGAATGCACTGCAGGTCAGTGCAAACAGCAGACAAACGATCGGCACAATTTACATGAAAGTTGAGTAGCCAGGTACAACAAACAAATATTGACAGAGTGAGGGAGTCTGCTTCTAGCAGAACGGAGTATACATCCGCACATGTCACTTAACTTTGGCGGTTAAAATGGGAGGTGTGTACCATCTTCTTCCATTTCGGGGAAGTTTACATTTGCAACAGACCAGAAAAAAAAATCAGAATTGTTGGCTGCAGTTCGCACATTTTGCTTTAAAATATGCGCAAGCTGAGTGCAACACCGGCACAACTATAAGGTCAGGTATTCGTGTTGCTCTCAATTTCCGAAACAATGTCGCCTGGATATGACACGCTGTTTTGACGGGTTGTTTTTTTTTTCCTGAAGATGAAGGCAAAACGAGCTTACGAAACGTCTGATATTGCTAAAGTAACGAAACGTCATTGCATCTCGGGAGACTTGTAATCATATTGGGTGCATATCTTGGTATATATAACGGTTCAGTATAACCGTCTGGTGTAATGTGCTTCAAGGTCTTGGTACCTGCGAAAGGCTTGTGACTAAATTTGGGGTTTCGCTAAAATAATCTATTAATATAAAATTTGTTAATAAATACAAACTATTTACACACACGTGTGAGGAAAAAACATTTCGTTATCCGTCATTTACATTGAAAATAAAATAAGGATTTGAAGTTTTGACCGTGCTTATGAAAGGGTTTGAAGTTTTGACTGTGCTTGTGAAAGGGTTTGAAGTTTTGAATGTGCTTGTGAAAGGGTTTGAAGTTTTGAATGTGGTTGTGAAAGGGTTTGAAGTTTTGAATGTGCTTGTGAAAGGATTGAAGTTTTGAATGTGCTTGTGAAAGGGTTTGAAGTTTTGAATGTACTTGTGAAAGGGTTTGAAGTTTTGAATGTCAAAAGACAAATTGAATCTTTAGATAGTTAGAGATGTTTGAAGCCCACGCGTGCAGCCATTGACACTCGAACGCACGATGCCTGCCCACGTCACGCAGCCAGTACCGCTGTCAGCCCTGCCGGCCGGTCCATGACCTTCTGTTTCACGGCGACAGCAAATTGACTTCAGCGCATTGTTCCGTTCAATCTCGTTAGTCTGTCGTAACAATGGCCTGCGCAATTGGTTTTACAAATATTGTCAGTCGTAATACTCATACAACTAATTCGATTTTCTTTTGTTCACATTTTATGAGTGGCCATTAATTACACTACACGGTGTTTCACAACATGTGTCACATTAAGGGCAGATCGCAGTGGCCGCGCGGTCTAAGGCGTGGGTTTGCAACCACGGGATTTTGGGTTCGAATCCCGCCGGGGGCATGGGTGTCTGTCTGTTGTGAGTGTTGTGTGTTATCAGGTAGAGGTCTCTGCGACGGGCTTATCGCTTGTCCAGAGGAGTCATACCGAGTGTGGTGTGTCTGAGTGTGATCGTGAAACCTCGACAATGAGGAGGCGCTGACGCACTAGTGGCTGTTGCGCCATGGAAAAAAATCCATTAAGGCCAGGGCTGTGTTTTGTCATCAGCTGTGCGTTGAAGTGAAACAGCGCAGGTGTTGAAACTAACAGCGCAGGTGTTGAAACTAACAGCGCAGGTGTTGAAACTAACAGCGCAGGTGTTGAAACTAAGAGCGCAGGTGTTGAAACTAACAGCGCAGGTGTTGAAACTAACAGCGCAGGTGTTGAAACTAACAGCGCAGGTGTTGAAACTAACAGCGCAGGTGTTGAAACTAACAGCGCAGGTGTTGAAACTAACAGCGCAGGTGTTGAAACTAACAGCGCAGGTGTTGAAACTAACAGCGCAGGTGTTGAAACTAACAGCGAAGGTGTTGAAACTAACAGCGCAGGTGTTGAAACTAACAGCGCAGGTGTTGAAACTAACAGCGCAGGTGTTGAAACGAACAGCCCAAACTGATTTGGAAAATTGCTGCTTGAACGATCGAGGAACATACGTTCGGCGACGGTATGTCTTAATTGACTTGCATTGCTGACTTACACGCCTGACTGACTGACTGACTGACTGGCTACTTCCAGTCGGCACAGTCCTTCTTGAGAATTTAACAGGTTGTCAGCTAGTCAAGAAATTTTCCACTTTTTATGGAACCTGAAAATCAATTACCTTTGTAACAAGTACCTGCCTACCATAACTAACTAACTAACTAACTAACTCCATGGAGCAGAGTCCTTCTTGAGAAGCTAACAGTTCCTCAGCTAGTCAAGAATTTCCCCGCGTTTTATGGAACCCGAAGGTTCATTACCGCATTCACAAGAGCCCGCCACTTTTCGCTATCCTGAGCCATATCAATCCACGCCACGCCATCCCATTCCATTTCTTGAAGATCCATTTTAATATTATCTTCCCATCTACGCCTGGGTCTTCCAATTGGTCTCCTTCCCCTCAAGTCTCTAACCAAAATTCTGTATGCATCTTTCCCCTCCCCCATACGTGATTCCTACCGTGAGCCAAATCAATTCATTTCACTCCCTCTCATTTATTAAGGGTAATTTTAATATTATTCTCTATCTACATCTAGATCTTTCACGTGGTGTTTTCTATCAAGTTTTCCAACCAAAGCCCTATGCATTTCTCTTTCCGTCCACACTTTGCCTCTCATTTGATTCCCATTGATTTGGTCACCATAAAAACATTTGCCACGGAGTAAAATCATGAAGTTCCTCGTTGTGCAATTTTTCGTAGACTACTATAAAAAGATTCCTTAAACTTTTGTATAAAACTCCAAATTTGTTGACCAAAATGTTATGCCTGTTTGGTAAGTAGGGCCTTTAACAGTTAAGTAGTTATGTCACGGTAATTGTCACATGTTTCGGCTCCAGCTTGCCTTCATTTACCCAACGCAGTCGCGCAGCCAATGTCGGTGGCAATAACCACGCGATAAAGGTCGCTGGCTACAGGAACTATGGGTTTGTTGACTTAGCGTCAGAACACTATAACAGTAGGCAATAAGGAGCGCCATAAACCCCACGATCAGTGAATCTTCTTTCCATACTTACAAAATTGCTTGGCTAAGAAACGAACTAAGCCCATGCCCTTTATTCCCGGAGAAATGGCCCACAGTAGTCATTTAATGGGGGACTGGGTGGGTCTGAACCTTTTGAATTACGGAAAAAAAAATCTCTTGTCCTCGCCGGGATTCGAACCCCGGATCTTTCAGTCTGTAGCCTTGTCTCGATCACGTCTACGAATCATTCTAATGCCTAACTAAAGACGTTACTTTGTCTATTGTCACTGTAACTAAAATGACGGCCATTTTACGTTCTCCTGAGGCAATTCAGACCCATCAACGTGATCTTAAACCGCTGCTTTAAGCGCTATTAACATTTACTTCCCAAAGACAGCAGTTTCAGAACACATTGAGCCTTGCTTACAGAAACTCATACAAACTGATATTGTACAAATTAATTACCACAAAATATGCCAGCTATCTGGTAACTGCACGCTCGTAAGGGTCGAATTTTAATGTCACGGAGACCAGCTGGGTTAGAGTTAACTTGTGTCCGGGAGGTACCTGGATCATATTTCGGTTGGAACACCGTATGAAGGTTTACTTGGTTTGCCTCAGTCACCATAGGAAATTGGGGAAATTACTCTGCTAGACCACTTTTATTTCCTTTCGGATACTTCCCAATTTATCATTTATCAACAGTCGTAACATGAATGCTGTATAATGTGAGATAACTTATTGACAGCGACGTGAAATAACCACAGTAGTAGGCTTAAGACAGAAGCGTCATTATTAGTCATTAAGTTTTTTAAATAAATCGCCACAGCAAATGACTGCCTGTCAGAAAGCTTCAATAGCGAAATATTCTCTTCTTTCATATATAAGGAAACGTGGGCCAGATTATAAAACTATTGGATACGCTTGTGAACAGCTTACAGTGCAGGATGTTTATGGCACGTAAGAACAGCGTAGAGTGCATGATGTTTATGGCACGTAAGAACAGCGTAGAGTGCAGGATGTTTATGGCACGTATGAACAGCATAAGCTACAGAACGTTTAAGGCACGTATGAACAGCATAAGCTACAGAACGTTTAAGGCACGTATGAACAGCATAAGCTACAGAACGTTTTTAAGGCACGTATGAACAGCATAAGCTACAGAACGTTTTAGGCACGTATGAACAGCATAAGCTACAGAACGTTTAAGGCACGTATGAACAGCATAAGCTACAGAACGTTTAAGGAAAGTATGAATACGATTCTTTTACCAACACTCTACTAAGCCCCTCCCAATCAGCCGACAAATTCTGCAGCCAAGGTGCATGAAGAACACCACATTTAGTCTGTCTCATTGACTAGTGTCTCAGCACAGGTATCAACCTACATTTAGTCTGTCTCATTGACTAGTGTCTCAGCACAGGTATCAACCTACATTTAGTCTGTCTCATTGACTAGTGTCTCAGCACAGGTATCAACCTACATTTAGTCTGTCTCATTGACTAGTGTCTCAGCACAGGTATCAACCTACATTTAGTCTGTCTCATTGCCTAGTGTCTCAACACAGGTATCAACCTACATTTAGTCTGTCTCACTGCCTAGTGTCTCAGCACAGGTATCAACCTACATTTAATCTGTCTCACTGTCTAGTGTCTCAGCACAGATATGAACCTACATTTAGTCTGTCTCACTGCCTAGTGTCTCAGCACAGGTATAACCTACATTTAGTCTGTCTCACTGCCTAGTGTCTCAGCACAGGTATCAACCTACATTTAGTCTGTCTCACTGCCTAGTGTCTCAGCACAGGTATCAACCTACATTTAGTCTGTCTCATTGCCTAGTGTCTCAGCACAGGTATCAACCTACATTTAGTCTGTCTCATTGCCTAGTGTCTCAGCACAGGTATAACCTACATTTAGTCTGTCTCACTGCCTAGTGTCTCAGCACAGGTATCAACCTACATTTAGTCTGTCTCATTGCCTAGTGTCTCAGCACAGGTATCAACCTACATTTAGTCTGTCTAATTGCCTAGTGTCTCAGCACAGGTATAACCTACATTTAGTCTGTCTCACTGCCTAGTGTCTCAGCACAGGTATCAACCTACATTTAGTCTGTCTCATTGCCTAGTGTCTCAGCACAGGAATCAACCTACATTTAGTCTGTCTCATTGCCTAGTGTCTCAGCACAGGTATAACCTACATTTAGTCTGTCTCACTGCCTAGTGTCTCAGCACAGGTATAAACGTACATTTAGTCTGTCTCACTGCCTAGTGTCTCAGCACAGGTATCAACCTACATTTAATCTGTCTCACTGTCTAGTGTCTCAGCACAGGTATGAACCTACATTTAGTCTGTCTCACTGCCTAGTGTCTCAGCACAGGTATAAACGTACATTTAGTCTGTCTCACTGCCTAGTGTCTCAGCACAGGTATCAACCTACATTTAATCTGTCTCACTGTCTAGTGTCTCAGCACAGATATGAACCTACATTTAGTCTGTCTCACTGCCTAGTGTCTCAGCACAGGTATCAACCTACATTTAGTCTGTCTCATTGCCTAGTGTCTCAGCACAGGTATCAACCTACATTTAGTCTGTCTCATTGCCTAGTGTCTCAGCACAGGTATAACCTACATTTAGTCTGTCTCACTGCCTAGTGTCTCAGCACAGGTATCAACCTACATTTAGTCTGTCTCACTGCCTAGTGTCTCAGCACAGGTATCAACCTACATTTAGTCTGTCTCACTGCCTAGTGTCTCAGCACAGGTATAACCTACATTTAGTCTGTCTCACTGCCTAGTGTCTCAGCACAGGTATAACCTACATTTAGTCTGTCTCACTGCCTAGTGTCTCAGCACAGATATGAACCTACATTTGGTATCAACCTACATTTAGTCTGTCTCATTGCCTAGTGTCTCAGCACAGATATCAACCTACATTTAGTCTGTCTCATTGCCTAGTGTCTCAGCACAGATATCAACCTACATTTAGTCTGTCTCACTGCCTAGTGTCTCAGCACAGGTATCAACCTACATTTAGTCTGTCTCATTGCCTAGTGTCTCAGCACAGGTATCAACCTACATTTGATCTGTCTCACTGTCTAGTGTCTCAGCACAGGTATCAACCTACATTTAGTCTGTCTCATTGCCTAGTGTCTCAGCACAGGTATCAACCTACATTTGATCTGTCTCACTGTCTAGTGTCTCAGCACAGATATCAACCTACATTTAGTCTGTCTCATTGCCTAGTGTCTCAGCACAGGTATAACCTACATTTAGTCTGTCTCATTGCCTAGTGTCTCAGCAGAGGTATCAACCTACATTTAGTCTGTCTCATTGCCTAGTGTCTCAGCACAGGTATCAACCTACATTTAGTCTGTCTCATTGCCTAGTGTCTCAGCACAGGTATAACCTACATTTAGTCTGTCTCATTGCCTAGTGTCTCAGCAGAGGTATCAACCTACATTTAGTCTGTCTCATTGCCTAGTGTCTCAGCACAGGTATAACCTACATTTAGTCTGTCTCATTGCCTAGTGTCTCAGCACAGGTATAACCTACATTTAGTCTGTCTCATTGCCTAGTGTCTCAGCAGTGGTATCAACCTACATTTAGTCTGTCTCATTGCCTAGTGTCTCAGCACAGGTATAACCTACATTTAGTCTGTCTCATTGCCTAGTGTCTCAGCAGAGGTATCAACCTACATTTAGTCTGTCTCATTGCCTAGTGTCTCAGCAGAGGTATCAACCTACATTTAGTCTGTCTCATTGCCTAGTGTCTCAGCACAGGTATCAACCTACATTTGATCTGTCTCACTGTCTAGTGTCTCAGCACAGGTATCAACCTACATTTAGTCTGTCTCATTGCCTAGTGTCTCAGCACAGGTATCAACCTACATTTGATCTGTCTCACTGTCTAGTGTCTCAGCACAGATATCAACCTACATTTAGTCTGTCTCATTGCCTAGTGTCTCAGCACAGGTATAACCTACATTTAGTCTGTCTCATTGCCTAGTGTCTCAGCACAGGTATCAACCTACATTTAGTCTGTCTCACTGCCTAGTGTCTCAGCACAGGTATCAACCTACATTTAGTCTGTCTCATTGCCTAGTGTCTCAGCAGAGGTATCAACCTACATTTAGTCTGTCTCATTGCCTAGTGTCTCAGCACAGGTATCAACCTACATTTGATCTGTCTCACTGTCTAGTGTCTCAGCACAGATATCAACCTACATTTAGTCTGTCTCATTGCCTAGTGTCTCAGCAGAGGTATCAACCTACATTTAGTCTGTCTCACTGCCTAGTGTCTCAGCACAGGTATCAACCTACATTTAATCTGTCTCACTGTCTAGTGTCTCAGCACAGATATGAACCTACATTTAGTCTGTCTCACTGCCTAGTGTCTCAGCACAGGTATCAACCTACATTTAGTCTGTCTCATTGCCTAGTGTCTCAGCAGAGGTATCAACCTACATTTAGTCTGTCTCATTGCCTAGTGTCTCAGCACAGGTATCAACCTACATTTGATCTGTCTCACTGTCTAGTGTCTCAGCACAGATATGAACCTACATTTAGTCTGTCTCACTGCCTAGTGTCTCAGCACAGGTATCAACCTACATTTAGTCTGTCTCATTGCCTAGTGTCTCAGCAGAGGTATCAACCTACATTTAGTCTGTCTCATTGCCTAGTGTCTCAGCACAGGTATCAACCTACATTTGATCTGTCTCACTGTCTAGTGTCTCAGCACAGGTATCAACCTACATTTGGTCTGTCTCATTCCCTAGTGTCTCAGCACAGGTATCAACCTACATTTAGTCTGTCTCACTGCCTAGTGTCTCAGCACAGGTATAACCTACATTTAGTCTGTCTCACTGCCTAGTGTCTCAGCACAGGTATAACCTACATTTAGTCTGTCTCACTGCCTAGTGTCTCAGCACAGGTATAACCTACATTTAGTCTGTCTCACTGCCTAGTGTCTCAGCACAGGTATAACCTACATTTAGTCAGTCTCACTGCCTAGTGTCTCAGCACAGGTATCAACCTACATTTAGTCTGTCTCACTGCCTAGTGTCTCAGCACAGGTATCAACCTACATTTAGTCTGTCTCATTGCCTAGTGTCTCAGCACAGGTATCAACCTACATTTAGTCTGTCTCATTGCCTAGTGTCTCAGCACAGGTATAACCTACATTTAGTCTGTCTCACTGCCTAGTGTCTCAGCACAGGTATCAACCTGCAGATGATAGTGTACAAAGTGTACTTTCCTGTAAGCACACCACCATAGTGTATACGACGCGCGGCACGTCACACGTGTTGCTATGCTGCCCAACGCAGCACAAGGCACTTTGCAGAACTCCGGTTGAACGGCTTGAACTGTGCCTTAAAGAGCTTCTTGCTCTCACGTTGTAAAGTTCTGCAAGTCACGTTTAGTGTAATTTAGTTCACAAAATTTTAGTTTGTTAGCCTGACAAGTCTTTAGGTCTGTATTGCTGTTGGGGCACCTGCGATAATTACGTGCCCAGGAAATCCACGGTTTACAGTTTTTAATTTCCTTTTATTTTAAATTTGAACTTGTAAATATCAAACTGCAAATGACGGAATTCGTGAAGTGGTGTACACAGACCTTACCAAGGCGCTTTTACACTGTCAGACTGTCACACGGTCTCGCGGTACACACGTGCATGTAATTTCATTTACGCCCTTTCCTACGCCCATTTCCACAAGACCCACAAACACTCTACAGTAATATCTGCAGGGCGCTTGTGCCGTATTTCACCGAAATGCAGCAATAAGTGCGGAAAGTTCATTCATTCAATCATTCATTCATTCATTCATTCATTCTGCAGTCTGTCTTACGACAGGTCCGTAGCCTCTTCCAAAGCAAGTTCTCCACAGGGTGCGATCTAGTGCTTCCTCTTTCAATTTCCAGTATCTTATCTTTTCCTTAAGGTCATCGAGTAGCTGCTTACGTCTTCTCCGTCGTCTTCGCGTCATTTCTATCCTTCCTTCCACCTTTCCTCAATCACGTGTTTCAGAAGGAAGTTTCTACGCAAGATGTGACCAATCCTGAGGAAAGTAGCGTAGAATTTTATGTACGTCCGGAAATTAAGATATGGCTTCCACACCGCCGACTTTAAACAAGAAAATGACCGCCATTTAATACATTTTCGTGGACATCTCCTACACAAAACGTTTTTCCAAGTCAGATAGAAATTATAGAAAATAGAGCAGAAAGTAATTTAAGCCTCTAATTAAAAATAATTTCCAATGCGCCGATTTATATAAAAACTCGCCATTGCTCAACAGTACTGTCACGTGATCTTCTGTAAAGAGTTTCACTAGCTTTGGACAAGAAACATGTGAAGTGTATGCAGCAAATGATTTGTGTCGATATGTAGAGTGTGACTGAACAGAGTTTCACGAAACTCGTGCTGGTTGTACAGCGTTTTGTAAACAAAAAACTAGTTTGCTGAATTTCATGAAATTCCGACTAACTGATCAGAATGACAGACGGACGGACGAAGTCCTCACGTAAGCGTTATTTTTACTTCGCAAATAAAATGTCTAATAAATATTTAAAATTCTTCGTTTATGAATTTCTTTATTTTAGAAGGGCCCCGCAGCAGAAGCTACGGACGCACCGCAGCCTTAAGGCTTATTGTGCAACCCTGTGATGGAGATGAAGAGAAAAATGATTAGTTTTTTTCCACTCGTTTATGAAATACGCAACCAATATACAGCGGACAAGCGGTGACTTAATCACGAAACATTTTTCTTTTGAATAGTTGCTTCGATCACAGACTAAATTTTCATCATCGATATGTGTTTGCCAACGTTACTTTTCATCTGTCGAACAAAGCATTCACTCATCCAACGAAGAGATTAAATTCATCCCGTAATAATCCGAAGGCTGTCAATGGTTCTGCGTTTTCCTGTGCGGTCAGAGAGTGTAGCAGGCGGAGAGTGTGGCTGCAAAGTGGCTTCTGACAACCTCACTGATGTTTGCACTGAATCTCCATACCTCTATCTTCCCGTCATGCTTCGCATCGCTGACTCATGAATAACCTAATGAATGAAATCTCTTTACATACTAAGATCACAGGACACGCTTCGCAAATCATTTTTGAGTCCTTACAGTGGCAACTCGTGCCAGATTTCCGCTTCAGATGTCATGGAGGCAATCCCAGAAAATATTAGCTACGCCCCGCCGTAATGAAGTCAGCAGGCTTGTAACCTCTATAGAGGTCTTCACAGACATCGCCTCGTAAATGCTAATGGGATGTAAGTAAGATACTTCTGGTCTAAGACAACGTGAACACTTGTGCGGCGATGTAAGAGAGTAAAAGCGGTGTGTGAGGTTTCTGTTGCTCTTGATGGCGACACCTTGCTCCTGCCAAGAAAAGAGACGCAACACATCCTTTCGAAACATCTGTAAATTTATGGTAGACTATAGTAGAATCGCCGATCCCAGTGGCAGCGCGGTCTAAGGCGTGGGTCTGCGGCCGTTTACTTGTTAGGATTGCGGTTTCGAGTCTCGCCGAGGGGCATTGATGTCTGTCTCTTGTGATTGTTGTGTGTTGTCAGGTAGAGGTCCCTGCGACGGGCTGATCCCTCGTCCAGAGGAGTCCCCCCGAATGCGGTGTGTCTGAGTGTGATCGTAAAACTTCGACAATGAGAAGGTCCTGGCCCATTAGGGGCTGTTCACATCCCACAAGGCAGTATTCTTTATATGCAATACTTTTGATGTGAATGCGTGAGGGATTCGTCACACCCTGGTGGCCAAGACAGACAGAGTGACAGAAGTATGTGTTCCCAGTGAGGTACGCCCATTTTGATGAAGCATCGCTTTTTTTTTCACTGTGAATTATGGGTTGGGGCTGAAGAAATAGTCGAGCATGGAGATCGTTAGTGAACATCAAGATATGGCTTATAAAAATAACGCCGTGCAATCTGTAGCTACGTACCGACGTTTCAGACGGACCTGCTGCCTCTATACAAAAGGGGAACGACTAATATTATCCGTTATATTTATCACACTGTTCTCAACACATTACGCTGTGCAACTCACGTTTCACATTAAAAGTCACAGATTGAACCAAATCTCGAGATCACTACACCCGTTGTTATTACTGCATTGAAATGATCAATATTGTTTATAAAATTCGTACCCCTACACGTGTTTCGATCCTAGGATCATCGTCAGGGGGGTTTATTGCTAAAAGCTACAGTCACTTCAACACATGATTTAAAATATTCTATATGCACTTTGAAACATAAGTTAAAATCTTGTAAAAAGATTCTCTAAAAGTTGTAAAATTATAAAAGCACTGTAGATGGTAGAATTGTGGAACTGTTGGCGTGTGGGATCGTGTGGGACCGTGTTGTGCGGTGAGGAGTGCTACGGTGGAGTACACTCCACCGTAGCACTCCTCACCGCACAACACGTAGTACACTCCACCGTAGCACTCCTCACCGCACAACACGTAGTACACTCCACCGTAGCACTCCTCACCGCACAACACGTAGTACACTCCACCGTAGCACTCCTCACCGCACAACACGTAGTACACTCCGCTCCACACAAAAACAGTTCACATGCTTTTAATACCACACGCCAGCAGTTCCACAATTCTACCATCTACAGTGCTTTTATAATTTTACAACTTTTAGCGAATCTTTTTACAAGATTTTAACTTATGTTTCAAAGTGCAGATAGAATATTTTAAATCATGTGTTGAAGTGACTGTAGCTTTTAGCAATAAACCCCCCTGACGATGATCCTAGGATCGAAACACGTGTAGGGGTACAATTTTAACAATTTTATAATAAAGCTACTTAAAAAGTGGTTTTAGTGTGCATCGGTTGGTTTATAACTTAATTTAATTATCCGTTATAATTTATCTATCCTGAAGAAGGAAGAAAATTACTCTGAATTTCGGTACGTATTTACCGCACTGCTGCAAAGCGTCACGTTTCAAAGCACATCTTCACAGTCACAGATGTGGAAACTTCAAGTCTGCGAGATTTCAGGCTTCCCCGCGGTGTGGTTATTGACTGCATTGAAATGATCAATGATTGTTGTAGCTGGTAACTTGATTCCGTGGGAAGGTTAATGATGCAACTTAACGTGCGACACGTAGAGGGCAGGCTTGTCCCTGTGCAAGCCATGATGGCATAGAGTGTGAGTAGCTGCAAGCTCCATCATCCGTAACCTTGGTACTAGATGGACATAGATGGTTAACTTCACGCCCCGACCGCTTTAGCCTCGTGGGAAAAGCCCCAAGTACTCACGGAATAGGTGGCTGAATGTACCTCGGAAATGGCCTGGACCTTTAGGATAAAAAGAATTCTATTTTACGAAATTCAGACACGTCAGAATCAAATCCAGTACACGTGTTTAGTGTTTGCCACACCTCCGTAGTTACTAGAGCAGTACACGTGTTTAGTGTTTGCCACAACTCCGTAGTTACTAGAGCAGTACACGTGTTTAGTGTTTGCCACACCTCCGTAGTTACTAGAGCAGTACACGTGTTTAGTGTTTGCCACAACTCCGTAGTTACTAGAGCAGTACACGTGTTTAGTGTTTGCCACACCTCCGTAGTTACTAGAGCAGTACACGTGTTTAGTGTTTGCCACAACTCCGTAGTTACTAGAGCAGTACACGTGTTTAGTGTTTGCCACAACTCCGTAGTTACTAGAGCAGTACACGTGTTTAGTGTTTGCCACACCTCCGTAGTTACTAGAGCAGTACACGTGTTTAGTGTTTGCCACAACTCCGTAGTTACTAGAGCAGTACACGTGTTTAGTGTTTGCCACAACTCCGTAGTTACTAGAGCAGTACACGTGTTTAGTGTTTGCCACAACTCCGTAGTTACTAGAGCAGTACACGTGTTTAGTGTTTGCCACACCTCCGTAGTTACTAGAGCAGTACACGTGTTTAGTGTTTGCCACAACTCCGTAGTTACTAGAGCAGTACACGTGTTTAGTGTTTGCCACAACTCCGTAGTTACTAGAGCAGTACACGTGTTTAGTGTTTGCCACAACTCCGTAGTTACTAGAGCAGTACACGTGTTTAGTGTTTGCCACACCTCCGTAGTTACTAGAGCAGTACACGTGTTTAGTGTTTGCCACACCTCCGTAGTTACTACAGCAGTACACGTGTTTAGTGTTTGCCACACCTCCGTAGTTACTAGAGCAGTACACATGTTTAGTGTTTGCCACACCTCCGTAGTTACTACAGCAGTACACGTGTTTAGTGTTTGCCACACCTCCGTAGTTACTAGAGCAGTACACGTGTTTAGTGTTTGCCACAACTCCGTAGTTACTAGAGCAGTACACGTGTTTAGTGTTTGCCACACCTCCGTAGTTACTAGAGCAGTACACGTGTTTAGTTTTTGCCACACCTCCGTAGTTACTACAGCAGTACAAGTGTTTAGTGTTTGCCACACCTCCGTAGTTACTAGAGCAGTACACGTGTTTAGTGTTTGCCACAACTCCGTAGTTACTAGAGCAGTACACGTGTTTAGTGTTTGCCACACCTCCGTAGTTACTACAGCAGTACAAGTGTTTAGTGTTTGCCACACCTCCGTAGTTACTACAGCAGTACAAGTGTTTAGTGTTTGCCACACCTCCGTAGTTACTAGAGCAGTACACGTGTTTAGTGTTTGCCACACCTCCGTAGTTACTAGAGCAGTACACGTGTTTAGTGTTTGCCACAACTCCGTAGTTACTAGAGCAGTACACGTGTTTAGTGTTTGCCACACCTCCGTAGTTACTACAGCAGTACAAGTGTTTAGTGTTTGCCACACCTCCGTAGTTACTAAAAACTACAATTCTAAGTTTGCAGTGTTGCAGCATCACTGCAGTGTTCACTCGTTGACTAATTGTTCTATGACTTCTCTACTGCATAGGTTTTTGTAGCCTGGAGTGAGATGAGAATATGATGATAAATTGTAAGCAGATGCAGTTTTTGAAGGAGGAAGTTATGTTACCTAGCCGGAATTCAAGCCGCTATGTCCCATACCTTACGTGTTGCAAAAAATGGAAAATTGTTGATTTCGTATGGCGAAAGTTTTTCAGAAAATTTGACCGTGTATTATGGAAAGTGTTGGTGTTATTGGAGCATATTGGGTAAATTTTGAGCAAGAAGACTGCACTGTCTGGCGAAAGGCCGAATCTGTTCTTTATGTCTGGATTTAGTATAAAAATGTCCCAATACCGGACACGACCAACCATTAAGAGGTATAAGATATAATTTGTAACATTTATATGATTTAAGTAATCATACTAGAATAATGACCTCCTACATTTGTTTAATGTCAGTAATCATACTAGCATAATGACCTCCTACATTTGTATAATGTCAGTAATCGTACTAGCATAATGACCTCCTACATTTGTATAATGTCAGTAATCGTACTAGCATAATGACCTCCTACATTTGTAAAATGTCAGTAATCATACTAACATAATGACCTCCTACATTTGTATAATGTCAGTAATCGTACTAGCATAATGACCTCCTACATTTGTATAATGTCAGTAATCATACTAGCATAATGACCTCCTACATTTGTATAATGTCAGTAATAGTACTAGCATAATGACCTCCTACATTTGTATAATGTCAGTAGTCATATTATAATAATGGCAATGTCCATTTTGATCCTGTATTTTCCATTTTTTTCCATGTGTTTCATGTTAGATGTAATATCAAAAATACTTTGAACATTCCGACGAAACCCCCACGCCTGCAGTTTATAACATACCAACCCTCTTCATGACGATGATATAACCTGCCATGGCTCAGGCGGTTAATCGCCGGGCTGTTATCGCACACAAAGTGTTGCAACCACAGACACAAAACACACACAAAGTGTTACAACCACAGACACAAAACACACACAAAGTGTTGCAACCACAGACACAAAACACACACAAAATGTTACAACCACAGACACAAAACACACACAAAGTGTTACAACCACAGACACAAAACACACACAAAGTGTTACAACCACAGACACAAAACACACACACAAAGTGTTACAACCACAGACACAAAACACACACAAAGTGTTGCAACCACAGACACAAAACACACACAAAGTGTTGCAACCACAGACTACAAAACACACACAAAGTGTTCACACACACCAACAGACACAAAACACACACAAAGTGTTACAAACACCCCAAGACACAACAACACACACAAAGTGTTGCAACCACAGACACAAAACACACACACAAGTGTTACACACCACAGACACAAAACACACAACAAAATTGTTACAACCACAGACACAAAACACACACAAATGTTACAACCACAGACACAAAACACACATATAGTGTTACAACCACAGACAACAAAACACACACAAAGTGTTGCAACCACAGACACAAAACACACACAAAGTGTTACAACCACAGACACAAAACACACACAAAGTGTTGCAACCACAGACACAAAACACACACAAAGTGTTACAACCACAGACACAAAACACACACAAAGTGTTACAACCACAGAACACAAAACACACACAAAGTGTTACAACCACAGACACAAAACACACACAAAGTGTTGCAACCACAGACACAAAAACACACAAAGTGTTACAACACCACAAGACACACAAAACACACACACAAGTGTTGCAACCACAGACACAAAACACACACAAATTGTTACAACCACAGACACAAAACACACACAAAGTGTTACAACCACAGACACAAAACACACACAAAGTGTTACAACCACAGACACAAAACACACAAATTTCAACCACAGACACAAACACACACAAAGTGTTACAACCACAGACACAAAACACACACAAAGTGTTCAACCACAGACAAAACACACACAAAGTGTTACAACCACAGACACAAAACACACACAAAGTGTTGCAACCACAGACACAAAACACACACAAAGTGTTACAACCACAGACACAAAACACACAAAAGTGTTACAACCACAGACAGAACACAAAACACACACAAAGTGTTACAACCACAGACCACAAACACAACACAAACAGTTTACAACCACAGACACAAAACACACACAAAGTGTTGCAACCACAGACACAAAACACACACAAAGTGTTACAACCACAGACACAAAACACACACAAAGTGTTACAACAACACAAGACACACAAACCCCAACACAAAGTGTTACAACCACAGACACAAAACACACACAAAGTGTTACAACCACAGACACAAAACACACACAAAGTGTTACAAACCACAGACACAAAACACACACAAAGTGTTGCAACCACAGACACAAAACACACAAAAGTGTTACAACCACAGACACAAAACACACACAAAGTGTTGCAACCACAGACACAAAACACACACAAAGTGTTACAACCACAGACACAAAACACACACAAAGTGTTACAACCACAGACACAAAACACACACAAAGTGTTACAACCACAGACACAAAACACACACAAAGTGTTACAACCACAGACACAAAACACACACAAAGTGTTAGCAACACAGACACAAAACACACACAAAGTGTTACAACCACAGACACAAAACACACACAAAGTGTTGCAACCACAGACACAAAACACACACAAAGTGTTCAACAACACAGACACAAAACACACACAAAGTGTTACAACCACAGACACAAAACACACACAAATGTTACAACCACAGACACAAAACACACACAATGTTACAACACAACACCACAAAAACACACACAAATGTTACAAACCACAGACACAAAACACACACAAAGTGTTACAACCACAGCACACAAAAACACACACAAAGTGTTGCAACCACAGACACAAAACACACACAAAGTGTTACAACCACAGACACAAAACAACACACAAAGTGTTACAACCACAGACACAAAACACACACAAAGTGTTACAACCACAGACACAAAACACACACAAAGTGTTACAACCACAGACACAAAAACACACAAAAGTGTTACAACCACAGACACAAAACACACACAAAGTGTTGCAAAACCACAGACACAAAACACACACAAATGTTACAACCACAGACACAAAACACACACAAATGTTACAACCACAGACACAAAACACACAAAAGTGTTGCAACCACAGACACAAAACACACACAAAGTGTTACAACCACAGACACAAAACACACACAAAGTGTTGCAACCACAGACACAAAACACACACAAAGTGTTGCAACCACAGACACAAAACACACACAAAATGTTACAACCACAGACACAAAACACACACAAATGTTACAACCACAGACACAAAACACACACAAAGTGTTGCAACACAGACACAAAACACACAAAGTTACAACCACAGACACAAACACACACAAAGTGTTACAACCACAGACACAAAACACACACCAAAGTGTTACAACCACAGACACAAAACACACACAAAGTGTTAGCAACCACAGACACAAAACACACACAAATGTTACAACCACAGACACAAAACACACACAAAGTGTTACAACCACAGACACAAAACACACACAAAGTGTTACAACCACAGACACAAAACACACACAAAGTGTTACAACCACAGACACAAAACACACACAAAGTGTTACAACCACAGACACAAAACACACACAAAGTGTTACAACCACAGACACAAAACACACACAAATGTTACAACCACAGACACAAAACACACACAAAGTGTTACAACCACAGACACAAAACACACACAAAGTGTTACAACCACAGACACAAAACACACACAAAGTGTTCAACACAGACACAAACACACACAAAGTGTTACAACCACAGACACAAACACACACAAAGTGTTACAACCACAGACACAAAACACACACAAATGTTACAACCACAGACACAAAACACACACAAATGTTGCAACCACAGACACAAAACACACACAAATGTTACAACCACAGGCACAAACACACACAAATGTTACAACCACAGACACAAAACACACACAAAGTGTTACAACCACAGACACAAAACACACACAAAGTGTTACAACCACAGACACAAAACACACACAAAGTGTTACAACCACAGACACAAAACACACACAAAGTGTTACAACCACAGACACAAAACACACACAAATTGTTACAAACCACAGACACAAAACACACACAAAGTGTTACAACCACAGACACAAAACACACACAAAGTGTTACAACCACAGACACAAAACACACACAAAGTGTTACAACCACAGACACAAAACACACACAAAGTGTTACGTCAGGCTATTTTTACATTACATACCCTCTGCTGAAGTCTCCAAAGTGGAATCCACTGGAAGAAACACATGTCTTTTGAGATGAACACTGCGGTGACTATAGAGACTGCCGTCATCTGGGATGTCAAACAGCCCTGAATATTGAGGCAGCAGTCTTCTCCGAAAAGTAGATAAATTTGTACCAGTCTACACGATGCCACGTAACTGAAGACTGTATTTTTCATTTTGGTTAGTTTCGGAGAAGCCTTGTTACAAGATGCTTAGTGTTCATAAGACTTTGTAACGGCTGATCACATATCTTCTCCTCACAACTTGCTGCAGATGGAGGCTCTACTTACCTTCGAAACTTGTGACGCAGTATCATGTCGCAGAAGAAACGCACCATCACCACTGTGAAGACCTCAAAACTCGCGAAACACAAGAAGTTGCCAGGCCTGGCATGTGAAGCCATGTATCGATTTGTCCTTTGCGCCGGTGTTGTCCTCAGCACCCTCACTAATCGTCCGTTTAAGAGCCCGCAAAAGATTTAAAAACTGTCAGAGTTAAAGCCCGATAAAATAGGGTTGGCTCACCTGGGATTTCGTGTTCCATTAGGACTTTTCCATAATTTATTATTACTCGAATCTTTTCCTTGACGACTTGCAAAATTTGTCTCCCAGCCAATTAAAACTTTACTTCCAGGCTCGTCCATCAGCCACACTAGTGTCATTACTAAGTGACGTCATCAAACCTATCAACCTGTGATAACTCCTCAATATTAGAACTTGTATAGGATTAACTACTGTTCTCGACTGAAGAGATTGTCTTTGACCTTGGCCGTCGTGGTGAAGGGGGAAGTCAGACCGTTGGATGTTTATGACCAATGGAAAGAGAAATTCATTTTCTTTTAAACTCTAGTTGGGAGGTAAAACTATTCCCATTCTTAATTAAACACCATGCCGTGAAGACATTTAGGAATTCGAGGTATACCTCCACACATTCTTAACTTCGAAAGTAAATGGGGGTGAATAATGAGCTTCACGCGCCGGTCGATTTACTCTCGGGACATACCCTGGTACCCGCTGGACCTGACGTGAATTGTCATCAGAGCTGCTCTATACGCTGAAGAAAATAAAGACGCTCTTGCTGCTTCCGGGAAAGAACGCCGACCCCCTCGTCTACCCGCAGCCAAATCACCTTAACGACTGAGTCAACCAGAAGGGAGCGCAAGTAGTAATTGGTGTGTGACTTAGCTGCCGGAATGCACCGCCATCTTCCAAGCTGTGTCCGCCATTTCGTGCACACTAGAATTAATATGAGTTTATCACGAAATATGAAAGCTAAGCTATTCGTAAGTTTCTTAACTAACTAGGCTGACCATAATTCATTGAGACAAAAACGGGACGGGGGCCGGGGGGGGGGGAATGTTCATAAAGAGTAGGACTTTAAAAGAAATGTTTGATTACATAAAAATATTGAACTTACAATAATTATTCACAGAACCGCGCAAGTGTAGCCAACGCGTATTTTTTCTTTCCTCTGAATAATTCATTCACTCTAAAGTTACACTGTTTATTCAATTGGCAATTGTCGATCTCGATCAACGCGCCTCTACCGACGGTTATACGAATGACTGGTACCTACAATAGCAGCCATTGATGCAAACTTGATTATATTCATGACTGACCAATATTTAAGCATATTTTAAAGTTTTTATATAAAACGGGACAAAAATGGTATTTTTACTAAAATGACGGAACGGCCGGGACATAGCAAAAAACGGTACTGTCCCGTTCAAAACGGGACGTATGGGCAGCTTATAACTAACTAACTAACTAACTAACACCATGTAGCACAGTCCTTCTTGAGAAGCTAACAGGTCGTCAGCTAGTCAAGAAATTCCCCACGTTTTATAAAACCCGAAGGTTCATTACCGCACTCACAACAGCCCGCCACCTGTCCCTATCCTGAGCCATATCAATCCAGTCCATGCCCCATCCCACTTCTTGAAGATCCATTTTAATATTATCCTCCCATCTACGCCTGGGTCTTCCAAGTAGTCTCCTTCCCTCAGGTCTCCCCACCAAAATCCTTTATGCATCTCTCCCCTCACCCATACGTGCTTCGTAAGTTTGTTAATACTACAAAAATTAAATAAATATCTGTCTAAAAACAACTCAGTTGTATATAATATATAGAACTTCATGTTTCGACCTATCTCAGGTCATCCTCAGTTCGAAACATGTAGTTCTATATAATAAATATATTCAGTTTTGTTTGGACAGATACTGATTTAATTTTTATATTATTAACAACATGGGCGGGGCATGTAGCACGTAAGGTGAGGGGAGAGGTGCATACAGGGTTTTGGTGGGGAGACCTGAGGGAAGGAGACCACTTGGAAGACCCAGGCGTAGATGGAGGATAATAATAAAATGGATCTTCAAGAAGTGGGATGGGGGGCATGGACTGGATTGATATGGCTCAGGATAGGGACAGGTGCGGGCTGTTGTGAATGCGGTAATGAACCTTCGGGTTCCATAAAATGCGGGGAATTTCTTGACTAGCTGACGACCTGCTAGCTTCTCAAGAAGGACTGTGCTACATGGAGTTAGTTAGTTAGTTAGTTAGGTAGTTAGTTAGTTAGTTATTTAGTGTTACGTATGAACATTCCATGGCGTGGATTTAATACAGAATACGTTTTTACAATTTTGTTACTTGATCAAAAATGTCCCATCTTATCATCTTTTTACCAACTCAGATGACCCGGTGGGCAGTAGTTACACTGCCTATGTGACACGTGGTCAGTGTTCATGCCTGCAACTTTCTGAATAGCTTACGTGAATTAGACTGATTTAGCTTATTTCGCTTGTGGTAAGTCTGACTGTGGACTGCAGTTTATACGTCGAGGCTTGATATCTGGCGTCGTGGCTTGGCGAACACGAGAATACAGGAGCAAGGTAGACGGAGGCGAAATGGTATCCAGAAATACTAATCTATAAAAGCGGTCAGAGATGTAGCTAATAAAACTTTCTCGGGCTAGCAGCCGCGTTAGGTGGTTGAAGGGCCAGTAAACCGACGTTTCGATAACTCTCTCAGGGAACTGATGACGAGAACAGAGATGGTTGGTTTACTCGCCTACCTGACGCAGATGCTAGCCCGAAACTTTAAATGAATGCAGTCGCCATTAGAGCTTTAATTTGTATAAATGTGTACCGTTTATTTCAACCACACGTCCAAAACTCTTTAATTCTTATTTCCATGTGGCTTTATTGTTTGGTGTTTATGGTTCTCAGTGAGAATTAAATTATTCTAATCTAATTCAGTACAGATATCAAATCATACAAAATGCCTGTATGTCAGTAAATGTCGCAGAAGAATTTTTCAAGTAAGGTCCGTGGACCATAACAAAACGCCTAGTTTCATTTTAGTGAATTCCAGACACAAAAATAAAGAAGGGGGTCCTTACTGGCTCTTAAAATCACTGCTGTCACCCCCCATACATATGCTTTTGTTTAAAAAAACCGGAGCGTTAAACAGTTTCATTACAATTTATGTTTCTTGTTACATAGTTACAGTACAACTTATGTTCCCCTCTTATATATGTTGTAACGCAAATATGTAGTTGCGTTACAACTTATGTTGACGTGTTACACAATTATATTACAGCTTATGTTGACGTGTTACACAATTATATTACAGCTTATGTTGACGTGTTACACAATTATATTACAGCTTATGTTCGCATAAACTTTTTTTCTCACAAGGACTGATACTATTCCCGCCACAGTTATTGGCCTTTTCTTCTGAATCACCCTGTATAATGAAGGTTTGTTTGCACATTATCTTTGTTTTAACCGTACTGATATGATCCTAACTCTGTTGTGTAGCGACTTCACGACTGTCTGAGCTTATGTCTTATATTTAACAACGTTTTCTGTAAATACTCATCACTTCGAGAAGTTTCGGGCTTTAGGTAACATTATGTCATGTTAATCGTGACAGATATTTTCCTAGTTCGCTATCGACTAAGGACAAGACGAGTCCTACTGTTTGGGGGGTAACGTATGCAATACCGACTAATGCTTTTAGTCTCTGCCTACAAATGTAAGCGACAACGTAATGGTACCACGGTCCTGTAACTTATTAAATGCTGATTTAAAAAAAGTGAAAGTACTTTTCTATTCGGTGTTGTCAGTTTTCCGAAAGAAGTCTTTTTCTCTCTGGTAAGAGCAACGTGTAGAAGAGGATGAGTGTGCAGCACTGGTGGAATTGTACTGACAGGGGAATACAAAGTTACTCGGAGAAAAGCCTGTCCCACTACCACTTTGTCCACAACAAATCTCACAGCGACTGACCTGGGATCGAACCAGGGTCTCCGCGGTGAGAGGCCGCCGACTAACAGCCTGGGCCATGATACGACCTTCTAAAGTCTACGATTAACACGAATTACGTATAAATATTCAGTCCGTACCGCGCAGTAAACACAGTCCGTCTCAGTTATACAAACCAGTCAGTTAATGTTGTACAGTGAAATAATCGCTGTTTGTTCTGAGATCCACACAAAACACATAAATACAGTCCGTACCGCGCAGTAAACACACTCCGTCTCAGTTATACAAACCAGTCAGTTAATGTTGTACAGTGAAATAATCGCTGTTTGTTCTGAGATCCACACAAAACACATAAATACAGTCCGTACCGCGCAGTAAACACACTCCGTCTCAGTTATACAAACCAGTCAGTTAATGTTGTACAGTGAAATAATCGCTGTTTGTTCCGAGATCCACACAAAACACATAAATACAGTCCGTACCGCGCAGTAAACACAGTCCGTCTCAGTTATACAAACCAGTCAGTTAATGTTGTACAGTGAAATAATCGCTGTTTGTTCTGAGATCGACACAAAACACATAAATACAGTCCGTACCGCGCAGTAAACACACTCCGTCTCAGTTATACAAACCAGTCAGTTAATGTTGTACAGTGAAATAATCGCTGTTTGTTCTGAGATCCACACAAAACACATAAATACAGTCCGTACCGCGCAGTAAACACACTCCGTCTCAGTTATACAAACCAGTCAGTTAATGTTGTACAGTGAAATAATCGCTGTTTGTTCCGAGATCCACACAAAACACATAAATACAGTCCGTACCGCGCAGTAAACACAGTCCGTCTCAGTTATACAAACCAGTCAGTTAATGCTGTACAGTGAAATAATCGCTGTTTGTTCTGAGATCCACACAAAACACATAAATACAGTCCGTACCGCGCAGTAAACACAGTCCGTCTCAGTTATACAAACCAGTCAGTTAATGCTGTACAGTGAAATAATCGCTGTTTGTTCTGAGATCCACACAAAACACATAAGTACACTGTGTGGGCAGAACGTAGAATTGTTGAATGTTAAACTGGTGGTACATATAGTAACCACTGGATTTTAGAGGGTTAAATTACATATAAATATCCAGCTCGTACCGCGCAGTAAACACACTACGTCTCAGTTATACAAACCAGTCAGTTAATGCTGTACAGTGAAATAATCGCTGTTTGTTCTGAGATCCACACAAAACACATAAATACAGTCCGTACCGCGCAGTAAACACACTCCGTCTCAGTTACACAAACCAGTCAGTTAATGTTGTACAGTGAAATAATCGCTGTTTGTTCCGAGATCCACACAAAACACATAAATACAGTCCGTACCGCGCAGTAAACACACTCCGTCTCAGTTATACAAACCAGTCAGTTAATGTTGTACAGTGAAATAATCGCTGTTTGTTCCGAGATCCACACAAAACACATAAATACAGTCCATACCGCGCAGTAAACACACTCCGTCTCAGTTATACAAACCAGTCAGTTAATGTTGTACAGTGAAATAATCGCTGTTTGTTCTGAGATCCACACAAAACACATAAATACAGTCCGTACCGCGCAGTAAACACACTCCGTCTCAGTTATACAAACCAGTCAGTTAATGTTGTACAGTGAAATAATCGCTGTTTGTTCTGAGATCCACACAAAACACATAAATACAGTCCGTACCGCGCAGTAAACACACTCCGTCTCAGTTATACAAACCAGTCAGTTAATGCTGTACAGTGAAATAATCGCTGTTTGTTCTGAGATCCACACAAAACACATAAGTACAGTCCGTACCGCGCAGTAAACACTCCGTCTCAGTTATACAAACCAGTCAGTTAATGCTGTACAGTGAAATAATCGCTGTTTGTTCTGAGATCCACACAAAACACATAAATACAGTCCGTACCGCGCAGTAAACACACTCCGTCTCAGTTATACAAACCAGTCAGTTAATAATGTACAGTGAAATAATCGCTGTTTGTTCTGAGATCCACACAAAACACATAAATACAGTCCGTACCGCGCAGTAAACACACTCCGTCTCAGTTATACAAACCAGTCAGTTAATGTTGTACAGTGAAATAATCGCTGTTTGTTCTGAGATCCACACAAAACACATAAATACAGTCCGTACCGCGCAGTAAACACACTCCGTTTCAGTTATACAACCCAGTCAGTTAAAGTTGTACAGTGAAATAATCGCTGTTTGTTCTGAGATCCACACAAAACACATAAATACAGTCCGTACCGCGCGCAGTAAACACACTCCGTCTCAGTTATACAAACCAGTCAGTTAATGTTGTACAGTGAAATAATCGCTGTTTGTTCCGAGATCCACACAAAACACATAAATACAGTCCGTACCGCGCAGTAAACACACTCCGTCTCAGTTATACAAACCAGTCAGTTAATGTTGTACTGTGAAATAATCGCTGTTTGTTCTGAGATCCACACAAAACACAATAAATACAGTCCGTACCGCGCAGTAAACACACTCCGTCTCAGTTATACAAACCAGTCAGTTAATGTTGTACTGTGAAATAATCGCTGTTTGTTCTGAGATCCACACAAAACACATAAATACAGTCCGTACCGCGCAGTAAACACACTCCGTCTCAGTTATACAAACCAGTCAGTTAATGTTGTACAGTGAAATAATCGCTGTTTGTTCTGAGATCCACCCAAAACACATAAATACAGTCCGTACCGCGCAGTAAACACTCCGTCTCAGTTATACAAACCAGTCAGTTAATGCTGTATAGTGAAATAATCGCTGTTTTTTCTGATATTAATGGAAGGCACTTAAATGTACTTTGTGGGCAGAACGTAGAATTTTTGAATGTTAAATTTGGTGGTACAAAAAGTAACCACTGGGATTTAAATGGTTAAGGAGTCATTTAATAATGAAATTGTCCGCACATGCTTCGCAATCAAGTACAAATAATTTCCATAAAAACGCTGGCGCCCTCTCATTCATACGAACGCTCGTCCTTTAGCAGCGTTTAGCAACGGACCCTCTAATCGATGTTGCGCTCGGTGGCGTACGGTTTTGTCTGTACTTCATCGCCCTAATTGTCCCTGTGTAATTTATTTATCCAATTCAATTTGTCCATTAACTAAGCGGTGACGTTGTGAACGCACCCGGCATTGTGAAGAGACTACAGCGCCACAATCAAATGTAGCGGCTAATATGGGCAGTCTCAAGCACTGAACTGCACCTTGTTGAAAACTGAGTTTGTTGTTCACAAACAAACTAAGCGTAGGAACACATATGTACGTATGAATATGTTGGCAGCACTGGTATCGATTTTGTAAATGTGGGCTTAGGCTTGTCAAATGTGCATGTATGTACGTTTTCAGGGGCGCACCAAAGGGGGTTGCCGGGCTGCAGCCCCTCTCCCATACCCCCCAAAACCGAAATTTAAAAAACACAGATTTTGTACATATTATAATATCAAAACTTTTACGTGATTTACCCTTCAGCCGAAATCAGCCACTGAAATCAGCTGATGACTGTACATTGGAATTTTGAAAATAAATTAATTACATAAAAAGAAACAAGAAGATAGGACACTGTGATTGAATCACGGAACATGTAGTTATATTTGTATGTATATAAATGCAGTTACAAACAGTGTTATGTTACAGTTATAATTATGACATGATTTTTATAATATAATTTTTAAAATCAAACATGTATATAGCCTCAGGGTCAGGCCCCCCCCCCTTCTAATGAAAAATTCTGGGTTCGCACCTGTTATGTATATATGTATGTACATATAGATACCGGCTTATATGCATGGGTGTGTATGTTTGTGTGCATTCTTTCACCATTCACAAACGTAAACTTCTTTGGAAAGCCTTCTGTTCAATATTGTTCAACAAAACATTGTACTATGCGAAGAATGAGTAAATTCCAGTGGCATGACATTCATAAACAATTCCATAAAAATCGACGACAACCACATTCATTATCCTTTTAAAGTCCAGTGGTTACAGTATGGACCGCCAGGTTTAACATTCACAAATTCTACGTTCTGCCCACACAGTGTATTTATGTGTTTTGTGTGGATCTCAGAACAAACAGCGATTATTTCACTGTACAACATTAACTGATTGGTTTGTATAACTGAGACGGAGTGTGTTTACTGCGCGGTAAGGACTGTATTTGTGTGTTTTGTGTGGATCTCAGAACAAACAGCGATTATTTCACTGTACAGCATTAACTGACTGGTTTGTATAACTGAGACGGAGTGTGTTTACTGCGCGGTACGGACTGTATTTATGTGTTTTGTGTGGATCTCAGAACAAACAGCGATTATTTCACTGTACAGCATTAACTGACTGGTTTGTATAACTGAGACGGTGTGTTTACTGCGCGGTACGGACTGTATTTATGTGTTTTTGTGTGGATCTCAGAACAAACAGCGATTATTTCACTGTACAGCATTAACTGACTGGTTTGTATAACTGAGACGGTGTGTTTACTGCGCGGTACGGACTGTATTTATGTGTTTGTGTGGATCTCAGAACAAACAGCGATTATTTCACTGTACAACATTAACTGACTGGTTTGTATAACTGAGACGGAGTGTTTACTGCGCGGTACGCACTGTATTTATGTGTTTTGTGTGGATCTCAGAACAAACAGCGATTATTTCACTGTACAGCATTAACTGACTGGTTTGTATAACTGAAACGGAGTGTGTTTACTGCGCGGTACGGACTGTATTTATATGTTTTGTGTGGATCTCAGAACAAACAGCGATTATTTCACTGTACAGCATTAACTGACTGGTTTGTAATAACTGAGACGGAGTGTGTTTACTGCGCGGTACGGACTGTATTTATGTGTTTTGTGTGGATCTCAGAACAAAGAGCGATTATTTCACTGTACAGCATTAACTGACTGGTTTGTATAACTGAGACGGAGTGTGTTTACTGCGCGGTACGGACTGTATTTATGTGTTTTGTGTGGATCTCAGAACAAACAGCGATTATTTCACTGTACAGCATTAACTGACTGGTTTGTATAACTGAGACGGAGTGTTTACTGCGCGGTACGGACTGTATTTATGTGTTTTGTGTGGATCTCAGAACAAACAGCGATTATTTCACTGTACAGCATTAACTGACTGCTTTGTATAACTGAGACGGAGTGTTTACTGCGCGGTACGGACTGTATTTAGTGTTTTGTGTGGATCTCAGAACAAACAGCGATTATTTCACTGTACAGCATTAACTGACTGGTTTGTATAACTGAGACGGAGTGCGTTTACTGCGCGGTACGGACTGTATTTATGTGTTTTGTGTGGATTTCAGAACAAACAGCGATTATTTCACTGTACAACTTTAAATGACTGGTTGTATAACTGAAACGGAGTGTGTTTACTGCGCGGTACGGACTCGATTTATGTGTTTTGTGTGGATCTCAGAACAAAAGCGATTATTTCACTGTACAGCATTAACTGACTGGTTTGTATAACTGAGACGAAGTGTGTTTACTGCGCGGTACGGACTGTATTTATGTGTTTTGTGTGGATCTCAGAACAAACAGCGATTATTTCACTGTACAACATTAACTGACTGTTTGTATAACTGAGACGGAGTGTGTTTACTGCGCGGTACGGACTGTATTTATGTGTTTTGTGTGGATCTCGGAACAAACAGCGATTATTTCACTGTACAGCATTAACTGACTGCTTTGAATAACTGAGACGGAGTGTGTTTACTGCGCGGTACGGACTGTATTTATGTGTTTTTGTGTGGATCTCAGAACAAACAGCGATTATTTCACTGTACAACATTAACTGACTGGTTTGTATAACTGAGACGGAGTGTGTTTACTGCGCGGTACGGACTGTATTTATGTGTTTTGTGTGGATCTCAAACAAACAGCGATTATTTCACTGTACAACTTAACTGACTGGTTTGTAATAACTGAATGGAGTTGTTTACTGCGCGGTACGGACTAGTATTTATGTGTTTTGTGTGGATCTCAGAACAAAGAGCGATTATTTCACTGAAACAACATTAACTGACTGGTTTGTATAACTGAGACGAGTGTGTTTACTGCGCGGTACGGACTGTATTTATGTGTTTTGTGTGGATCTCGAACAAAAGCGATTATTTCACTGTACAGCATTAACTGACTGGTTTGTATAACTGAGACGGAGTGTGTTTACTGCGCGGTACGGACTGTATTTATGTGTTTTGTGTGGATCTCAGAACAAACAGCGATTATTTCACTGTACAGCATTAACTGACTGGTTTGTATAACTGAGACGGATGTGTTTACTGCGCGGTACGGACTGTATTTATGTGTTTTGTGTGGATCTCAGAACAAACAGCGATTATTTCACTGTACAGCATTAACTGACTGGTTTGTATAACTGAGACGGAGTGTTTAACTGCGCGGTACGGACTGTATTTATGTGTTTTGTGTGGATCTCAGAACAAACAGCGATTATTTCACTGTACAACATTAACTGACTGGTTTGTATAACTGAGACGAGTGTGTTTACTGCGCGGTACGGACTGTATTTATGTGTTTGTGTGGATCTCAGAACAAACAGCGATTATTTCACTGTACAAGCATTAACTGACTGGTTTGTATAACTGAGACGGAGTGTTTACTGCGCGGTACGGACTGTATTTATGTGTTTTGTGTGGATCTCAGAACAAACAGCGATTATTTCACTGTACACATTAACTGACTGGTTTGTATAACTGAGACGGAGTGTGTTTACTGCGCGGTACGGACTGTATTTATGTGTTTTGTGTGGATCTCAGAACAAACAGCGATTATTTCACTGTACAACTTTAACTGACTGGTTGTATAACTGAACGGAGTGTGTTTACTGCGCGGTACGGACTTATTTATGTGTTTTTGTGGATCTCAGAACAAACAGCGATTATTTCACTGTACAGCATTAACTGACTGGTTTGTATAACTGAGACGGAGTGTGTTTACTGCGCGGTACGGACTGTATTTATGTGTTTTGTGTGGATCTCAGAACAAACAGCGATTATTTCACTGTACAGCATTAACTGACTGGTTTGTATAACTGAGACGGATGTGTTTACTGCGCGGTACGGACTGTATTTGTGTTTTGTGTGGATCTCAGAACAAACAGCGATTATTTCACTGTACAGCATTAACTGACTGGTTTGTATAACTGAGACGGAGTGTGTTTACTGCGCGGTACGGACTGTATTTATGTGTTTTGTGTGGATCTCAGAACAAACAGCGATTATTTCACTGTACAGCATTAACTGACTGGTTTGTATAACTGAGACGGAGTGTTTACTGCGCGGTACGGACTGTATTTATGTGTTTTGTGTGGATCTCAGAACAAACAGCGATTATTTCACTGTACAGCATTAACTGACTGGTTTGTATAACTGAGACGGAGTGCGTTTACTGCGCGGTACGGACTGTATTTATGTGTTTTGTGTGTGATCTCAGAACAAACAGCGATTATTTCACTGTACAACTTTAACTGACTGGTTTGTATAACTGAAACGGAGTGTGTTTACTGCGCGGTACGGACTCTATTTATGTGTTTTGCTGTGGATCTCAGAACAAACAGCGATTATTTCACTGTTACAACATTAACTGACTGGTTTGTATAACTGAGACGGAGTGTTTACTGCGCAGTACGGACTGTATTTTGTGTTTTGTGTGGATCTCAGAACAAACAGCGATTATTTCACTGTTCAGCATTAACTGACTGGTTTGTATAACTGAGACGGAGTGGTTTACTGCGCGGTACGGACTGTATTTATGTGTTTTGTGTGGATCTCAGAACAAACAGCGATTATTTCACTGTACAACATTAACTGACTGGTTGTATAACTGAGAACGGAGTGTGTTTACTGGCGGTACGGACTGTATTTATGTGTTTTTGTGGATCTCAGAACAAACAGCGATTATTTCACTGTACAGCATTAACTGACTGGTTTGTATAACTGAACGGAGTGTGTTTACTGTGCGGTACGGACTGTATTTTGTGTTTTGTGTGGATCTCAGAACAAACAGCGATTATTTCACTGTACAGCATTAACTGACTGGTTTGTATAACTGAAACGGAGTGTGTTTACTGGCGGTACGGACTGTATTTACGGTGTTTTGTGTGGATCTCAGAACAAACAGCGATTATTTCACTGTACAGCATTAACTGACTGGTTTGTATAACTGAAACGGAGTGTGTTTACTGTGCGGTACGGACTGTATTTACTTGTTTTGTGTGGATCTCAGAACAAACAGCGATTATTTCACTGTACAGCATTAACTGACTGGTTTGTTAACTGAGACGAGTGTGTTTACTGCGCGGTACGGACTGCTATTTATGTGTTTTGTGTGGATCTCAGAACAAACAGCGATTATTTCACTATACAACATTAACTGACTGGTTTGTGTAACTAGACGGAGTGTGTTTACTGCTCGGTACGGACTGAAACTTTGAATGGAATTCTACGTTTTTTTCGTTAAAGGGTTAATTGGACACATTTCCAACCTGTGTCCCTTGTTCACATCCTCCCCTGACTATCTCCAGTCTAAGACCGGAAGATCCGTATGTTGTACTGTAATATATCCAAGATTTATTCAGATATAAACTTCATCGCTGGTCTAGAAGCAAGGAACAGCGAAGTTGTTATTTGTCAACGTCATAATAGCCAGCAGACTGCCCAAAAACGTAGTACCAACAGCCATGCAGTGCATTTTCACAAAGTTGCACAACGCAAAAAATAATACCGTAATAAAAATAATTATGGTAACTTGATACGTTGCTAATTATCTCAGAATGTAATTAAAACTTGGTTCGTTCTCATTGCATTATTGTGCAAACATAACCTCGCTCCTAATTAGACGACCCAAACATACGTGGCGATCACCGCACCGTACAGGCGGTCTGTGATGACTAGTGGCGCTCCAGTCAAGACGCGGCGGCCACTTCAGTTACAAGGCTGTACGCCCACGCGATGCCTCTTGCAAGTCTTTAAGTTCAGATATTTGAGCTTTCGTAGCGGTTTTTGATTAGTTCAGCTGAACAGAAACGTCTGTTACATCAGTCACTAAGTTAAATATTTGAAGCCAGAAATTTACCTAAATTCCATTTAAAGTTCCAATTCGTGACGTCTACTGCATTTTTGGGTAATTCAGCAGATAGATCTCTTTGGCGATTTTGGGTACTTCAGCAGATAGATCTCTTTGACGATTTTGGATACTTCGGCAGATAGATCTCTTTGACGATTTTGGGTACTTCAGCAGATAGATCTCTTTGACAATTTTGGGTACTTCGGCAGATAAATTTCTTTGACGATTTTGGGTACTTCGGCTGCTAGATCTCTTTGACGATTTTTGGTACTTCGGCAGATAGATCTCTTTGACGAATTTGGGTACTTCGGTAGATAGATCTCTTTGACGATTTTGGGTACTTCAGCAGATTGATCTGTTTGATGATTTTGGGTACTTCAGCAAATAGATCTCTTTGACTATTTTGGGTACTTCGGCAGATAGATCTCTTTGACGATTTTGATTACTTCAGCAGATAGATCTCTTTGAAGATTTTGGGTACTTCGGTAGATAGATCTGTTTGATGATTTTGGGTACTTCAGCAGATAGAACTCTTTGACGATTTTGGGTACTTCGGCAGATATATCTCTTTGACGATTTTGGGTACTTCAGCAGATAGATCTCTTTGACGATTTTGGGTACTTCGGTAGATAGATCTCTTTGACGATTTTGGGTACTTCAGCAGATAGATCTCTTGACGTTTTGGTACTTCACAAGATCTCTTGACGATGTTGGGTACTTTTATTTATTTATTATTATTATTATTATTATTATTTATTGCAATTGGGGTTTCACCCGGTGGCAGTAGTCCTTACACTAGTACACACAATACAAATGTTTTCACCCGGTGGCAGTAGTCCTTACACTAGTACACACAATACAAATGTTTTCACCCGGTGGCAGTGGTCCTTACACTAGTACACACACAATACAAATGTTTTCACCCGTGGCAGTAGTCCTTACACTAGTACACACAATACAAATGTTTTCACCCGGTGGCAGTAGTCCTTACACTAGTACACACAATACAAATGTTTTCACCCGGTGGCAGTAGTCCTTACAATAGTACACACAATACAAATGTTTTCACCCGGTGGCAGTAGTCCTTACACTAGTACACACAATACAAATATTTTCACCCGGTGGCAGTAGTCCTTACACTAGTACACACAATACAAATGTTTTCACCCGGTGGCAGTAGTCCTTACACTAGTACACAATACAAATGTTTTCACCCGGTGGCAGTAGTCCTTACACTAGTACACACAATACAAATGTTTTCACCCGGTGGCAATAGTCCTTACACTAGTACACACAATACAAATGTTTTCACCCGGTGGCAGTAGTCCTTACACTAGTACACACAATACAAATGTTTTCACCCGGTGGCAGTAGTCCTTACACTAGTACACACAATACAAATGTTTTCACCCGGTGGCAGTAGTCCTTACACTAGTACACACAATACAAATGTTTTCACCCGGTGGCAGTAGTCCTTACACTAGTACACACAATACAAATGTTTTCACCCGGTGGCAGTAGTCCTTACACTAGTACACACAATACAAATGTTTTCACCCGGTGGCAGTAGTCCTTACACTAGTACACACAATACAAATGTTTTCACCCGGTGGCAGTAGTCCTTACACTAGTACACACAATACAAATGTTTTCACCCGGTGGCAGTAGTCCTTACACTACTACACACAATACAAATGTTTTCACCCGGTGGCAGTAGTCCTTACACTAGTACACACAATACAAATGTTTTCACCCGGTGGCAGTAGTCCTTACACTAGTACACATAATACAAATGTTTTCACCCGGTGGCAGTAGTCCTTACACTAGTACACACAATACAAATGTTTTCACCCGGTGGCAGTAGTCCTTACACTAGTACACACAATACAAATGTTTTCACCCGGTGGCAGTAGTCCTTACACTACTACACACAATACAAATGTTTTCACCCGGTGGCAGTAGTCCTTACACTAGTACACACAATACAAATGTTTTCACCCGGTGGCAGTAGTCCTTACACTAGTACACATAATACAAATGTTTTCACCCGGTGGCAGTAGTCCTTACACTAGTACACACAATACAAATGTTTTCACCCGGTGGCAGTAGTCCTTACACTACTACACACAATACAAATGTTTTCACCCGGTGGCAGTAGTCCTTACACTAGTACACACAATACAAATGTTTTCACCCGGTGGCAGTAGTCCTTACACTAGTACACATAATACAAATGTTTTCACCCGGTGGCAGTAGTCCTTACACTAGTACACACAATACAAATGTTTTCACCCGGTGGCAGTAGTCCTTACACTAGTACACACAATACAAATGTTTTCACCCGGTGGCAGTAGTCCTTACAATAGTACACACAATACAAATGTTTTCACCCGGTGGCAGTAGTCCTTACACTAGTACACACAATACAAATATTTTCACCCGGTGGCAGTAGTCCTTACACTAGTACACACAATACAAATGTTTTCACCCGGTGGCAGTAGTCCTTACACTAGTACACAATACAAATGTTTTCACCCGGTGGCAGTAGTCCTTACACTAGTACACACAATACAAATGTTTTCACCCGGTGGCAATAGTCCTTACACTAGTACACACAATACAAATGTTTTCACCCGGTGGCAGTAGTCCTTACACTAGTACACACAATACAAATGTTTTCACCCGGTGGCAGTAGTCCTTACACTAGTACACACAATACAAATGTTTTCACCCGGTGGCAGTAGTCCTTACACTAGTACACACAATACAAATGTTTTCACCCGGTGGCAGTAGTCCTTACACTAGTACACACAATACAAATGTTTTCACCCGGTGGCAGTAGTCCTTACACTAGTACACACAATACAAATGTTTTCACCCGGTGGCAGTAGTCCTTACACTAGTACACACAATACAAATGTTTTCACCCGGTGGCAGTAGTCCTTACACTAGTACACACAATACAAATGTTTTCACCCGGTGGCAGTAGTCCTTACACTACTACACACAATACAAATGTTTTCACCCGGTGGCAGTAGTCCTTACACTAGTACACACAATACAAATGTTTTCACCCGGTGGCAGTAGTCCTTACACTAGTACACACAATACAAATGTTTTCACCCGGTGGCAGTAGTCCTTACACTAGTACACATAATACAAATGTTTTCACCCGGTGGCAGTAGTCCTTACACTAGTACACACAATACAAATGTTTTCACCCGGTGGCAGTAGTCCTTACACTACTACACACAATACAAATGTTTTCACCCGGTGGCAGTAGTCCTTACACTAGTACACACAACACAAATGTTTTCACCCGGTGGCAGTAGTCCTTACACTACTACACACAATACAAATGGACATATAAATATACATAAAAGTAACAATACAAAACAAGCTATACACAATTACAAAAAAATACATACAGTAAATACAAGTACACACATTTGAACACCATCCACATATTAAAAAAACATCCACACCTTAACAAAAACATCCACTCCTTAACAAAAACATCCACACCTTACAAAAACACCCACACACAATACAAACAAAACACAAGCACATTACAAAAACACCCACACATTAAATAATACAAAAACAACAAAACACACATACTGCAAAAAAAAAGAGTTGTTAAGCCTAACCTAAAACCTAACGTAAATGAATCAGAGTTAAAGTAATTTCGTATACCAAGCAATGAGTCAAACACTATACAAAAATAAAATTCCATGTTTTCAAAAAATGATACACACACATTTCAACTGCACCATCACTTCACTACGCTTATATACACATCACAGCATTCCCCGTTTTGCCTCCCTTTACTTTACTTCACTTCACTTCACTTCACTTCACTGTATTATTAGATATTTTTCCCCACCCTCTATACCCTTCACTTCACTTCACTTCACTTATCACTTTCCTAACCCTCTTCCTAAAAATACTGGGCTTACAAGGGAAAGTCCCTAAAGCATCTGCAGGTAGTTTATTCCAGAGTTGGATAGTCCTATTTACAAAGGAGAATTTTCCGATATCCTTCCTTTGCTTCCCGTTCCTAATTTTCCCATTATGATCAACCCTGCTCAGATAGTGTGGCCTTTGTAATCTGTCACCTATAGCCTTCCAAGCCCGTTCGCCAGTGTATGCTTTGAAGAGAGCACATAAGCGTGCTGTCTTTCTGCGCTGCGCCAAAGTTTCCAAGTTCAAATCGGTCGTATGCCTTGCAAATTTAGCAGCTTTCTGTTGTACCCGGTCTAACGCATTTATCTGTCCCTCCCTGATAGATCTCTTTGACGATTTTGGGTACGTCGGCAGATAGATCTCTTTGACGATTTTGGGTACTTCAGCAGATAGGTCTCTTTGACGATTTTGGGTACTTCAGCAGATAGATCTCTTTGACGATTTTGGGTACTTCAGCAGGTTGATCTGTTTGATGATTTTGGGTACTTCAGCAGATAGATCTCTTTGACGATTTTGGGTACTTCGGCAGATAGATCTCTTTAACGATTTTGGGTACTTTAGCAGATAGATCTCTTTGACGATTTTGGGTACTTCAGCAGATTGATCTGTTTGATGATTTTGGGTACTTCAGCAGATAGATCTCTTTGACGATGTTGGGTACTTCAGCAGATAGATCTCTTTGACGATTTTGGGTACTTCGGCAGATAGATCTCTTTGACGATTTTGGGTACTTCAGCAGATAGGTCTCTTTGACGATTTTTGGTACTTCGGCAGATACTCGTAGATCTCTTTGACGATTGGAGCAGACGGCTGCCCTACGAATTTTACACTATATGTAATCTCACATTAGGAACCAAAATCTTCACGTTTATTTAGTACCGACAAGAGGTGGGGGGAAGCCGCTGCAAATTACCGTGTCCCGGGGCCAGACTGTGTTGCTTATATTTTCGACTTTCTCGGTAGTACCATTATCTGTCGATTGTACAAATTAACCCTTTCAGACCAAGCCCAAGTCACTCCGCAACTGAGAGTCAGTCTTTCCGATTTAGTGTAAAGATTTTTACCCGGTTCGCCCTTGCTGGGGGCCCGAAAAAGTTTTTCTTTTCGCAGGGGTCTGTACCCCCTCTCGGCGGCCCAGCGTTTATTGCCAACATAACCCCACATGCAGTATATATTAATATTTGAGACGGAAGGTTTGAGGCAAGAAGCCACTTCTTCATTTCCCAAATGTCTGTGCCTTCCGAGTTTTGAGGCTGTCACAGCTGTCTTCTGGGATGTGCCGTTGTGTTGTTTGTTCCTAGTTTCGAAGGATAGTTATGCCTTCATCTTCAGGATCTTGTAACTCGACAAATTTCACTCTTCTTTTACTGACTGACCTTTTTAACGAAGGCAATACTATCCTTCAAGACGTCGGGAAATATTTACCCTACGACTCACCGTCACGTACCAAAACACTTGAATTTCTTTCCAAAACACTTCCAATTTTAAGCTTATTTGAAGTCCAATGGCGTCGTTTTCTTTAGCGATGCACCAAGGGTTGGTCAGTCGAAGGCCCCTGAGTGTGGGACCGGCCTACAGAGCAGTAAAATTGTTTGATACGGGTGTGGCAAGATGTCTGCGTGTCTGAGCTCTAACAGCACAAGATGTCTGTGTGTCTGAGCTCTACAAGCACAAGATGTCTGTGTGTCTGAGCTCTACAAGCACAAGATGTCTGTGTGTCTGAGCTCTACAAGCACAAGATGTCTGTGTGTCTGAGCTCTACAAGCACAAGATGTCTGTGTGTCTGAGCTCTACAAGCACAAGATGTCTGCGTGTCTGAGCTCTACAAGCACAAGATGTCTGTGTGTCTGAGCTCTACAAGCACAAGATGTCTGTGTGTTTGAGCTCTACAAGCACAAGATGTCTGTGTGTCTGAGCTCTACAAGCACAAGATGTCTGTGTGTTTGAGCTCTACAAGCACAAGATGTCTGTGTGTGTGAGCTCTACAAGCACAAGATGTCTGTGTGTCTGAGCTCTACAAGCACAAGATGTCTGTGTGTTTGAGCTCTACAAGCACAAGATGTCTGTGTGTCTGAGCTCTACAAGCACAAGATGTCTGTGTGTCTGAGCTCTACAAGCACAAGATGTCTGTGTGTCTGAGCTCTACAAGCACAAGATGTCTGCGTGTCTGAGCTCTACAAGCACAAGATGTCTGTGTGTCTGAGCTCTACAAGCACAAGATGTCTGTGTGTTTGAGCTCTACAAGCACAAGATGTCTGTGTGTCTGAGCTCTACAAGCACAAGATGTCTGTGTGTCTGAGCTCTACAAGCACAAGATGTCTGTGTGTCTGAGCTCTACAAGCACAAGATGTCTGCGTGTTTGAGCTCTACAAGCACAAGATGTCTGCGTGTCTGAGCTCTACAAGCACAAGATGTCTGTGTGTTTGAGCTCTACAAGCACAAGATGTCTGTGTGTCTGAGCTCTACAAGCACAAGATGTCTGTGTGTCTGAGCTCTAACAGCATCAGCTGAAACACCATGAATTAGTAATGTCTTATTTGAGGCCATACCATGGCTCAGACTGTTAGTCGCAGGCCTCTCACCTCGGAAGCACGCGTTCGGTCCGGGGTCAGTCCATGTGGGATTTGTGGTGGGGAAGGTGGCACTGGGTTTTTCTCCGAGTACTTCGGTTTTCTCCTGTCAATTTCATTCCACCGGTGCTCCATTACAACGTAAAAGCAAAAACACTCATCATCTTCATCTTCATCACAGGGTTGCACAATAAGCCTTAAGGCTGCGGTGCGTCCGTAGCATTTGCTGCGGGGCCCTTCAATAAAAAAGTCTTCTTCATGCAGAATGTAAATTGTGCCATTTATCCTTCAGACTTTTCGCAGCATGACATGTAAATTTCTCTTTCAGGCGTTCTTTACGAAGCTAAAAGTGAATGACGCACATCAATATCTCGTCCATCCGTCTGTAACCTGTTATCAGGGACTAAGCCTTATGCCGGATTTTCATGAAATTCGGTGCAAGTTGTTTTTAACAACTTGTCCAGCAAGCGCGAGTTTCGTGAAAATCGCCTCAGTGACAGTCGTGCTTCACTTAATAGTGTACATAAATCTGTACCGTAATGTCATCTGTACCGTAATGTCATCTGTACCGTAATGTCATCTGTACCGTAATGTCATCTGTACCGTAATGTCATCTGTACCGTAATGTCATCTGTACCGTAATGTCATCTCTACCGTAATGTCATCTGTACCGTAATGTCCCGATTTATGTGAAATTTATTTTAGGAGATCTGCTTGTAATATTTTCCAATGTTTGTGAGATTTGTAAAACCGCTGCAGTTAAGTCTGCACTTAAAAATTGAGAACTTAATGTATTGCGTTGTGTTCTGTACCGTGAAAATGTATTATATTTTGACAGTGAGAAATCCCTGGTAAATTATTTGTACTGCTTCGTGTATTAAACCATTTTAAATTTTATTTGAATTTGCTTTGCCTCAAATTTCGCTGGTAGCATGCCTTCAGTTTAGCTTCTCCGTAAACGACAGGTAGCTAGTGATTAGCTAGTAGTAGCTAGTGATTAGCTAGTGGTAGCTAGTGATTAGCTAGTGGTAGCTAGTGATTAGCTAGTGGTAGCTAGTGATTAGCTAGTAGTAGCTAGTGATTAGCTAGTGGTAGCTAGTGATTAGCTAGTGGTAGCTAGTGATTAGCTCAAAGTTTTAATGCAATGGCTGATTACTTTAACACATCCAAAGTCATTTTTAGCCAAAGTAACGTTGTACCTGCTCACGCTATGAAAGCATATAAGTGACAGCAGAGGTACGGCTTTTCTCATTTTTGTCTTTATCCCTAGATGGAAGTAAATGATCAGATTTACGCCCCAGTCGCCTTACCTCCGAAGAAACAATCGCCCGTATTTATTGATACGCAAATTTGCTAGGCCCCATAGCCGGTCTGGACGTTTTCACGAAGATTAAAATCTCTTGCCCCTGCTGGGAATTAAACCCCGCATTGTCAGGACCAGAGCCTGCTCACTGTGCCAAAGGACTACGTTTTGTCTTTCCCAACGCCACTACGTGTGATGTAAATCTGGTAACACAACACGAAATTCCAACGTCGCTGATGTGTCACAATAAAAGCGAATTATTATGTGTCGAGAGACGGACGTGCTAACTCAGCAGAACCTGTTGCCACGCGATGGCACATTTGTGTTTGTTAGACAGAGACTGCGGCCGCTTATTCTTACCCTTGACAACCACTAATCTTGGTCGGGATGTACCGAAACCGCCACTGAACACGTCCCTGAGTGAGCTCCCGAAACCTCCACTGAACACGTCCCTGAATGATCTCCAGAAACGCCACTGAACACGCCCCTGAGCGAGCTCCCGAAACTGCCACTCAACACGTCCCTGAGCGAGCTCCCAAAACTGCCACTGAACACGTCCCTGAGCGAGCTCCCGAAACTGCCACTAAACGCGTCCCTGAATGAGCTCCCGAAACTGCCACTGAACACGTCCCTGAGCGAGCTCACGAAACCGCCACTGAACACGTCCCTGAGCGAGCTCCCGAAACTGCCACTGAACACGTCCCTGAGCGAGCTCCCGAAACTGCCACTGAACACGTCCTGAGCGAGCTCCCGAAACTGCCACTGAACGCGTCCCTGAATGAGCTCCCGAAACTGCCACTGAACACGTCCCTGAGCGAGCTCACGAAACTGCCACTGAACACGTCCCTGAGCGAGCTCACGAAACCGCCACTGAACGCGTCCCTGAATGAACTCCCGAAACTGCCACTGAACACGTCCCTGAGCGAGCTCACGAAACCGCCATTCCTTTCAGTCAGCTTTCTTATGCACACAAAGTAAATTGTAATTGGGAATATAATGGAGAGAAAATTAAGTATTTAACCTATTAGGAACTTGTTGTGGCAGTTACAGAACATGGCGCTGACAGAGCGCCAAACAGTGTGGGAGAGAAAACGTACGGGCTGACAGACATTCCACTTCCATTATTCGTTAACATTCTTAAGTGGTGTTAGTAAATTTGCGGTAGTGCAAATGTAACGGGATTACATAAAGTGTGCTATGCAAAGAGTCTTGTTTTCTGCCAGAAATGTTTCGAATGTATCAAATGTAATGCACTTTGACCTGGAACTCAACACACTCTTACGCTTTTAAGTCGCTAATAAATTTAAAATGTCGATACAGGAACCAATGTTTATATCAAAACTAGTGCCGGCTCCGTCATATGCCGGGATTAATACAATATTCACGCGCTGCTCCACGGTGTTTCTAGCTGTCATTTTACAGAAAACCCCATCGCTTTTTCTGTTATTGTATATTACAACCTTAGGGGAATAAATTGAAATCTCAGTTTCACCGGAAACCCAAGCCATAAATTTGAAAACTTTCTTGAAAGACAGCTTTACGAATGTTATTGGTAAAACACGACACTGCAATGCCGACAGAAGCATAGGCACCTCTCTACCTCTTGTCTGCTTCATAAAGACAACTGCTATCTGGCGTCACTACGATCAACTGATCACTTAGTCATGCTCTAAGAAGCGAAGGACATTTTAAATACGGAATCCAGGAGGTAATTTTTTACTCTAAAATTAAGTACACACACGTAATAATTAAATTATATGAACGAGATGATAAATTATGAGGAATGTCTGTAATTTATTCTATGTATTGCATGAAAATGATTTTATGCGAAGAAGTAATTATATCGACCATCTTATTGACGAAGGTGTTAAGAATATTTGAAGCACAGGTTAATACGTAACGAAATGTGACTTTTACACTACGAAGGTGAATAAAAGCATTCACCAGTGACGTTTTATGTCATGACTGAAATATTCCGCCTACTGAGGGTATGTCTAGCGATACTTCGTGGACGCAGTAGCTGTAGGACACAAAGAAGTCGATCTTATTTTGATGCTGCCTAACAACCAACTCGATGGAGGGGACTCTTGTTTACAGAACTGGTCACTGGTCTTACCGCGGCTAAATGAACGCAGTCGAAACTCCCCATAAGTTTATTTAATACCCATTTTAATATTATCTTCCCATCTGCCCCTTCAGTCTTGTAAGTTTTCTCTTTTCCGATTAAGTTATTTGCTGAACACGCTTGTAATTAATGGATGCATACAGGCATAAACATGTATTCAAACATATTTTGCCATATTCGTGTATATACGAGTATCTCTTCAAACAGTGTCCAATGTCGCGTCCCATAAGGTTATGTTGCACACCATAGGGTTTATGTCGTGTCCCATAGGGTTTAAAAATACTCGTCTGTATAAAAGTAAATCTTCAAACTTTTGACCACCAACTCCGACACCGGACATAACAGCTGTATCATGTGCACAGCGATGTCTCACGTAGTTCGCTTTTTACTGCAGCTTTTTGCAGTTCTTGACACTGCTTCGTCGACCGGTGCAAACTACAGACCGGTGCAAACTACAGACCAGTGTAAACTACAGACCAGTGCAAACTACAGACCGGTGCAAACTACAGAAATGTACAAGCTACAGACCGGTGCAAACTACAGACCGGTACAAACTACATACCAGTGCAAATTATTAGGCCGGTTGCAAACTACAGACCGGTGCAAACTACAGACCGGTACAAACTACAGACAGGTGCAAACTATAGGCAGGTGCAAACTACAGACGGTGCAAACTACAGACCGGTACAAACTACAGACCAGTGCAAACTAAGGCCGGTGCAAACTACAGACCAGTGCAAACTACAGGCCGGTGCAAACTACAGACCAGTGCAAACTACAGGCCGGTGCAAACTACATACCAGTGCAAATTATAGGCCGGTGCAAACTACAGACCGGTGCAAACTACAGACCGGTACAAACTACAGACAGGTGCAAACTATAGGCCGGTGCAAACTACAGACCGGTGCAAACTACAGACCGGTCAAACTACAGAACAGTGCAAACTATAGGCCGGTGCAAACTACAGACCGGTGCAAACTACAGACCGGTACAAACTACAGACAGGTGCAAACTACAGGCCGGTGCAAACTACAGACAGTGCAAACTACAGGCCGGTGCAAACTACAGACGGTGCAAACTACAGACCGGTCAAACTACAGACCAGTGCAAACTATAGGCCCGGTGCAAACTACAGACCGGTGCAAACTACAGACCAGTGCAAACTACAGGCCGGTGCAAACTACAGACCAGTGCAAACTACAGGCGGTGCAAACTACATACCAGTGCAAATTATAGGCCGGTGCAAACTACAGACCGGTGCAAACTACAGACCGGTACAAACTACAGACAGGTGCAAACTATAGGCCGGTGCAAACTACAGACCGGTGCAAACTACAGACCGGTACAAACTACAGACCAGTGCAAACTATAGCCGGTGCAAACTACAGACCGGTGCAAACTACAGACCGGTACAAACTACAGACAGGTGCAAACTACAGACCAGTGCAAACTACAGGCCGGTGCAAACTACAGACCGGTGCAAACTACAGACCGGTACAAACTACAGACCAGGTGCAAACTATAGGCCGGTGCAAACTACAGACTGGTGCAAACTAAAGACCGGTGCAAACTACAGACCAGTGCAAACTATAGGCCAGTGCAAACTACAGACCGGTGCAAACTACAGACCGGTGCAAACTACAGACCGTGCAAACTATAGCCGGTGCAAACTACAGACCGGTGCAAACTAAGACCGGTGCAAACTACAGACCAGTGCAAACTATAGGCCGGTGCAAACTACAGACGGTGCAAACTACAGACCGGTACAAACTACAGACCGGTGCAAACTACAGACCGGTGCAAATGTACCTGCACCATGCACGTTATGTTATGTTGCTGTATGGCATGACTTTGGGCGCAGTCATAAGAGCAGCTTCAGGACGATCGCGGTGACATTGCGGTCAAGGACGTAGGTCTGCGGCCAGTCGATTGCTGGAATCTTGGGTTCACAACCAGCTGACGGCATGGATGTTCGTCTGTTGTGTTTGTTGTGTGTTGCGTAGGTAGCGGCCTCTGCGGCGAGCTGATCACTCGTACAGAGGTGTTCTACCGGGTGTGCGTGTGTCTGTGTGTGATCTAGAAACCTCAACAACGAGTTGGGCTGTAGCGTAACAGAAAGCAAGAGGAATCTGATTTCAAAAACACGTGTGTTTACTTTGGTAAGAAATGAGTTTTGGGGGGGGGGAGAAGGGCCCCGCAACAGAAGCTACGGACGCACCCTGTGATGAAGATAGAGAGAAAGATTATTACTTTTTTCATTTTTCAAAGTAATGGAGCACCGGTGGAATGAAATTGACAGAGGAAAACCGAAATACTCGGGGAAAACCCTGTCCCAGTGCCACTTTGCCCACCACAAATCCCACATGGACTGATCCCGGGATCAAACCTGGGCCTCCGCGTGAGAGGCCAGCGACTAACCGCCTGCGCATGGCAACGCCAAGAAATGAGTTAGTAATGGAAGAACTAGGCAGATGTGTCTAAGTCAAATTTCAGTTACTACTGGCACTGTAGTTACCACGCTCTGTCACACATGTTTATCCCGCAATTTCAGTTACTACTGGCACTGTAGTTACCACGCTCTGTCACACATGTTTATCCCGCAATTTCAGTTACTACGGCACTGTAGTTACCACGCTCTGTCACACATGTTTATCCCGCAATTTCAGTTACTACTGGCACTGTAGTTACCACGCTCTGTCACACATGCTTATCCCGCAATTTCAGTTACTACTGGCACTGTAGTTACCACGCTCTGTCACACATGTTTATCCCGCAATTTCAGTTACTACTGGCACTGTAGTTACCACGCTCTGTCACACATGTTATCCCGCAATTTCAGTTACTACTGGCACTGTAGTTACCACGCTCTGTCACACATGTTTATCCCGCAATTTCAGTTACTACTGGCACTGTAGTTACCACGCTCTGTCACACATGTTTATCCCGCAATTTCAGTTACTACTGGCACTGTAGTTACCACGCTCTGTCACACATGTTATCCCGCAATTTCAGTTACTACTGGCACTGTAGTTACCACGCTCTGTCACACATGTTTATCCCGCAATTTCAGTTACTACTGGCACTGTAGTTACCACGCTCTGTCACACATGTTTATCCCGCAATTTCAGTTACTACCGGCACTGCAGTTACCACGCTCTCTCACACATGCTTATCCCGCAATTTGAGTGTTTACTGACACTAAGATCTCCATTTGGAGCATCCATGACTTTAGCCTCTTGATGTTGCGTAGAGCTCTGGACACCTTCTTAGAAAGTGTATAAATGTCTGCTGTGAGGAGGACAGACACCTGCATCCCGCACAGTCATTATAAGCCAATTTACATTCCATGATAATTAGTAACTGCGCTTCAAATAACACCATAAAAATAGAAACAAGACAATGAAACACAAGACCACTTTCCATGATCTTATGGCGAACATCGTTATGACTATAAAACGAAACAGATTCTTTCGTGTTGTTAATCGACATTTTGTTGCTATAGCAACTCTAAATTTTCTACTGTAATTTTGATGGTTTTTTTTAAGTTTGGCGGCAAAACTTTGTTTTATTTCCCTACGTCAAGGTACTGGCTTTCAAATGAGTGGTCGATATTGTGTGTTGGTTCACTCACACCTCGAATCTCGCACGAACACTCACAGTTACTTGGGAAACGTCTGACAGAATTATGACTTATATACACATTGTTGAGAGCAGTGGGCAGACTTCGGTCTGTGACACGCAGTTGAGTTGATTCAAATGTACGAAAAAGACAACAGTGACAAATAAGGACGGAAACGCGTGGTAGAAAAGAGGATAATAGTAAGAGGAAGGAAAACGCAACATTTCGTTGGGAAATAAATCTGAGAATCTAGAGAAAAAAAGAGAATGAAGGCAGAAGGGATGAAGAGAGGGGAAAACCTACACTGCTTACATGGGTCGTTGTTGCACGTGGACGGCTGTCACTATTAGTTCTTCAAGTTGATGATGTTTGCGTTGCCCTCCGGCAGATGGGGACACTGTCAGTCTGTTTCATTGTTCGTAACAAGCAGAACGTTGCGCTCTGGCTGATTAAAAATAAAACTGCCTGCACAGAGAACTAGCTACAATAGGTCGAAGGGTTGAGAACAATGCATTTAAAACATGAAATAAGTCAAGAATTTATGTAATTTGATGCACTGTCTCAAACTCAAGTAGCACGCAGTCCAAAAGTAAAATTAAAGTTGTGCATAAATTTGATATTAAGATTGGTAGAAATTGAATTCCGTACCATCTAGTGGGCGCCATGCCCTAGATGGTAACGGAAGTAGAATAATTTTTTCCAATGGCGCAACAGCCCCTAGTGGGCCACGGCCTCCTCATTATCGAGACTTCACTATCACACTCAGACACACCACACTCGGTATGACTCCTCTGGACGAGTGATCGGCCCAACGCATAATAATAACATGAACATCCAAACCTTCTATGTAATGGGCACCGGTGACCCTTCACCGTGGTAAACCGGCCGGGACCTGAAGCTGATCTTCATTTCCATCTCGTATCGAGGTTAAGAATCAGTGGAACTACAACTCCACTCGCCTTCGTGGTTTGTAAAGGGACAATTTTACCTCTGCCTTTATCAAGGACCAATGATTATGCGCGAAATTCTCGCATTTAGCATTGAAGTAGGCAGAGATTAATACACGCACTACAGATCAAGTGTAACACTGTAACACTGTAACACTGTAACACTGTAACACTGTAACACTGTAACACGTGTACATCTTAGAGTTTTGTCTTCTTCAAAACACGTGGAACTGTTCCAAACATGAAACGCATTTAGGATCGAATTATACATGATTACTGGGATCATTAAACTGGTAAGTGGTAATCAAAGTTACAGAAAATATTCCATCCATCTACTGGGTAGTAATGTACACAAAAACAATATAATTTTTGGATTGCATTAAAAATTTTAATTTACACTTGAAGGAAGAGCGATAATGACGAATGTTTTCCATCGACTTCATTGGTTATCCTGATCTTCGTCCGTTTGAAATTCTTTCGTTTAGAGGACCAAAGATTTTTGACATTTCATATTAGCCGCGGACTTTGGGTTAGGTGATGCGTGCAACGTGGCAAGAAGACTACAGGTGATGTGTTAATGTTGGGTGCAACGTGGCAAGAAGACTACAGGTAATGTGTTAATGTTGGGTGCAACGTGCAAGAAGACTACAGGTGATGTGTTAATGTTGGGTGCAATGTGGCAAGAAGACTACAGGTGATGTGTTATGTTGGGTGCAAGGTGCAAGAAGACTACAGGTGATGTGTTAATGTTGGGTGCAAGGTGGCAAGAAGACTACAGGTGATGTGTTAACGTTGGTGCAACGTGGCAAGAAGACTACAGGTGCTGTGTTAGTGTTGGGTGCAAGTGGCAAGAGACTACAGGTGATGTGTTAATTTGGTGCAAGGTGGCAAGAGACTACAGGTGATGTGTTAATGTTGGGTGCAAGGTGGCAAGAAGACTACAGGTGATGTTTACTGTTGGGTGCAACGTGGCAAGAGACTACAGGTTCTGTGTTATTGCTGGGTGCAACGTGTCAAGAGACTACAGGTGATGTGTTACTGTTGGTGCAACGTGGCAAGAGACTACATGTGTGTTTACTGTTGGGTGCAACATGGCAAGAGGACTACAGGTGCGGTGTTACTTTTGGGTGCAACGTGGCAAGAGGACTACAGGTGCTGTGTTACTGTTGGTGCAACGTGCAAGAGACTACAGGGCTGTGTTACTGTTGGGTGCAACGTGGCAAGAGGACTACAGGTGCTGTGTTACTGTTGGGTGCAACGGGTAAGAGGACACATGTCGTGTGAGTTACTGTGGCGCAACGTGGCAAGAGGACTACAGGTGTTGTGTTAGTGTTGGGTGCAACGTGGCAAGAGGACTACAGGTGCTGTGTTACTGTTGGGTGCAACGTGGCAAGAGGACTACATGTGCTGTGTTACTGTTGCGACACATAGGCTACGACGGGTTTATTGACTGTGTCGCAGCACTTTGTACAGATATGTTGAGCGTTACAAATGCAGGTTAGAGAAACTCACGCTTTTCAATAAACGGAACGAACACTGACGCTCTCACGGATTTCTGTACCATTAGCCATTTAAGCCCCACTGATTGTTTTACGTACCACCAAGTTTAACATTCAACAATTCTACGTTCTGCCCACACAAGTGTATTTATTTGTCTTGTGTGGATCTCAGAACAAACAGCGATTATTTCACTATACAGCATTAACTGACTGGTTTGTATACAACTGAGGACGACGATTGGTGTTTTTAAATCGACGGTACGTCTGTATTTATGTGTTTTGTGTGGATCTCAGAACAAACAGCGATTATTTCACTGTACAACATTAACTGACTGGTTTGTATAACTGAGACGGAGTGTGTTTACTGCGCGGTACGGACTGTATTTATGTGTTTTGTGTGGATCTCAGAACAAACAGCGATTATTTCACTGTACAGCATTAACTGACTGGTTTGTATAACTGAGACGGAGTGTGTTTACTGCGCGGTACGGACTGTATTTATGTGTTTTGTGTGGATCTCAGAACAAACAGCGATTATTTCACTGTACAGCATTAACTGACTGGTTTGTATAACTGAGACGGAGTGTGTTTACTGCGCGGTAAACGGACTGTATTATATGTGTGTTTTTGTGTGGATCTCAGAACAAACAGCGATTATTTCACTGTACAACATTAACTGACTGGTTTGTATAACTGAGACGGAGTGTGTTTACTGCGCGGTACGGACTGTATTTATGTGTTTTGTGTGGATCTCAGAACAAACAGCGATTATTTCACTGTAAACATTAACTGACTGGTTTGTATAACTGAGACGGAGTGTGTTTACTGCGCGGTACGGACTGTATTTATGTGTTTTGTGTGGATCTCAGAACAAACAGCGATTATTTCACTGTACAACATTAACTGACTGGTTTGTATAACTGAGACGGAGTGTGTTTACTGCGCGGTACGGACTGTATTTATGTGTTTTGTGTGGATCTCAGAACAAACAGCGATTATTTCACTGTACAACATTAACTGATTGGTTTTTATAACCGAGACGGAGTGTGTTTACTGACGCGGTACATGCTGAATAGTTATGTACAGACTAATTAAAATTAATTGTAGCACATAAGGGTTAAATAACTAGAAAAACGTAGAAGAGGAGGAATGTATTGGAACAGTTTGCATGTTTAAGGGCAATAAAAGGAATGAGATACGTCACAAGTATGCAAATAGCCTGATCAGTCCGGATTGAACTGTCGATAATTCAGAGACCTGTAATTACTTTAAGTACAGGCCACTAGCATATTGGAAAACTTTTCTGTTTCGGTTAGGCATTTTTCATGAATGAACCGACCGTCCAGGTGCTATATATCTTCGTACCCACAGGACAAATTTCCGTTTATTTTGGTTTTGGAAAAGAGTGCACCAGGAATTTAGTACTAGACGAGGCCCGGCGAGTGACAACGAATGGTCAGTTAAGGGAGACGACATGTGCTGTCAGTGGAGGGCCTGGCACAGTGTGACTGATATCACATTTAGACGACATGTGCTGTCAGTGAAGGGCCTGGCACAGTGTGACTGATATCACATTTAGACGACATGTGCTGTCAGTGGAGGGCCTGGCACAGTGTGACTGATATCACATTTAGACGACATGTGCTGTCAGTGGAGGGCCTGGCACAGTGTGACTGATATCACATTTAGACGACATGTGCTGTCAGTGAAGGGCCTGGCACAGTGTGACTGATATCACATTTAGACGACATGTGCTGTCAGTGAAGGGCCTGGCACAGTGTGACTGATATCACATTTAGACGACATGTGCTGTCAGTGGAGGGCCTGGCACAGTGTGACTGATATCACATTTAGACGACATGTGCTGTCAGTGGAGGGCCTGGCACAGTGTGACTGATATCACATTTAGACGACATGTGCTGTCAGTGGAGGGCCTGGCACAGTGTGACTGATATCACATTTAGACGACATGTGCACAGCGTGTGCTGTCAGTGGAGGGCCTGGCACAGTGTGACTGATATCACATTTAGACGACATGTGCACAGCGTGTGCTGTCAGTGGAGGGCCTGGCACAGTGTGACTGATATCACATTTAGACGACATGTGCACAGCGTGTGCTGTCAGTGAAGGGCCTGGCACAGTGTGACTGATATCACATTTAGACGACATGTGCTGTCAGTGAAGGGCCTGGCACAGTGTGACTGATATCACATTTAGACGACATGTGCTGTCAGTGGAGGGCCTGGCACAGTGTGACTGATATCACATTTAGACGACATGTGCTGTCAGTGGAGGGCCTGGCACAGTGTGACTGATATCACATTTAGACGACATGTGCACAGCGTGTGCTGTCAGTGGAGGGCCTGGCACAGTGTGACTGATATCACATTTAGACGACATGTGCACAGCGTGTGCTGTCAGTGGAGGGCCTGGCACAGTGTGACTGATATCACATTTAGACGACATGTGCACAGCGTGTGCTGTCAGTGAAGGGCCTGGCACAGTGTGACTGATATCACATTTGGACGACATGTGCACAGCGTGTGCTGTTAGTGGAGGGCCTGGCACAGTGTGACTGTTATCACATTTAGACGACATGTGCACAGCGTGTGATGTCAGTGGAGGGCCTGGCACAGTGTGACTGATATCACATTTAGACGACATGTGCTGTCAGTGGAGGGCCTGGCACAGTGTGACTGATATCACATTTAGACGACATGTGCTGTCAGTGGAGGGCCTGGCACAGTGTGACTGATGTCACATTTAAACGACATGTGCACAGCGTGTGCTGTCAGTGGAGGGCCTGGCACAGTGTGACTGATATCACATTTAGACGACATGTGCACAGCGTGTGCTGTCAGTGGAGGGCCTGGCACAGTGTGACTGATATCACATTTAGACGACATGTGCACAGCGTGTGCTGTCAGTGGAGGGCCTGGCACAGTGTGACTGATATCACATTTAGACGACATGTGCACAGCGTGTGCTGTCAGTGGAGGGCCTGGCACAGTGTGACTGATATCACATTTAGACGACATGTGCACAGCGTGTGCTGTCAGTGGAGGGCCTGGCACAGTGTGACTGATATCACATTTAGACGACATGTGTACAGCGTGTGCTGTCAGTGGAGGGCCTGGCACAGTGTGACTGATATCACATTTAGACATGTGCACAGCGTGTGCTGTCAGTGGAGGGCCTGGCACAGTGTGACTGATATCACATTTAGACGACATGTGCTGTCAGTGGAGGGCCTGGCACAGTGTGACTGATATCACATTTAGACGACATGTGCTGTCAGTGGAGGGCCTGGCACAGTGTGACTGATGTCACATTTAAACGACATGTGCACAGCGTGTGCTGTCAGTGGAGGGCCTGGCACAGTGTGACTGATATCACATTTAGACGACATGTGCACAGCGTGTGCTGTCAGTGGAGGGCCTGGCACAGTGTGACTGATATCACATTTAGACGACATGTGCACAGCGTGTGCTGTCAGTGGAGGGCCTGGCACAGTGTGACTGACATCACATTTAGACGTAATCAGTGCCACAAAACCGCCACTCCTCTGACGTTTATACAGCAGAATTGTGAGACAACACACCATAGCAGGGACGCTCCCGGAAGGTGGGGGGTGCTGCCGGGCTGCAGCCCCCGCCCAAATCCTCCAAAACCGAAATAAAAAAAACAGATATCTTAGATGTTAAAAAGGTTAAGGTAAGTGAAACGTTAAATTTCCCCTATTTGCATTCAAGGAATAGACTGGGACAAATTTAATTCAACCCTACGTTCAGATTAAAGGAAATCTCAAAAATTTTCTGAGCAACATATTAAATGAAACTCAGAATTTTTCTGAATCTGCTCTCTATTTAGTGGCTGCTATTCCCGACCTCTCCAACTTATCTTAATCGAGCGGAAATTCATTTCTGTTCGTGACTTCCTAATTTATTGCAACAGAAATTGTTAAGACACAGCCGCTTAGTGGCAACGGTGTGGCGCCACAGGGAGATGTGTGGCGCCACAGGCAGATGTGTGGCGCCACAGGGAGATGTGTGACGCACTAAATCAATTAATTTGCATGTCTTGTGGGCTGCTCTGAGAGGGAAAGTATCCAACAGCCCGTGACTGATGAGCCCTCCGCAGATCGCTCAATTACCGCGAGGAACAACAACAACAACAACAAAAGAACAATATTACGGTGATGTCACTGCTCAAACAACCTACGAGACGAAAAATTGACAGCGGTTTGATGAAAAGGTTAGCCGTGACATCAGTCAGCGGCTTGATGGAAAGGTTAGGCCGTGACATCAGTCAGCGGCTTGATGGAAAGGTTAGGCCGTGACATCAGTCACTCTTTGCAGCAGCCTTCGTCGTATTAACATGGAACGAGCTGTTGAACATTGCGAGGCGTTTACATGTTAAGTGTATTAATTAGGGGCATTGTCTGTTTTAATTAACAGCACTGGTTTTTTTCCCAATGGCTCGACAGCCCCTTGGGGGCCTAGGCTGCCTCATTTTTCGAGGCTTCACGATCACACATTTTAGACACACCACACTCGGTAGGACTCCTCTGGACGAGGGATCAGAAGAGCATTTTTACCTGTACTAATTAAGTGAAAATATCTGATACCACTTTTTTATTTTTAGGCGCTTTCGCAAAGTTGCGAAAAGTGTCTATTAGCTTCGTCATGTCTGTCTGTCTGTATGTTATTTCGTCATTCCGTCCCGGTGTTTCGTGACATTTTATATCGGAGACTTTTATTAACATGTAGATAGAGTTTAAATTTGGTTAATGGATATTTTTTCCTACGGCTCGACAGCCCTATATGGGCCTGGGCCTCCTCGTTTCGTCGAGGTTTTATGGTCACACATTTGAGACACACCACAGTCGGTAGGACTTCTCTGGACGAGTGATCAGCCCGTTGCAGAAACCTCTACCTGACAACACACAACACTCACAACAGACAGACATCCATGTCCCCGGTGGGATTCGAACCCACAATCCCAGTAAGCGAGTGGCCGAAGGCCCACGCCTTAGACAGCACGGCCACTACGATCGGCTTGGTTAATGGATATGTAACATAAATTTAACACATATGTGAATAGAAATCACATATATGTGAAGTTTTGAGATTTAAATTCTATACACCTATGGGTCTGCGCTACAAGCCGGAAGGTCGCGGTTTCGATTCCCGATGGTATCATTGGAATTTTCCATTGACATAATCCTTCCGGTCGCACTATGGCCCTGGGGTCGACTCAGCCTCTAACAGCAATGAGTACCAGGAATATCTTCTGGGGGGTAAAGACGGCCAGTGCGTAGGACTGACAACCTTACCACCTTCATGTGCCGATTTTCTATAAATCTGGTAGCCTCAACCTCCTGGAACCCTAAGGGCCTGTCCAGGCCTGTAATGGGATTGCTTTATCTTACACCTATAGGTATTTGCCTTTTTATTCTTGTAACAGCCTGATGATGGCCTATTGGCCGAAACATGTTGCTGATTGTACGAAAAATAAATTTAATTATTGTGTTTGGGCGAGATATATTGTATTTCTGACTTTTTCAAAACACAATGGGGATTAATTGTTTAAAGAACCAACAGAATCGCTTTAGACAAGACAAAACAAGCGATAAGTTGTTGTTTGGCTGTGTTGTCATTTGCTAATGTCACGTAGCGCAATAAAATCTTCTCTAGCCGACAGCCGCATCACTTTCTTTGTGTCGGCTGATTTAACCAACCTGACGCTGCCGTCACAGAGGACAAGTCGTTGCATTTTGTCGCCGCGGAACTCTAAGACTTGTATAGTGTAGGTGGCTGAACACTGCGGAGCGATGGTCGAATGTCACTGACAGGTTAAAACGAGTGATATGCAGAGAGACCTCTCTGAGTGCTTCTTTTTTTTTTTAATGGCTCGACAGCCCCTTGGGGGCCTAGGCCGCCTCATTTTTCGAGGCTTCGCGATCACACACTTTAGACACACCACACTCGGCAGGACTCCTCTGGACGAGTGATCAGCCCGTCGCACAGACCTCTACCTGACAACACACAACACTCACAAGAGACAGACATCCATCCCCCGGCGGGATTCGAAACCCGCAATCCCAGTAAGCGAGCGGCCGCAGACCGACGCCTTAGACCGCGCGGACTCAGTGCTTCTTTATCTAACACAAATCCCACGTAGAATGGCCTGGGATCGAAACCGGTCCTCTGTGGTGGAAGAACGACGAAACACTGCCTGAGGAAAATCCCGTACGAAGTGACTTGTGTATGGCGTAGTAATCAGAACTTATTCCTTGCGTGTAAATTGCGTCTTACTGAAAAAACGTGTTAACCATTAACCAAAATGTGTTAGAAAATGAATTAGGCATAAGTGGAGGGTTGCAAAGGAGTTTGATGATTGTGTAGCTGGTGATAAATCTCCATTTGTATAATAAGTGAATATCTTAGCCAATGAAAGAAACAAAACAGGGCCTTTGGGAGCGTTACGTTTTGTGCATCCATTACTGTCCCTTTGGGAGCGTTACGTTTTGTGCTCCATACTGTCCTTTGGGAGCGTTACGTTATGTGCTCCATACTGTCCTTTGGGAGCGTTACGTTATGTGCTCCATACTGTCCTTTGGGAGCGTTACGTTTGTCTCCATAACTGTCCTTTGGGAGCGTTACGTTATGTGCTCCATACTGTCCTTTGGGAGCGTTACGTTATGTGCTCCATACTGTCCTTTGGGAGCGTTACGTTATGTGTCCATACTGTCCTTTGGGAGCGTTACGTTATGTGCTCCATACTGTCCTTTGGGAGCGTTACGTTATGTGCTCCATACTGTCCTTTGGGAGCGTTACGTTTTGTGCTACATACTTCCCCTTTGGGAGCGTTACGTTATGTGCTCCATACTTCCTTTGGGAGCGTTACGTTTTGTGCTCCATACTCTCCTTTGGGAGCGTTACGTTTTGTGCTCCATACTCTCCTTTGGGAGCGTTACGTTATGTGCTCCATACTGTCCTTTGGGAGCGTTACGTTTGTGCTCCATACTCTCCTTTGGGAGCGTTACGTTTTGTGCTCCATACTCTCCTTTGGGAGCGTTACGTTATGTGCTCCATACTGTCCTTTGGGAGCGTTACGTTATGTGCTCCATACTGTCCTTTGGGAGCGTTACGTTATGTGCTCCATACTGTCCTTTGGGAGCGTTACGTTATGTGCTCCATACTGTCCTTTGGGAGCTTACGTTTTGTGCTTCCATACTGTCCTTTGGGAGCGTTACGTTATGTGCTCCATACTCTCCTTTGGGAGCGTTACGTTATGTGCTCCATACTGTCCTTTGGGAGCGTTACGTTATGTGCTCCATACTGTCCTTTGGGAGCGTTACGTTATGTGCTCCATACTCTCCTTTGGGAGCGTTACGTTTTGTGCTCCATACTCTCCTTTGGGAGCGTTACGTTTTGTGCTCCATACTCTCCTTTGGGAGCGTTACGTTATGTGCTCCATACTGTCCTTTGGGAGCGTTACGTTTTGTGCTCCATACTCTCCTTTGGGAGCGTTACGTTTTGTGCTCCATACTGTCCTTTGGGAGCGTTTACGTTATTGTGCTCCATACTGTCCTTTGGGAGCTTACGTTTTGTGTCCATACTGTCCTTTGGGAGCGTTACGTTATGTGCTCCATACTGTCCTTTGGGAGCGTTACGTTATGTGCTCATACTGTCCTTTGGGAGCGTTACGTTATGTGCTCCATACTCCCTTTGGGAGCGTTACGTTTTGTGCTCCATACTCTCCTTTGGGAGCGTTACGTTTTGTGCTCCATACTCTCCTTTGGGAGCGTTACGTTTTGTGCTCCATACTCTCCTTTGGGAGCGTTACGTTATGTGCTCCATACTGTCCTTTGGGAGCGTTACGTTATGTGCTACCATACTGTCCTTTGGGAGCGTTACGTTATGTGCTCCATACTGTCCTTTGGGAGCGTTACGTTATGTGCTCCATACTCTCCTTTGGGAGCGTTACGTTTTGTGCTCCATACTGTCCCTTTGGGAGCGTTACGTTTTGTGCTCCATACTCTCCTTGGGAGCGTTACGTTATGTGCTCCATACTGTCCTTTGGGAGCGTTACGTTATGTGCTCCATACTGTCCTTTGGGAGCGTTACGTTATGTGCTCCATACTGTCCTTTGGGAGCGTTACGTTATGTGCTCCATACTGTCCTTTGGGAGCGTTACGTTTTGTGTCCATACTGTCCTTTGGGAGCGTTACGTTATGTGCTCCATACTGTCCTTTGGGAGCGTTACGTTATGTGCTCCATACTGTCCTTTGGGAGCTTACGTTTTGTGTCCATACTGTCCTTTGGGAGCGTTACGTTATGTGCTCCATACTGTCCTTTGGGAGCGTTACGTTATGTGCTCCATACTCTCCTTTGGGAGCGTTACGTTATGTGCTCCATACTGTCCTTTGGGAGCGTTACGTTATGTGCTCCATACTCTCCTTTGGGAGCGTTACGTTATGTGCTCCATACTGTCCTTTGGGAGCGTTACGTTATGTGCTCCATACTCTCCTTTGGGAGCGTTACGTTATGTGCTCCATACTGTCCTTTGGGAGCGTTACGTTATGTGCTCCATACTTCCTTTGGGAGCGTTACGTTATGTGCTCCATACTCTCCTTTGGGAGCGTTACGTTTTGTGCTCCATACTCTCCTTTGGGAGCGTTACGTTTTGTGCTCCATACTCCCTTTGGGAGCGTTACGTTATGTGCTCCATACTGTCCTTTGGGAGCGTTACGTTTTGTGCTCCATACTCTCCTTTGGGAGCGTTACGTTTTGTGCTCCATACTGTCCTTTGGGAGCGTTACGTTATGTGCTCCATACTGTCCTTTGGGAGCTTACGTTTTGTGTTCCATACTGTCCTTTGGGAGCGTTACGTTATGTGCTCCATACTGTCCTTTGGGAGCGTTACGTTATGTGCTACCATACTGTCCTTTGGGAGCGTTACGTTATGTGCTCCATACTCTCCTTTGGGAGCGTTACGTTTTGTGCTCCATACTCTCCTTTGGGAGCGTTACGTTTTGTGCTCCATACTCTCCTTTGGGAGCGTTACGTTTTGTGCTCCATACTCTCCTTTGGGAGCGTTACGTTTATGTGCTCCATACTGTCCTTTGGGAGCGTTACGTTATGTGCTACCATACTGTCCTTTGGGAGCGTTACGTTATGTGCTCCATACTGTCCTTTGGGAGCGTTACGTTATGTGCTCCATACTCTCCTTTGGGAGCGTTACGTTTTGTGCTCCATACTCTCCTTTGGGAGCGTTACGTTTTGTGCTCCATACTCTCCTTTGGGAGCGTTACGTTATGTGCTCCATACTGTCCTTTGGGAGCGTTACGTTATGTGCTCCATACTGTCCTTTGGGAGCGTTACGTTATGTGCTCCATACTGTCCTTTGGGAGCGTTACGTTATGTGCTCCATACTGTCCTTTGGGAGCGTTACGTTTTGTGTCTCCATACTGTCCTTTGGGAGCGTTACGTTATGTGCTCCATACTGTCCTTTGGGAGCGTTTCACTGTTATGGCTCTATCAACTGTCCTTTGGGAGCTTACGTTTTGTGTTCCATACTGTCCTTTGGGAGCGTTACGTTATGTGCTCCATACTGTCCTTTGGGAGCGTTACGTTTGTGCTCCATACTGTCCTTTGGGAGCGTTACGTTATGTGCTCCATACTGTCCTTTGGGAGCGTTACGTTATGTGCTCCATACTGTCCTTTGGGAGCGTTACGTTATGTGCTCCATACTGTCCTTTGGGAGCGTTACGTTATGTGCTCCATACTGTCCTTTGGGAGCTTACGTTTTGTGTTCCATACTGTCCTTTGGGAGCGTTACGTTATGTGCTCCATACTCTCCTTTGGGAGCGTTACGTTATGTGCTCCATACTGTCCTTTGGGAGCGTTACGTTATGTGCTCCATACTGTCCTTTGGGAGCGTTACGTTATGTGCTCCATACTCTCCTTTGGGAGCGTTACGTTTTGTGCTCCATACTCTCCTTTGGGAGCGTTACGTTTTGTGCTCCATACTCTCCTTTGGGAGCGTTACGTTATGTGCTCCATACTGTCCTTTGGGAGCGTTACGTTTTGTGCTCCATACTCTCCTTTGGGAGCGTTACGTTTTTGCTCCATACTCTCCTTTGGGAGCGTTACGTTATGTGCTCCATACTGTCCTTTGGGAGCGTTACGTTATGTGCTCCATACTGTCCTTTGGGAGCGTTACGTTATGTGCTCCATACTGTCCTTTGGGAGCGTTACGTTATGTGCTCCATACTGTCCTTTGGGAGCTTACGTTTTGTGTTCCATACTGTCCTTTGGGAGCGTTACGTTATGTGCTCCATACTCTCCTTTGGGAGCGTTACGTTATGTGCTCCATACTGTCCTTTGGGAGCTTACGTTTTGTGTTCCATACTGTCCTTTGGGAGCGTTACGTTATGTGCTCCATACTCTCCTTTGGGAGCGTTACGTTATGTGCTACATACTGTCCTTTGGGAGCGTTACCTTATGTGCTCCATACTCTCCTTTGGGAGCGTTACGTTTTGTGCTCCATACTCTCCTTTGGGAGCGTTACGTTTTGTGCTCCATACTCTCCTTTGGGAGCGTTACGTTTTGTGCTCCATACTCTCCTTTGGGAGCGTTACGTTATGTGCTCCATACTGTCCTTTGGGAGCGTTACGTTATGTGCTACATACTGTCCTTTGGGAGCGTTACGTTATGTGCTCCATACTGTCCTTTGGGAGCGTTACGTTATGTGCTCCATACTCTCCTTTGGGAGCGTTACGTTTTGTGCTCCATACTCTCCTTTGGGAGCGTTACGTTTTGTGCTCCATACTCTCCTTTGGGAGCGTTACGTTATGTGCTCCATACTGTCCTTTGGGAGCGTTACGTTATGTGCTCCATACTGTCCTTTGGGAGCGTTACGTTATGTGCTCCATACTGTCCTTTGGGAGCGTTACGTTATGTGCTCCATACTCTCCTTTGGGAGCGTTACGTTTTGTGCTCCATACTCTCCTTTGGGAGCGTTACGTTTTGTGCTCCATACTCTCCTATGGGAGCGTTACGTTATGTGCTCCATACTGTCCTTTGGGAGCGTTACGTTATGTGCTCCATACTGTCCTTTGGGAGCGTTACGTTATGTGCTCCATACTGTCCTTTGGGAGCGTTACGTTATGTGCTCCATACTGTCCTTTGGGAGCGTTACGTTTTGTGTTCCATACTGTCCTTTGGGAGCGTTACGTTATGTGCTCCATACTGTCCTTTGGGAGCGTTACGTTATGTGCTCCATACTGTCCTTTGGGAGCTTACGTTTTGTGTTCCATACTGTCCTTTGGGAGCGTTACGTTTTGTGCTCCATACTGTCCTTTGGGAGCGTTACGTTATGTGCTCCATACTCTCCTTTGGGAGCGTTACGTTATGTGCTCCATACTGTCCTTTGGGAGCGTTACGTTATGTGCTCCATACTCTCCTTTGGGAGCGTTACGTTATGTGCTCCATACTGTCCTTTGGGAGCGTTACGTTATGTGCTCCATACTCTCCTTTGGGAGCGTTACGTTTTGTGCTCCATACTCTCCTTTGGGAGCGTTACGTTTTGTGCTCCATACTCTCCTATGGGAGCGTTACGTTATGTGCTCCATACTGTCCTTTGGGAGCGTTACGTTATGTGCTCCATACTGTCCTTTGGGAGCGTTACGTTATGTGCTCCATACTGTCCTTTGGGAGCGTTACGTTATGTGCTCCATACTGTCCTTTGGGAGCGTTACGTTTTGTGTTCCATACTGTCCTTTGGGAGCGTTACGTTATGTGCTCCATACTGTCCTTTGGGAGCGTTACGTTATGTGCTCCATACTGTCCTTTGGGAGCTTACGTTTTGTGTTCCATACTGTCCTTTGGGAGCGTTACGTTATGTGCTCCATACTGTCCTTTGGGAGCGTTACGTTATGTGCTCCATACTCTCCTTTGGGAGCGTTACGTTATGTGCTCCATACTGTCCTTTGGGAGCGTTACGTTATGTGCTCCATACTCTCCTTTGGGAGCGTTACGTTATGTGCTCCATACTGTCCTTTGGGAGCGTTACGTTATGTGCTCCATACTGTCCTTTGGGAGCGTTACGTTATGTGCTCCATACTGTCCTTTGGGAGCGTTACGTTATGTGCTCCATACTGTCCTTTGGGAGCGTTACGTTATGTGCTCCATACTGTCCTTTGGGAGCGTTACGTTATGTGCTCCATACTGTCCTTTGGGAGCGTTACGTTATGTGCTCCATACTGTCCTTTGGGAGCGTTACGTTATGTGTCCATACTGTCCTTTGGGAGCGTTACGTTATGTGCTCCATACTGTCCTTTGGGAGCGTTACGTTATGTGCTCCATACTGTCCTTTGGAGCGTTACGTTATGTGCTCCATACTGTCCTTTGGAGCGTTACGTTATGTGCTCCATACTGTCCTTTGGGAGCGTTACGTTATGTGCTCCATACTGTCCTTTGGAGCGTTACGTTATGTGCTCCATACTGTCCTTTGGGAGCGTTACGTTATGTGCTCCATACTGTCCTTTGGGAGCGTTACGTTATGTGCTCCATACTGTCCTTTGGGAGCGTTACGTTATGTGCTCCATACTGTCCTTTGGGAGCGTTACGTTATGTGCTCCATACTGTCCTTTGGGAGCGTTACGTTATGTGCTCCATACTTCCTTTGGGAGCGTTACGTTATGTGCTCCATACTTCCTTTGGGAGCGTTACGTATGTGCTCCATACTCTCCTTTGGAGCGTTACGTTATGTGCTCCATACTCCTTTGGGAGCGTTACGTTATGTGCTCCATACTTCCTTTGGAGCGTTACGTATGTGCTCCATACGTCCTTTGGAGCGTTACGTTAGTGGCTCCATACTGTCCTTGGAGCGTTACGTTATGTGCTCCATACTCCTTTGGAGCGTTACGTTTGTGCTCCATACTTCCTTTGGGAGCGTTACGTTTGTGCTCCATACTCTCCTTTGGGAGCGTTACGTTATGTGCTCCATACTGTCCTTTGGGAGCGTTACGTTATGTGCTCCATACTCCTTTGGGCGTTACGTTATGTGCTCCATACTGTCCTTTGGGAGCGTTACGTTATGTGCTCCATACTGTCCTTTGGGAGCGTTACGTTTGTGTCCATACTGTCCTTTGGGAGGTTACGTTATGTGCTCCATACTGTCCTTTGGGAGCGTTACGTTATGTGCTCCATACTGTCTTTGGGAGCGTTACGTTATGTGCTCCATACTGTCCTTTGGAGCGTTACGTTATGTGCTCCATACTGTCCTTTGGAGCGTTACGTTATGTGCTCCATACTGTCCTTTGGGAGCGTTACGTTATGTGCTCCATACTGTCCTTTGGGAGCGTTACGTTATGTGCTCCATACTGTCCTTTGGGAGCGTTACGTTATGTGCTCCATACTTCCTTTGGGAGCGTTACGTTTGTGCTCCATACTGTCCTTTGGGAGCGTTACGTTATGTGCTCCATACTGTCCTTTGGGAGCGTTACGTTATGTGCTCCATACTTCCTTTGGGAGCGTTACGTTTGTGCTCCATACTCTCCTTTGGGAGCGTTACGTTATGTGCTCCATACTTCCTTTGGGAGCGTTACGTTATGTGCTCCATACTGTCCTTTGGGAGCGTTACGTTATGTGCTCCATACTGTCCTTTGGGAGCGTTACGTTATGTGCTCCATACTGTCCTTTGGGAGCGTTACGTTATGTGCTCCATACTGTCCTTTGGGAGCGTTACGTTATGTGCTCCATACTGTCCTTTGGGAGCGTTACGTTATGTGCTCCATACTGTCCTTTGGGAGCGTTACGTTATGTGCTCCATACTGTCCTTTGGGAGCGTTACGTTATGTGCTCCATACTGTCCTTTGGGAGCGTTACGTTATGTGCTCCATACTGTCCTTTGGGAGCGTTACGTTATGTGCTCCATACTGTCCTTTGGGAGCGTTACGTTATGTGCTCCATACTGTCCTTTGGGAGCGTTACGTTATGTGCTCCATACTTCCTTTGGGAGCGTTACGTTATGTGCTCCATACTCTCCTTTGGGAGCGTTACGTTATGTGCTCCATACTTCCTTTGGGAGCGTTACGTTATGTGCTCCATACTCTCCTTTGGGAGCGTTACGTTATGTGCTCCATACTTACCTTTGGGAGCGTTACGTTATGTGCTCCATACTGTCCTTTGGGAGCGTTACGTTATGTGCTACATACTGTCCTTTGGGAGCGTTACGTTATGTGCTACATACTGTCCTTTGGGAGCGTTACGTTATGTGCTCCATACTGTCCTTTGGGAGCGTTACGTTATGTGCTCCATACTGTCCTTTGGGAGCGTTACGTTATGTGCTACATACTGTCCTTTGGGAGACGTTACGTTATGTGCTCCATACTGTCCTTTGGGAGCGTTACGTTATGTGCTCCATACTGTCCTTTGGGAGCGTTACGTTATGTGCTCCATACTGTCCTTTGGGAGCGTTACGTTATGTGCTACATACTGTCCTTTGGGAGCGTTACGTTATGTGCTCCATACTGTCCTTTGGGAGCGTTACGTTATGTGCTCCATACTGTCCTTTGGGAGCGTTACGTTATGTGCTCCATACTGTCCTTTGGGAGCGTTACGTTATGTGCTCCATACTGTCCTTTGGGAGCGTTACGTTATGTGCTCCATACTGTCCTTTGGGAGCGTTACGTTATGTGCTCCATACTGTCCTTTGGGAGCGTTACGTTATGTGCTACATACTGTCCTTTGGGAGCGTTACGTTATGTGCTCCATACTGTCCTTTGGGAGCGTTACGTTATGTGCTCCATACTGTCCTTTGGGAGCGTTACGTTATGTGCTCCATACTGTCCTTTGGGAGCGTTACGTTATGTGCTCCATACTGTCCTTTGGGAGCGTTACGTTATGTGCTCCATACTGTCCTTTGGGAGCGTTACGTTATGTGCTCCATACTGTCCTTTGGGAGCGTTACGTTATGTGCTACATACTGTCCTTTGGGAGCGTTACGTTATGTGCTCCATACTGTCCTTTAGGAGCGTTACGTTATGTGCTACATACTGTCCTTTGGGAGCGTTACGTTATGTGCTCCATACTGTCCTTTGGGAGCGTTACGTTATGTGCTCCATACTGTCCTTTGGGAGCGTTACGTTATGTGCTCCATACTCTCCTGTGATCATCAATCTTTACATGTAAGAACTCAATAAGAAGACTTTAACTATCCTGCGACTCGTTAAGACAAGGACAGCACATCGAACACCCTGATGTGTGCTGTACGTGCACCGTCAATATTCATGATTCCAACCTATCGTGATCATCCATTTAGATAACACCGTGACTGTTTCCAACGGATCGGGATGAGGCCAGGTCGCGGGCGAGTCGGCTTCGCTTCACCCTCACACAATTACGTAGAACATTGCCGGCTCATAAAGCGCTGTCTAATGTGAAGTGGGCTTAATTGTTGTCGTGCTTTACAGAAAGGTATTTTGTGCTTCCAACAGTGTTTGTATTTTATTAACAATAAACTTTCTTTCTATTTTTGTGCTTTTAGTTTTTATTTTATATTTTCATTATTGTTATTTTCTAAGTCATTGGAGTCAAAGAGACGTTTTACATTGAAAATATATTCCGATGTATATATGTATGTAATGTAATGTACCTCACGTTTGCATATTGGAACTGTGTAGGGTAACCCTTTAAAGACGAAAATTAGTATGCATTATACGAGCATTATACAAGTATACGGTTTTTGTGTCTCACAGTGAACACTAACTGCTTTCGTTAGAAAGACAAGTTAGCTAATGTCTCATACCGACATAATTGCTTTTCATAGTTATATAAATTCACATAAATAAAATGTGTGGGTAAAATGCGAAGTTGTAGTGTTAAACCTGGCGGTATACATAATTACCACCTGGCTTTAAATGGTTAAATATTTGGTGAGTTATATGTCAGTTTCCGAGGCTAGCAAAACCAGTGTAGATATGGCACGCTGTTGGCAACACCGCATCCAAAACGTTTAAAGGTACGTTCAGTTGCACCGGCAGGTTTTTTGGTTACTCCAAATTCAATTACAGTGCTGCACTGTACTTTTAATAGCAACATTATCTTTCCTTTGAAGTTCGTAAATAACTGCACCACTGCACCCCGGTTTCCCCCAGTACCTGCTGCCTCGCACACATTACTGATCACCGATAATTTAACTCGCTGGAATAACTTGGGCTGGAGAATTGTAGACATGTGACGTTTTCGTGGAGCGGATTCAGACTGAATTTGTTTGTTGTTATGAAAATTGTGATATTATGCACGGTGTATATGTGATATTATGTACGGCGTGTATGTGATATTATGTACGGCGTGTATGTGATATTATGTACGGCGTGTATGTGATATTATGCAGGTGTGTATGTGATGTTATGCAGGTGTGTATGTGATATTACGTACGGTGTATATGTGATATTATATACGGTTTATATGTGATATGCACGGTGTATATGTGATATGCACGGTGTATATGTGATATGCACGGTGTATATGTGATATTATGTACGGTGTATATGTGATATTATGCACGGTGTATATGTGATATTATGCACGGTGTATATGCGATATTATGTACGGTGTATATGCGATATTATGCATGGTGTATATGTGATATTATGTACGGTGTATATGTGATATTATGCACGGTGTATATGTGATATTATGTACGGTGTATATGTGATATTATGCACGGTGTATATGTGATATTATGCACGGTGTATATGTGATATTATGCACGGTGCATATGTGATATTATGCACGGTGTATATGTGATATTATGTACGGTGTATATGTGATATTATGCACGGTGTATATGTGATATTATGCACGGTGTATATGCGATATTATGTACGGTGTATATGCGATATTATGCATGGTGTATATGTGATATTATGTACGGTGTATATGTGATATTATGCACGGTGTATATGTGATATTATGCACGGTGTATATGTGATATTATGCACGGTGCATATGTGATATTATGCACGGTGTATATGTGATATTATGTACGGTGTATATGCGATATTATGCATGGTGTATATGTGATATTATGCACGGTGTATATGTGATATTATGCACTGTGTATATGTGATATTGTGCACGGTGTATATGTGATATTATGTACGGTGTATATGTGATATTATGCACGGTGTATATGCGATATTATGCACGGTGTATATGTGATATTATGTACGATGTATATGTGATATTATGCACGATGTATATGTGATATTATGCACGGTGCATATGTGATATTATGCACGGTGCATATGTGATATTATGCACGGTGCAATTGTGATATTATGCACGGTGCATATGTGATATTATGTACGGTGCATATGTGATATTATGCACGGTGCATATGTGATATTATGCACGGTGTATATGTGATATTATGCACGGTGTATATGTGATATTATGCACGGTGTATATGTGATATTATGCACGGTGTATATGTGATATTATGCACGGTGCATATGTGATATTATGCACGGTGCATATGTGATATGCACGGTGTATATGTGATATTATGCACGGTGCATATGTGATATTATGTACGGTGCATATGTGATATTATGCACGGTGCATATGTGATATTATGCACGGTGTATATGTGATATTATGCACGGTGTATATGTGATATTATGCACGGTGTATATATGATATTATGCACGGTGCATATGTGATATTATGCACGGTGCATATGTGATATGCACGGTGTATATGTGATATTATGCACGGTGCATATGTGATATTATGCACGGTGCATATGTGATATTATGCACGGTGTATATGTGATATTATGTACGGTGTATATGTGATATTATGCACGGTGTATATAATATAAAAGTTTCAAAGAATTAATTTTCTGATTAGCGTTTTGTTCTTTAAGTTTTAATTTAACGACGCTGTCAGTTGCTAACATTACGTAGCTTTGGTTGTAGATGAAAGAATGAATATGGAGCAATGGTTGAATGATACGAACAGGAAAAAACTGAAGTACTAGGGAAAGAACTGTCATAGTGCTACTTTGTTTACCATTAAACCCAGATGGACAGAGAGACCTATGACCTAACACGAAATCCCGCTGTGAGAGGCCGGCAACTAAACCCTGAAACACGAAACGGCCGTCAGAGATAATATTATCCTTGGTAAAATTATTAGGATTCTTAAGAAGCCAACAATCATGTAGCAGAGACCGACGTTTCAAACGCAAGAGGCTACAAGACTGTTTCATTTCCTTTAACCTTCTGTTCTCATATTTTGCCTCCCCAAGATTCTTACTAAATACTAGGCCTGCAGGCCAACCCCATCTGCTATGTTGTCTTCCAAGTTTCCCCCCTGTTATCGGCTATTTCACACCACACGCACAGTCACGTTCCAGTCAAAAGCAAGCCAGATACACTTCACTGCATTCTAATAGCAGTGTTCACACTTGCGGTCACGCTGCAGGCACGCTACGGTAACGAATACAAGCAAAGTATGTTTTATTTGAATGTGAGCGTGCCTTGAGCGTAACAAGAGGGTATCATATGCGTACCGTGAGCGTACCGAGAGCGTACCGTGACCGTAACGAGAGCTTACCGTGAGCATACCGAGAGCGTTTCGTGAGCGTAGCCTCAGTGCAGAGCGGGCTTAAGCGCGTCGTCTTATGATTTCATGACTCCACCTGTCCTGCACACAACACGGGATTTACTGTCATGTGACGCCCTATATATATTTACTGTCATATGACGCCCTACATATATTTACTGTCATGTGACGCCCTATATATATTTACTGTCATGTGACGCCCTACATATATTTACTGTCATGTGACGCCCTATATATATTTACTGTCATGTGACGCCCTACATATATTTACTGTCATGTGACGCCCTACATATATTTACTGTCATGTGACGCCCTACATATATTTACTGTCATGTGACGCCCTATATATATCCTACACTTGTTAACGTAATATTTCCTGGGACAAAATATTTTGTTTGTGATTTTATTCAGGCGCTTCTCGTATATTATCACACTTCACGGTATTATAAAGTTGGCACAACTGATGTTTCCTTCAGCGCTGAATCACTCGTCACCGTATGGGAGTGGAGGTATGGAGCCACTCGTTCCTAACCTCGGCACTAGACAGAGGTGAGTGGTGGTTTCACTCACAATCCGTTTTACCTACTGCAAAATAACCCTGAATAGGGTACCAAGTGGGCCCCAGATTCGGTATGGGCTCTGTAGAGAGTAATAAAACCTCTCGCCCAGCAACAGCCTAATCGCTATACCGGGTGTCGTGTGAATTCTGCGGAGTATTCAAAACTGTAAGTGGTAAAAGTCTTTGGAGTTAATTACTGTCTCAGCAGCAGCATCCACGTGACACGCCTATTAAAATCGCTCTGTCCGTCCGTCTGTACGCATGTAAAGATAAGAGAACGGTTGAATTTTCATTAAATATGATATTGGGGACTTTTGAGGAAATGGCGTGTAATTAGACACGTGTCTCCGCGGCGATAGGCCGGCGTCTAATAGTGTGAGCCATCGCATGGCTCTAGCGAACTTACAGATTAAATTGCAAAAAATTAGACTATAGGTTTATGGGATGTGGCCCCGTATATTTTGGCAGAGAGGTATGAATGTTTTAGATGTGTCAGTTGCCTCAAAATTCAGGCCCCCCTGACGAAGGTGTGGCAGGTTATTCTCGAAATTTTGGTATTTGTCTACCAAACTACACGTCGTCACAAACCAAAATACTGTAATCTTAGTGTGCACCGCAGGAGAGCATCTTAGTGCTGCTAGTAATATTAAACTCCAAAGAAGTACTCCCACTAGAGGTACATCTGAAGAACTTCCGTCACTTGTGGATAATTGTCATGTTGTGGGAACAGTGCACTTGCACACATATTGGCCAGTTGTCCGTTTGCCAGCGACTGTCGGTAAGTGTGACACAAATCAAAGAAATCGCCAGTGTGTATTTATTTGCCAACTCGAGACTTGTTGCTGTGTTTCCAGAACTAGACTTTACTTGACAAGCAGACAATAGGCTTGTGTGTGGAGTTGTCAAGTACCGAGTCGTTGGAACGCGACCACAATGACCAGACAAATATTTGTCAAGAGTACCCGAGTACAAATATTTGCCAATAAACCAAATGTGGGAACAGAATGACAATTATTCACTTGACGACTTGTACAATGCACAAACGTTGCCGCATTTAAAAATACACAATTCGTACGTGACTTCAGGCTTCCGCCGCGATGTAGATGATATCTGCACTCTTCTGGGATATTACGCAGCGTTGAGTGATAGTTGTGTACCGACGTTTCGGGATAACCTATCGGTCCCAGCTTCTTGACCCTTGAAGAATAGACGGTAGGTTGTCCCGAAACGTCGCTACAGAACTACCACTCAGCGCTGCGTAATATCCCACAAGAGCGCAGGTATCATAAGCTATTCATGTCGATATGTCTTTCTATGACCCCCGGTTTGCAGTTTCACTTCGTGGCTCGGTCGTTCCTGACCAGCGGACCCGTGTCTCGCTCTGTATACAGCAGCTACAGCTACAGCTACAGCTACAGCTACTAACTCTGCAACAGGTTGTAATAAGTCCGGCCGGTGCGTGCCCGCGAGCGCCACGGGTGGATTAGCGACTCTATTCACGAAGAGAGCCAACTTACATCGCCTGGCCGTGACTGCAAATACAGCCGCAGATAAGCCTGCAATTTTGTGGGATTAAACAAACTGATGGGACATGTCCATGGCTATTTAATTGTCATGAAGTCATGGGTGTCAGCGATTCACTGTCATGCTCCAGAAGGTCATGCACAACTGTGGTTATCAAACGTTTCCATTTCGTGGACCACTGGTACAGCACGTTGCCTACCCACTACATCGGTTTCCCCTCCCATTCGCAATCTACAGTGTCTCCGGTACAGTATGACGTCACTGTGCGTTACGCACAAATACGTACGTAGAAACCAGGATTCCCAGTCAATGCAATTTTCCCTCTATTTTAATCTTGTAACAATCGAGATGATTAAGTTTTTTTGATCCGAGTGGATAGCTCAGTCAGTATAGTGACTTGTTACGGGATGGACGGTCCGGGGATCGAGCCGATCGCAGTGGCCGCGCGGTCTAAGGCGTGGGTCTGCGGCCGCTTGCTTAATGGGATTGTGGGTTCGAATCCCACCGGGGGGCATGGATGTCTGTGTTGTGTTTGTTGTATAAGGACAGTAGAATGGGACGTAAAGTGACATGAAGAAGGACGGAAGGATTTAAAGGTACAAAATGGATCAAAGGATAAAGGAAAAAAAAAACAAGAAATCCCGGTAGGCGGTAGAGATTTTTCATTTCTCTAAAACGTCCAGACTCAATGCGTACCGGGGTACTTTCCTGGGAGTAAAGCGGACGGGGCGTGAAGTTAACCTCTCATCTCTTTCTAGTACCGAGGTTAACAATGAGTGGAGCTATACCTCTACTCCCCCTAACGCCTTCATGGCATGGACAAGGAAAACTCTACTTTTACGTTACTTCACGTGTTTCGACCTCTTTCACTAGGTCATTATCAGGTCCAACTACATAAAATCAGTAGGTGAAGTTAAAATACGTAATTTCGGTTATGTTAATAAAGCAGCTGAGATCTCACCCATTTTGTGGTGTCAATATCTACTGCATATCGTTATACATGTCGTAAATTCAACTAAATCTTCACATATTGTCCTATACCACTTCGACTGATATAAAATTTTGGAATGATAACATTAATGTGAATGCATATCTGATGTTTGCTTGATATGTGATCCTTACAGTACTGGAATACTTTTTTCTATGGTTGTGTTACAGCTGACTATAATACATAAGAATATTCAATTGTAATTAGGTCCATGTATATCGTTCACTAATTACATTTTTACAGAATTACATTTTGTTTCATGGCTTCACAGCCACTAATGGGCCTAGGTCTCCTCATTATCGAGCCTTTACGATCATACTCAGACACACCCACTCAGTAGGACTCCTCTGGATGAGTGATAAGCCCGACGCAGAGACCTCTACCTGACAACACACAACATTCACAAGAGACAGACATTCATGCCCCCGGCAGGATTCGAACCCACAATCCGAGCAAGCGAGCGGCCGAAGACCAACGCCACAGCGTCGATTATCCGAACTAATTGGGTCCGATTAAGTTTGGTTAATCAAATTGTTCGGATAATCGAACATGCATGATAATACCCAGTTTATAGCAAACAAAGTGTAATCACAACTACAGTTATTGTGCACAACGTTATATTTATAAGCATTTAGTATTTTGAAATACGAAATATTGTCATCAAGTGATTGATTTAGGCAATGGCTTGTAAATGATAACCAGAAAATATTGAAACAATGATGAATGGTAACTTTGTTTACCGGCGGTGGTTCGGATAATTGACGCTATACTGTATTTCATGTACTTCCCATGGCTTCCGGTAGAGGCAGCACTATGAATTTTTAACTTTTTGTAGTTTTGTTTTTAATTTTTTGAGAAGGAACTAATGGAAACAAAGAGGTTGCCATCAATACCGACTTATAAGCTTTCTAAAAATGTCTGCCTGCGTCACTAGATCATGACGTCACTAGATCATGACGTCACTAGATCATGACGTCACTAGATCATGACGTCACTAGATCATGATGTCACTAGATCATGATGTCACTAGATCATGATGTCACTAGATCATGATGTCACTAGATCATGATGTCACTAGATCATGATGTCACTAGATCATGATGTCACTAGATCATGATGTCACTAGATCATGACGTCACTAGATCATGACGTCACTAGATCATGACGTCACTAGATCATGACGTCACTAGATCATGACGTCACTAGATCATGATGTCACTAGATCATGATGTCACTAGATCATGATGTCACTAGATCATGATGTCACTAGATCATGATGTCACTAGATCATGATGTCACTAGATCATGACGTCACTAGATCATGACGTCACTAGATCATGACGTCACTAGATCATGACGTCACTAGATCATGACGTCACTAGATCATGATGTCACTAGATCATGATGTCACTAGATCATGATGTCACTAGATCATGATGTCACTAGATCATGATGTCACTAGATCATGATGTCACTAGATCATGATGTCACTAGATCATGATGTCACTAGATCATGATGTCACTAGATCATGATGTCACTAGATCATGACGTCACTAGATCATGACGTCACTAGATCATGACGTCACTAGATCATGATGTCACTAGATCATGATGTCACTAGATCATGATGTCACTAGATCATGATGTCACTAGATCATGATGTCACTAGATCATGACGTCACTAGATCATGACGTCACTAGATCATGACGTCACTAGATCATGATGTCACTAGATCATGATGTCACTAGATCATGATGTCACTAGATCATGATGTCACTAGATCATGATGTCACTAGATCATGATGTCACTAGATCATGACGTCACTAGATCATGATGTCACTAGATCATGATGTCACTAGATCATGACGTCCCAAACAACACTTATCGTACTTATATGCAGTCGAACTCAGTTATAACGTCATGAAAGGGACTGAATATTTTGTGTCGTTATAAACGAGTGTTGTTATAACCGAGTAGTATAATGTTATGGTTAATAGTGAGGAATTAATTGGTACCACAGAATATCTGACGTTATAGACGAGGTGTCTTATAAACCGATGTCGTTATAAGCGGGTTCGACTGTACATGTTTCCACTTCCTCCTTGAAGTCGACGTTAGCAGGCTCCTCCGAAACGTCTGTGCCTACCTACACGGCATTACATCTAAGAAAACCTCAATCTTAAATGTGGTACAAGTTGGAGAGAAGGACTATGGCCGATAGGCTTATACGTATTTAAACACGGCGTGGTCTATTTGGTAAGGTGAAGCTGTTACATACATGTGGAAGGAAGAATATTAAGCACAATTCCACGAATGTGGTTCGGAGTCATAAACCTTCCACTCGTACCTGACAGCAGCAACGTGTTTTGTCTTGTGTATTAACACTGCACGTTGACTGTGATCAGAAACTGAGGACGGTCTTGTTGTTACAGTAGCGATGGCCTCCACAAGCAGTATGGTGATATTGGTGATGCTAGTGACCTGCTCACTGGTGATTCTGGCGTCCTCAGCTCAGTTCTACGCCAGCGGGCGTTACGGAAAACGTGGAGATCTGTCACAGAGGAGTAAGTAACATTTGCTGAAAACCAGAAGGCCTCGGGATCCACCAGACTATATGGCACGAAGACCCCTTCTTTGTAAGTGTTTTTGCAGGATCTTACCGAAGCAACCTTTACTTTCAAAGCATCACACTGTTACATCGTACGTGCGTAAGTATAATTTAATTTGCCCGATAAGAAAAGTACGGCCCCTCACTGCGCTGATTTTCACGAAACGCGGACGCTCAGCAGGGTTAATGGCAGCTCTGTTCTGCAGAATTTCACCCACATCGATGTAAGAACGTGGAATGTACGGACAGAAATTTATTTGTACACCTAAGTAAGTATGGATGCCAGTGGATTGATTTGCACGGAGCTCATTCTTGCTCAAAAAATGTATCAGGAACTCGTGTAAAGAATTTCACGAAAACCCTGGATAATATAATCTGAAGTGGAAGTTTCCTCCGCAACATTGTTAGAGACCATACCAATGTCTGACAGGTGTTTTCCACCTTTTGGTCCCGTAACACCAAAGTCTGACAGATATTGTCCACCTTTTGGTCACTTAACACTAAAGTCTGACAGATATTGTCCACATTTGGTCACTTAACACCAAAGTCTGACAGATATTGTCCACCTTTTTGTCACTTAACACCAAAGTCTGACAGATATTGTCCACCTTTTGGTCACTTAACACCAAAGTCTGACAGATATTTTCAAACTTTGGTCACTTAACACCAAAGTCTGACAGATATTGTCCACCTTTTTGTCACTTAACACCAAAGTCTGACAATATTGTCCACATTTTTGTCACTTAACACCAAAGTCTGACAGATATTGTCCACCTTTTGGTCACTTAACACCAAAGTCTGGCAGATATTGTCCACCTTTCGGTCACTTAAGACCAAAACTTGACAGATATTTTCCACCTTTTGTCACTTAACACCAAAACCTGACAGATATTGTCCACCGTTTGGTCACTTAACACCAAAGTCTGGCAAATATTATCCCAATTATCGTGTCTTAACATCAAAGTCCGCCAGTAAAGTGTTCTGTCCTGCACGGTCTGTCACAATAAGACAGTTTGTCAGACGAGATAATGTCGATTTGTTTGGTACAGAAGAATCCTGTAAGGCATCCCTGAACTTTCTCTCTCAAGTTAATTAAGAATGGGACGCCAAGGAGCGCTGTAAATTAAACTCTCCTGGCACTTGTGCAAGAAGCATATTTGGACTTTAACTGACGAGAGACGACTGGCGCAACTTTGTTACAAAATCGCGCGACTTGCGCTGACTCGGCGCTATTACGGTTACAGTTATGCGTATTTTTCCTGTGGATACAGTTGAGTTCCATCAAATGTATCCGTCAACAAATTTTTATGTATGGGCTGCCAGAATTTCGATCGCACTGTACTAGCAGTAACAATGAAGTGTAATATTGGGTAGCATTAACATTTGTTGCTTAGTTTTTGTAGAAGAGTAATTGTCTTGGAGCGGGTCGCGTATTTCACATTCTGAGACTCCTGCCTGCACCTGGGTACCGCACTCGACAGCCACGCAGTCCACAGGGCTACAGCGGAAGGCAAAGAGTCTTGTGGCGCGTATTTATACTTACAAAAGTTATAAAAAGAAGCATAGCGCTATTGTAAATGTAACTGCTATGAAAATTATCAAACGTTGATGTATTGCAGACGAAAATGTGCAGGAAGTTTTGTGTTTGCGTGTGCTGAGATAAACATTTGGGCCTAGAAGAGAGAAAGTACAGGCGAACCGAGAAGATCGCAAAATGAGGATATTCTGCACCAAATGTTATTAGGGTGATTAAATCAATGGCATGTGTGGAACATGTAGCACGCATGGGAGATGTAGGTGAGATATTGCAAGGATTTATGGATAAAACTCGTAAAGGCTAGAAGTTAACAGAACACCAACAAAGCACATTTACCAAATTTACAACATACCTTCCGTTTACACTCAGAAAGTTTTGTTTAGCTTTAAAACCCATCATAAGGCAGACGTACAATTTGAATATACAAAGCAATAGGCTTACACAGATTATATGCGATAGCTCAGTCAGTATAGTGACTCGCTACGGGCTGGACGGTCCGGGGATCGAGCCGATCGCAGTGGCCGTGCGGTCTAAGGCGTGGGTCTGCGGCTGCTCGCTTACTAGGATCGTGGGTTCGAATCCCACCGGGGGCATGGATGTTTGTGTTGTGTTTGTTGTAAGGACGTTAGTATGGAACGTAAAGTGACATGAAGGACGAAAGGATTTAATACAGTACAAAAATGGATCAAAGGGGAAAAACCCCGGACAGGCAAAAAAAAATTCTGGCGTGGGCGAGATTTTTTTCAGCAGTCCTGACAGGCCCTGGGGCCCCACCCAGCCTCCTATACAATGAGTACCGGGTCTCTTATCCGGGGGTAAAGCGGCCGGGGCTTGGAGCTGACCACCCACCCACATCTAGTACTAGGGTTGAAGAAAGAGTAGAGCTATACCTCTACTCCCCCTCTGGGCTTTCATGGCCTGTTCTAGGGAGAACTTGACCTTCATATGTAGTCAACCTTTCGGCTTGCAAACTGTGTATTGCGTATGAGTCGTGTGAGGCTCCACTGTTCTTTACGTAAACTTGTATGTCTCCCTGATTGTTAACGGAAATATGTTGGTGTATAAACAGAGTGGTGTGTTATACCTTTAGTAAGTGTATTTTAGAGATGTTTAGACAAATATTATCGACGAAATACACAGTTACAATAAATCTGCTCAAGTTTCATTAAGGCCACTTTAATTACACACGTTAGACTCCTACATAGTGGCTGCGATGTTGCACTTGCATGTTGATTTTGTTAATAAATTGCTTCTTAAATGCAGACCAAATCTCTCACACGTAAACGCAAAGATTCATATCGTCGCCATTAATGTAACCGGTGAGTTAAAACTACATTTTGTAAGTAATGAGGAGGTATATTTGTGGTGTATCTCTGTAGCGAATTGCACATGACAAGTTCAGAAGCTTCGTGCGTTCAATATTCTGCTTCGCCCTGAATAAGAAGGCACTACAATCCTCCGAAACGTCAGGAACAACTCACCTAGCAACACGGTGTCACATCCCAAAAGACTTGAATCTGCAGCAACACCGCTGTGAGAACCTCAAGTCTCGCTTCTTTCTTGTCATCAAACCGAAAGCTAACTAACTAACTAACTAACTCCATGCAGCACAGTCCTTCCTGAGAAGCTAACAGTTCCTCAGCTAGTCAAGAAATTCCCCGCATCTTATGGAACCAGAAAGTTCATTACCGCATTCACAAGCGCCCGCCACCTGTCCCTATCCTGAGCCAGATCAATCCAGTACATGCCTCCCCATCCCACTTCTTGAAGAACCATTTTATTATTATCCTCCTATCTACTCCTGGGTCTTCCGAGTGGTCTCTTTCCCTCAGGTTTTCCCTACCGCAACCCTTTATGCAACTTTCCTCTCCCCCATACGTGCTACATGCCCCGCCAATCTCAGTCTTCTTGATTTGATCACCCGAATTATATTTAGTGACGAGTACAAAGCATAAAGCTCCTCGTTATGTAGTCTGCAGCATTTCACGATCGATTCCTGAGATGGCAGCCATGAGTCGTCTTCGCAGCTCAGGCAGATCCTGTGATACAGGCGGTAAAAAGACAGAGTCCTTATATGTCATTAGGTTAGGTGATCATGGTGGCCAGCGAAGCAGCGCCTGGTCTGCTGCAGTGGGTATTGGCGGAAATGGGTTATCGGCTTGACTTGTGCCGTGTCACAAAGAGCGGAAACATAGAGCACTTGTGAGGTGTGCAAAAACAGTTGGAGAATTCATCTTTCCATCTGTAGGTCGCATGTTGAAGTCCTTTCCGCCATTAAATTGTACCGATTTTGTTAAATGTGTCAGGGAATTATGAATAAAGAAGAAGAGAATGTGATTCGTATATTGAAAGGTAAAGCAATCGCATTACAGGCCTGGACAGGCCCTTAGGGTTCCAGGAGGTTGAGGCTCACAGATTTCTAGACAATCGGCACATGAATGTGATAAGGTTGTCAGCCCTAAGCACCGTCCGCCTTTACCCCCAGGAAACACTCCCGGTACTCATTTCTGTTAGAGGCTGAGTCGACCCCAGGGCCATAGTGCGACCGGAAGGATTATGTCAATGAAAAACTCCAATGACACCATCGCGAACCGAACCCTCGACCTTCCGGCTTGTAGCACAGTGCCTCAACCAACTGCGCCAGCTCGTGTCCCGGTGTTCATATATTACTGAAATATAATGAGCCGGAAAAATTTTTAGATAATAAATGGCCATACGAAAATTAAGAAATAGCTTACAAGCAAATAATCAGCTCTTATAAGATCATGAAATTAAATAAGGTAAATGCTTATTCAAAGCAACATGCAAGTGGGAAAATGAAGTGACAAAAACGGTGCTAATTTTAGAAGGAAAGAGAAGAGAGAAATTGTAAATATATGTATATTTCTTTTTATTCTGTAATCACCGTGCATCTTGTCACAGTCACTATTTACATACACCAACTGGATGCAACTCTATTCAAAAAACTGTATAGTTTTTTAAAACATATTTAAAAACTTTATAAAACCCGACATATGTTTCGGCTCTTATAGAGCCATCTTCAGGGGGTTATTGTCGTTAAAACTGCATATATTAAAACGTCTTTTTCATTGGTTCACTTTTAGGCAAGGTTTTTTTTTTTCACTTTTCCACTGCTATTATTTTAGCACGAATAACAAACACTGTCTGTGCATACAAAGCAGTGAAAAAGTGAGAGAGGATAGTAATTAGTCACAAATATCTTAGCCACTAGTATTAAAATCATGGATGTACACTGCCAAAAAGCCGGTGTTACCATTTACAGGGCATACACAAAAGAATGGTGCGGTTTCAAAAGTGAATAAAAAATTTATGTCTCACATTACACGGGCACAACATACACCGTCAGCGGCGGCAACTGTCCAAGTTTCTCATGCGCTACCAGCAGTTCGCTTCTCATGCTTACTGCGTGGCCGCGGGGCCAGTTTCAAAGATCGTGTTCTTCCACAGCGCTGGATCGGACGTGCTGCTGCAAATGGAGACAAGAACCTTCTCCCTTGGCCACCCCGTTCGCCAGATCTTACACCGTGCGATTTCTTTCTTTGGGGGTTCGTTAAAGACAGCGTTTATGTATCACCATTGCCCACGTCCATCCATGAAATTCGTGATCGGATAACGCATGCACTGCAGGCCATTACAGCGGACATGCTACACCGGGTCTGGGATGAGTTTGATTACCGTGTGGATGTGTGTCGTGTGACCCAGGGTGCACACATTGAAGGATTGTAATTGCCAAATGAGAAACTTGGACAGTTGCCGCCGCTGACGGTGTATGTTGTGCCCGTGTAAGGTGAGAAATACATTTTTATTCACTTTTGATACCGCACCATTCTTTTGTGTATGCCCTGTAAATCCAAAGATGTAGACGAAACTTTACTAATAATTTTGAAACTTGGAATCTGAAGAGACAGAGCGTACAGTCAGTTCTGAAACTGCGGACTTCAGTCTGCTTTACTGGAAGAGAAAGGCGCCATTTTGTATGTAACAAGGACCTTGCATCATTGCAGGCATGTTCTGGAGCGGAAGTCGCTATGGGCGCAGCAGTGGTGGCGGTGGCAGTAGGCGGCAGCAGGGGAGGGGCAGTCCTGTGGAGGTGGCAGTGAGGAACGACAGATTCTTCATCGGCAGCCGGTATGGTAAAAGGAGCGAGGAGCCACCCTTAACCACCGACGGTACGTACCGGATAAAAGTCACTGACAGATTTTTGGGGTTATCTAAAAATGACTTTTGTAATACTATATTACAAACTGTTTAATGACGTGACAAGGTGGCCATGATGATGAAGGTGTTATATCGGACATCGCGGACAGTGGGTTGTACTGCTTCGTGTGTGTGGGAGGTCCTGGGTTCAGATATCTGCTATCAGTATCAATGTTTGTCGTGGTTTCCTTGTCTCCTCACGAGAACTTCGAAACAGTGCACGAAACAGGCAGCGAAATTTCCACCTTAATGGATTTCTTTCATCAATCAACACGTTCCATTACAATAAGTAACACAAATTTTCGAAATCAACAGCATTAACAAATCTACAATATTCTTTGGTAAACTTTCCTACTAATTGCATTTTATTTCCTGGCCATGTTCCTCCTTTTCTAATTATGTTTCCTCTTAATTTCTTTCTCTCGTCGTTCAGTTTCTTACATTCATATAAGATGTGATCTACTGTTTGCTCTCCTCCTTTGCAGGGACAGGTTGAATCATCGATAATATGGAATCGATAGTAGTATGCCTTCAATCTTCCGTGTCCTGTTAGCATTGTAGTGAGTTTAATGGATTGTTCATTGATCATATAACTAGTCAAGATCATACAGCTTATGAGCTACTGAAATCGTCTTTTAATAAAAATTAAATAACTAAATAATGAACGAAATTACACTAAGCAATTTCTACATCACCCTCTAGATTCAGCCTCAAACTTCCCCTTAGCTGGCCTACCCTGTTTTATGCTCTTCCTTTCAGGTTACAGGCCAAGTTGCGGCCCCCAAACTCAAGAATAAGAAACCTTACACGAATAGTTATTGTCTAAAATTTTCCAACAATATGTACCGTACGTTTAGTGATTTTGAAAATTATTACAAAATCATTCATATTCAGATATGTTTCGTTGGCAGCAACAACTTTATCAGGGAAAGTTCACTTTGTAAGCTGGAACACTGCCGTTTTAAAACACTGTTTGTTTTATACACTGACACTAAAATCCACTTCACAGCGTTGATCAACGTAAAGCCTGGTAAACTGTGTTGAAAGTTTTGAACACCGTAAACAAACACAGTAATACTAAGTGGCTGTACAAGTTCTGGCAGCATTTGGCACTATGGCAAACAAATAATTATATTCTAAATTTGTAATCGCAATGAAACAGTCAAGGTCAGTATTATTCTACGTATTAATGTGTGTATGTTTATGTGATGCCAACTGTACTTATGTATAGCGGCTGTGAACAGTCCATCAGAAAATGTCTGTACTTTCGAGTGTAACTATGAATATAATGGCCTGATTCTGCAATAAGTTTATCTGAGATGTGAGTTGCTGACGGCTGTTAGTATGACAATTTGTGCCAGATTTTACGGCGTCACACTCCAGGCCAGGGGCGCACCCAAGGGGGGCTGCTGGTATGCAGCCCCCCAAAACCCCAAAAACCGAAATTTAAAAAAAAAACAGATTTTGTAGATGTTACGATATCAAAAGTTTTACGTGATTTACCCTTCAGCCGAAATCAGCCACTGAAATCAGCTGATGACTAGTACATTAGAATTTTGAAAAATAAATTAATAAAATTAAAAACAAAACAATAAGACAGGACATTCTGATTGAGTCATGGAACATGTAGTTGTATTTGTATGTATACAGGTCATACACAAAAGAATGGTGCGATTTCAAAAGTGAATAAACAATTTATGTCTCACATTACACGGGCACAACATTCACCGTCAGCGGCGGCAACTGTCCAAGTTTATCATGCGCTACCAGCAGTTCGCTTCTCATGCTTACTGCGTGGCCGCGGGGCCAGTTTCAAAGATGGCGTTGCAGCAGGAGAAGGCTTTCTGTGTGCTGTTGCAAATGGAGACAAGAACCTTCTACCTTGGCCACCCCTTTCGCCAGATCTCACACCGTGCGATTTCTTTCTTTGGGGGGGTTCGTTAAAGACAGCGTTTATGTACCACCATTGCCCACGTCCATCCATGAAATTCGTGATCGGATAACGCATGCACTGCAGGCCATTACAGCGGACATGCTACACCGGGTCTGGGATGAGTTTGATTACCGTGTGGATGTTGTGTGTCGTGTGACCCAGGGTTCACACATTGAAGGATTGTAATTACCAAATGAGAAACTTGGACAGTTGCCGCCGCTAACGGTGTATGTTTGCCCGTGTAAGGTGAGAAATACATTTTTTATTCACTTTTGATACCGCACCATTCTTTTGTGTATGCACTGTATAAATGCAGTTGCAGACAGTGTTTTGTTATACTGACGACATGATTTTTATAGTATAATTTTAAAATAAAAAATTAAGTATTTATTTCCTCAGGACTATCCCCCCACCCCCTTATTGAAAATTTCTGGTGCGCACCTGCTTCAGACGACAGTGCTCATCAATAAGCAGTCTGATTCTGGTCTGAACCGTGTTTCAGGCTCAGTCGGCGGTCTGGCTGACGTGCTGCTTCCAGCGGCAGCGAACGGCGACGCCAGGTGGCCTGCTCGTACACCGGCGTCAGCAACTTGTACCGCTGTTACACAAGGTAACTGCTATCGGCATATGAGAACTGGTGGAGGGCAAAGTCAGGTCTTTGTGTGCTTATGACCAGCATCTGCTGTACTCCACAAAAATACATCGGACTAGAATTGAGTTGTGTCTTGTGCGTGCGAGTTAAAGCTATCATTTCGTATTATGTTCCACCTGGTTAGACTTCTTTATACATTTGAGTTGACGCTTGTTAGAAACCGAACACCTAACAAAGTAAAAAGCGATAGATGCGGTGACAGAGACTTATGTTTTTGATATGACTAGTACGTCTTTGTTCCAAGGTTAGACCCTAACCATGCTGTCAAGGTTAAAGCTGTTCTCTTGAGTAAACAACAGCACATACAACAAGCGAATATGTTTATGCCTTGAAGCCGGCCAACCCACCGAAATGTGATTCATGGGGTCAGTCACAAAATAAGTTTACGCTGTACATGTTTTGGGATTTGTGGTGGACAAAATGGCGGTGGTACAGCTTTTTCTCGCACTACTTCTGCTTTCTGTTGTCGGTACCATTTCATCGATGTTCTAAACTCATGTATTCATGTATAACCAACGTTATAGGGTGTTAACAAATTGAGAGAGTTGTTGGACAACGCAATTAAGTCACGTGTTTTGGGTTCGTTACCTGCAGCGCTAATCAGAACAGTTCATAATTAATTATATTACTGTCCCACTACTTTCCCATACAGTCCTTGCCACAATTGAGATATTTATCTTATCTCTGGACGACCTTTTCTGTTCCCTGTCGATATCAGTCCTTGTCCTGTGTTATCAGCCATCGTGTCGCAATTGTTTGCACGTCGCGATTATCTCTAAATTTGCTACGGCCAAGATTAAATAGATGATAATCGCTCGGCGACGAATTTCCTCGATATTTTCACAAAGTGTAGGTTCTTTAGTTACGAATTTAAGACTGCGTAACTTTCGCAAGGCTATACGAGTGTTGGTGAGAAAATGAGTTTAGAGTGAACCCATTTTGTACACAAATTGTTGTTTCAAAACGCTTTATAAATTCCTTGGGTGGTATGGGTCGAAGGGCTTAAGGTGATATCCTCTTTGCCAACTGCTGTATTTTTCTCCAGTCTCTTTTGCGCTCTATCTAACTCTATGGAGCACAGTCTTCTTAGAAGCTAACAGGTCCTCACCTAAATGAATAAATTCCTACATCTTATGGAAACCGAAGGTTCATTACCGCATTCACAAGCACCCGCTCTGCTCTGTATCAACCAGCCCAAAGCGCTTTTCGTGAGCGAAGGTTCTGAAATTCAATGTTTGTGTGTACAGCATGTCTAGAGGATTGGAGAGGAAATGAGGGGAAAATTGAAGAAGGCGTAAGGGAGGGGGGAGTAGATGCTGGTCTTCTTTACGTTAATTTCCTTCAACAGCAGGCAGTAAGGCTAAAAGCGTAAATTATCTCTGTGGATGCAACAAAGACAGATGGTGGAATACAGACCCGTAATCACACATTTCTTAAAACAACAAAGGCACACTTATTATTATTATACAATACAATTTTTACAGTAAAATCAGTACAACATGTTTCGGATCCCTATTGTGAGACCATCTTCAGGGACCTGTATCGTGAATCACACAAAATCACAAATCAACAAATAATGGTACATATAATTAACTACAACTAACTCCATGCAGCACAGTCCTTCTTGACAAGCTAACAGGTCGTCAGCTAGTCAAGAAATTCCCCGCGTTTTATGGAAACTCGAAGGTTCATTACCGCATCACAACAGCCCGCCACCTGTCCCTATCCTGAGCCATATCAATCCAGTCAGTGCCCCCCATCCCACTTCTTGAAGATCCATTTTAATATTATTTTCCCATCTACGCCTGGGTAATGGTACATATAAAAAGTTCAAAAGTTTAAAACGTAGGCTATGTCAGTTGTGATTTTGTGTGATTCACGATTCGGGTCCCTGATGATGGTCCCAGAATAAGGATCCGAAACATGTTGGACTGATTTTACTGTAAAATAATTGTATTGTGTAATAAATAAAATGTGTGCGTTTGTTGGTTTAATAAATGTGTGAGCGTGTGAACGTGCACGGTGTGAACAGTACAAAGACAGGGTAATGTTTGTGTGGAAGGCTGCGTGGACACAGAGCTGCACTTGCTACTACTGGTAATGTTTGTGTAGAAGGCTGCGTGGACACAGAGCTGCACTTGCTACTACTGGTAATGTTTGTGTAGAAGGCTGCGTGGACACAGAGCTGCACTTGCTACTACTGGTAATGTTTGTGTAGAAGGCTGCGTGGACACAGAGCTGCACTTGCTACTACTGGTAATGTTTGTGTAGAAGGCTGCGTGGACACAGAGCTGCACTTGCTACTACTGGTAATGTTTGTGTAGAAGGCTGCGTGGACACAGAGCTGCACTTGCTACTACTGGTAATGTTTGTGTAGAAGGCTGCGTGGACACAGAGCTGCACTTGCTACTACTGGTAATGTTTGTGTGGAAGGCTGCGTGGACACAGAGCTGCACTTGCTACTACTGGTAATGTTTGTGTGGAAGGCTGCGTGGACACAGAGCTGCACTTGCTACTACTGGTAATGTTTGTGTAGAAGGCTGCGTGGACACAGAGCTGCACTTACTACTACTGGTAATGTTTGTGTGGAAGGCTGCGTGGACACTGAGCTGCACTTGCTACTACTGGTAATGTTTGTGTAGAAGGCTGCGTGGACACAGAGCTGCACTTGCTACTACTGGTAATGTTTGTGTAGAAGGCTGCGTGGACACAGAGCTGCACTTGCTACTACTGGTAATCGAATTTGTCTCGACTGTCCGGCCAGTAGCCCAGTGCCTATACTGACTGAGCTATACCGGCTCCCGAGCAGTAGAAATTACCAGTCAGCAAGGTATTCTCTGTTGAAATCTACGGTCTTCTGGAGTATTAAGCGGCGTCGTGTGGTAATTGTTTACCGACGTTTCGGGATACCGTATCTCTTCCATCCTCACATTCTCTGTTGTTGTGAAACGTAAAGACTCACCATCGTGACCATAAAACACCGCACTTTGTCGCTGTCTTGATACATTTCGATCCATCTAGTGTATCTCTGCGATGTCTTTCCTCTGTTTCACAATGTTCTCGTGTGAATAGATTGTTCAGGTTGCCGTGCCATATACAGTTCTGTATTCGGTACAAGCTGCAGAAACAGAAATGTCACCAATAGTGACACTCAGCTTCTAAGAACCAGATTGGACACGCCTGCCCTAGAAACGTGCTTAATTAAGCGCTTGACCCTTGAATATGAGACCGATGCGTTGTCCCGAAACGTCGGTAAAGGTTCACCACTCAACGCTGCGTAATATTCCAGAAGAGCGCAGATCTGAAGTCAGAACAAGTTCAATAAACTGCCCCAATGCCGGCTCGACATACACATAGTAGTCGCACGTTGTATAAAGTGAATTATGGGTCAGTTAAATAACTGTCACTTGAATCTCTGTTAAAGGTGCGATGTATTTACACTGGCACATAAAATGGACGTCATTAAAACACGTTTTGGGATAAAGGTATGATATTAAAACCAACAAATTCACATAAGTGTATGAAAGTGTATTATACACACGGTACACCTCCTACGTGTTTCGGCCACTCATGTGGCAATCTTCAGGGAGGTGCATTACAAAGCTGTCCTCTGACGTCATGAGGAAAATTATAAAAAAAACATGCAAGCTATCATGTTGCTATAAACCACTACAGCTCAGCCGGTATAGTGACTGATGTGTATTGGACAGTCCGGAGTTCGAGACTTTTCTGTTTTCCAAAACGTCCAGACCCTTTCTGGAGCCCAACCGTCCTCCTTTTTAATGGGAGACGGTGGCTTTTACCTCCGGGTTAAGCTCACCTCTCCTCCGTCTAGTTCCGAGTTTAGGAACGACTACAAATATTTCTATATTCCCCTGCAAGCCTTTATTTCGCTCACAGATACAAAGTGCTCAGAATTCGCAACTGTTTCTCGCAGACTTCATCACGTAAGGTGTTCCAACCCTTAGCAACAAGATGGCGACATGAAACAACTAACTGCAAAGACGCACAATTGTGACTAATTTGAATAATTTTACTGATTAGTAATTGGGTAAACAATAGTCTGCTGTGCTAATTAGAGCCTGCAGTAGCGTGCGTGACAAATGTCAATGAGAGACGTAATTGGATGTAAAAAGTGCTACGAACCTAGAGGAGCCAAAATAGCTCAGTTACTACAGTGCCTGGATGACAGAGCTTTTTCTCAGCAACAACACAAATGTTGTACAAATAAAGGAGCCTAATATAACTGATTATCATTCACCAACAAATGCACAAAGATAATTTTTTCACTAATTACTTTATTAAAGGATTTCCCCTATACGTATTTCGGCAATTTATATTGCCATCTTCAGGGGGTCATTTTGGTTTGTACATAGACCAATGTACATGTGTCAATATTGGTTATTACACCATCTATAAAATTGTATAAAACTTGTGTAAAGTTGTGTTATAGTATAATATAGTATAATATAGTATAATACTATACTATATTGTACTATAATACTATACTATATTTTACTATAATACTATACTATATTATACTATAATACTATACTATATTATACTATAATACTATACTATATTATACTATAATACTATACTATATTATACTATAATACTATACTATATTATACTATAATACTATACTATATTATACTACAATACTATACTATATTATACTATAATACTATACTATATTATACTATAATACTATACTATATTATACTATAATACTATACTATATTATACTATAATACTATACTATATTATACTATAATACTGTACCATATTATACTATAATACAACTTTACACAAGTTTTATACAATTTTATAGATGGTATAGTAACCAATATTGACACATGTACATTGGTCTATGTACAAACCAAAATGACCCCCTGAAGATGGCAATATAAATTGCCGAAATTACGTATAGGGGAAATCCTTTAATAAAGTAATTAGTGAAAAAATTATCTTTGGGCATTTGTTGGTGAATGATAATCAGTTATATAACGATGCACGGTGAATACAACGTGAAAAAAAAAAGTAGCATAATATTTGAGAATGTATTAGTCTGGGTTTCGTCACCATAACGCTTCGGAGGAACATGCTGCCGCCATCTTCAGAGTTGCAGGAACTGGGTCCAAAGTGGTGCTGAAGTCATTTGCCTAACTATGTTGTTTGACTCTATAATCAATGTTGATTGCGCAGTGTGAATCAAACAAGTCTTCCTTTATATCCTTTCAATGCCAAATTGGACCAAAATACTTCAATCCTGAAGATGGAGGCAATATGTTCCTCCGAAACTTCAGAGTCGACATGCAACACTACTTGTGTCAAAACGCAGGAGACTACAGGCTGGACAGTCTGTGACACGCGTGTTTATGAGTATATTTGTTGGGTACAGACCAAAGGAAAAGTCAATGGACACATTTTTGTGACACAAAGCACAAAGAACTGCATTAAAATGCGTTCAGTTGTGGTGGTGGTGCTGGTGGTGATGGTGGTGCTGGTGGTGGTGGTACTGGTGGTGGTGCTGGTGGTGGTGGTGCTGGTGGTAGTGGTGCTGGTGCTGGTGATGGTGCTGTGGTGGTGGTGGTGGTGGTGGTGGTGGTGGTGGTGGTGGTGGTGTGCTGATAGTGGTGGTGCTGGTGCTGTTGCTGGTGTTGGTGCTGGTGGTGGCGGTGGAGGCCGTATGTGACGTCAGAGCCATTGTCATAAGCTACCTGACAGGTTGTTCACCGACATAACAATTTTCTGCCAACTGTCCTCAAGCACTGCTTGAAGACCTACCGCTGGTCGTAAGTTACAGGTCGTTGTGTCGGCACGATGGCGTTAAAGTACACAGTGGAGAAGACGTCTTGCAGTGGCATCGTGTTTTGTAACCACGAGACGCCCATGGTTTGAACATTTGGTACCTGTGCCACTTGACCCTGACGTAACGATCTCAGGACACGTACTGTGTCACATGTAGCCTTACTTCTTAACGAGGAATCGTACCATGGAGGACTTGTTACGAATTTCCTTTCAGCCTTTATGCAGATATGACCTACAGCGTTTGGAAAAGAAATATAGCCTAAATTATACATACAGCAGGACATTTAATTTGTTAAATTATAAACTTTATTAATGCTCTTATTATATTTTTCTAGGAAAGACAACTCCAGTGAGGACGCCAGCAGCGAGCACAAGTGAGCGCTCCGCTCTGCTGAATCTCCCAGTCAACATGTGTACATAGTGTGCATTGTTTCCCCTAGATTTTGGCTGGGAATCTAGGTCGAATAATGACGTCCTAACCTTCTGTTCTCCCGCTGCCGTATATCCGATGTGTTTTCATTTCATTTACCTGTATATTTGTATTAATAATAAACACTAAACGAACATGTCGCACCCGTTGCAAAGCAGCACTTCCCTTCACCCTTCATTTTTATCTCGTATTTCTACACGTTTATCACGTGATGTGCAGGAGAGAAGCAGCTCCTGGCTGGGGAAGTCCCCGATGGGAAATACACATTTGGCGTGTTTCTTCTGTAAGTCTTTCCTCTGGTAAATCCCGTGTTCTTAACTAGTAAAAAATCCATTGGAATTTCAAAAGGGAAATTATTGAGCATAAATTATTGAGAAAAGTTAACTTAAGATTAAGTCATGACAGCCCGCCTCTTTCACTTTAGAAAGCACTAATCATTTGATGTTACTTGATACCTTGTGTGATTTCTTGACAGCGCTGTCAAATAAAACTCTAAATACAAAAATCGATTAATTACATGTTTACTATACTTGATTTCGGGCTTCTGCCGCGATGTTCATAAAATCTGCAATCTTCTGGGATATTACGCGGGGTCGTGTGTAATTGTTTACCGACGTTTCAGGACAACGTATCGGTCCCATCTTCACGGGTATCCGTAGGCGTGATGACAGCCAATAGGGTCATCACGCCTACTGATTGCTACCCTGCCGCACTTTCCATAATCTACGTTATAGGCTGCTGGCTTTCTTTCTTTCCTACTCGGATTCTTGACCCGTGAAGATGGGACCGATACGTTGTCCCGAAACGTCGGTAAACAATTACCACACGACGCCGTGTAATATCCCAGAAGAGCGCAGATCTCATGTTTACTATAAATGTAACATAAGGTAATTGGCTGCAACGTTGAAGGGCTTGGAAATGGTCAAAGGAAATACATACATAAGTATAGAAGGAAATGCAACAATAGAGACATGATGTAACGCGTGGAACAAAGTCACAGCTAAAAGTATGGAGGAATAAAAAGAGGTGGAAACTGTAAACTTGACATTAGAACGGGCCATAAAGGGCCGGAGATGAAGTACATGTATAGCTGTATTCTTTATTTTAACCTCGACACCACATGGGGGTGGGTGGTAAACGCCACGCCCCGGCCGCTTTACCCCCGGGAAAGAGACCGGCATCCCATTGTACAGGAGGCTGGGTGGGACCTAGGGCCGGTCTGGACGGCTGCGGTAAATCCTCCACCAGGTTCCATCCAACGATATGAGGGAGTTGAAGCATAAATCAGCGGATCGCTAGCCTCCATACTAAATGTAGTTGAATGGCAAGTTGCACGACCTGACGTGCTTACTTAAGGGCAGGGGGGTGGAGGGGGTTTAGGAAGGTAGGTGGGTTCCAGAGAAGACAGCAGTACCTTACACCGCCGGGAAACAAACCCCAATTGGCTGGTTGTGAGGCCTTGTCACTGTACCAGGTGCTCATAGTTTATAACCACGTTCAGGGGCGCACCCAATGGGAGGGGGGCTGCTGGTCTGCAGCTCCCCCAAGTCCCCCCAAAACCGAAATTAAAAAAAAACACAGGTTTTGTAAATATTACGGTATCAAATGTTTTACGTGATTTACCATTCAGCCGAAGTCAGCCACTGAAATCAGCTGATGACTAGTACATTAGAATTTTGAAAAATTAATAAAATTTAAAAAAAAAACAAGAAGATAGGACACTGTGATGCAAATGTAAACGACTGTGGCCACGAGATGGAATAGAGAGGAATATAAAAATTGAGTGGGGAGTGAATGAGGTGTGTGCGTAAGAGGAATATGTCAAAGGAAGTAACAATGTATCGTAAAATTCTAACAGAGAAGGGGCGTAGCTTGGAACAATCCGACGTTAAGGCGTGAGGGCCCTATTTTACCGGACCATGCACTCAGTGCTGCACTGCGCATGTGCCGTGCCGTTCAGTTACCCCTCCTCCTCCATTCACCATAACGTTGATAGCCATCTGGCCCTCTACTGCTGCTGCGTAGCACAACCAGCAGCGTTAGTTACACGTAGTGTGTTGGAATCGCATTCTGGCAGGATGAGCTTACAGAGAAGAATCCTTAATCGGCGTTTTTAACGTGAGTATAGGCATTTCATTTTTGTTTTTACCTTATTACAACGCCATTCAATTTTTCTTATTGTTTTTGCTCTGTCATGAGGCACGGAGTGTAAACATCACCCTTGGTTGAACTGGGTTTGTTGTCGGAGCGCAATACCTGGTGTGTCAGTGAACAACGTTTGTTGTTTTATTTCATTATTTTAATTAACTGTTGTTTTGTGTTATTTTTAAACGGCCTTTTGTGCTGAATTACACGTGTTGCTCTTACACCTGACCCCCTACAAGGTTTTAATTTGGGTAGGGTTTGCAAACATGAAGAACGGCTCTGCAATATTGCATGATATGACGTCACTAAACAAACATACAGCCTACATTATATTTCAAGTATCCGTTACGATTACACAATTTTAAAGATTCACGTTGAATGGCAGTAACCTTTCGAGGACAACTAGGTGCGCAGTATGGACCTATAATTCCTCAAATGCTGCCGAAATGCGGTCGAAAAAGCATATAAGGTTACTACAAATTAAAAATCCCTTCCGCCTGGACAGGATTTGGAATTCAGACCACGGCGTTCTTGAGGTTTTTGGGTCCTTTTCCCGAAGCTTGTTTGTGGCGCGATTAAAAGTGGCGCGATTGAAACGAACCGTTTTCGACGATCGTCTTTGTGGCGCCTCAGAGTGTCTGAGTGGCTAACCCACGTTTCTCCCTTGCAGCTCCAATTTTTAAATGCAGTTAAAAGGCGCGTTTTCCTTTTTGTGTTACCGCAAAAATAATAAGAGAATAAAAGAGAGCATAAACTTTGGATAGAGAGACAGCTGAAAATTCAATGCTGCAACGTGGCATGTTCCACACTGTGTATAATAAGTTATCACTGTAAAACACATGCCTGAAGTACCAAGTGGCTGAACGTGTTTTAATAAACAGTGCAGTGTCAAACGTAGTGTTTTGTTGTGCAGACATAAACACAATGAGCAGCAGACCAATCGGACGTTGACTGTTCGAAGCAGTGGCGCGGCTGAAAACGTTGGTAGAAACGACACCATAAGCGATAGTACAGTGATACCTCGGCTAACGAGTGACCCTGCTAACGAATTTTTCGGCTAACGAAGATTTTTTTCGCTGTTTTTCGGACTGTGCTAACGAATATGGATTCGGCTAACGAATGTTTTAGTGGATGCTCGCGCTAACATAAAGCAGCAAACATGAACGGTCTGGCCATTCCAGGAGCTTATCTTTTCCGTCTGTATGTGTGTGACAAAGAAAATCGGCTAACGAATGTGATTCCGGAACGAATTATCTTCGTTAGCCGAGGTATCACTGTATATGGCCAGCTGTGGCGCGTCAAACTTGCGGCGCTACTGGTGGCGTAGAGAAGCGACCGAGAGCATTTCGAGCGCGTCAGTTCTTGAAGCGCTACTACCATATCCGCGCTACTATTTGTGGCGCTACAAACGCGCTCGTGGAAAGGGGCCCTTAGTATCGCAGCAGTAGTCTACAATTCCGTACTGTAGATAATATGAAATTTGAAAGTAAATAGCTATGTAGCTTAACAGCAGCGTAAATTTTCGGACGACTTTACCGCAAAATGATAATTGATTAGAAAAGAGGATAGACATACTTGGTTATGGCCTAAACATTTTGTTACTTATTTTATGTCTAATGATAAAAGAAGTAACAGTGTGAGACAGTGAATGGAATTCCCTTCTCCCACCTTATTTTTGGGGGCTGGGGATCAGAATAACAGAAGGGGCTGCATGTAATCATAAAACGTTGGAGTGAATCAGTATCGTGAGACCATCTTGAGTCTCTGGTGTTCAGTTGCATCTCTTGAAACAAAATGACCGTCGGTAAAGTCACGGTTTTACAATTACGTAATTTCAACACAATATGGCTTCCAATTAGACTGTCGACGCCACCAGCCAAGATATTTTTCTTACATAGGTCACAAATAAAGTCGTTGTGTCCTGCAGATATTTGTCTGCAGATGGGGTAAATTTGCAAGTGCTAGATCTTTAAGATCATCGTAAAAATTTTCGAAACTTACTCGGCCAAGTTCTGTTCAGGGGCAAGAGAATCCATCTGAAGCACGCGATATCTTGTGTTTCCCAGTTTGAAATCTCCTTTCCTCCTTTGTTTAGGATAAACTCATCGGACAGCCTGAAGCTGCCGGAAATTAACTGGTGCGAGCAGTTGATAATTAAATTATTGATTAATTTTTATCACACGGTGTGGCCGTGTGTCCATTGTTGACAGTAGACCTGCAGTCAGTTCATTACTGTAGCGAATTTACAAAACATTGAAGCCCGTACATATTTGTTGTTTTAATTATTTTTGCTTTGTTTTGACGTTCAAATTGGCAGAGATTTGTAAGGGATAGGACTGGAGTGGGTTCAGCAAAAGTCCTACACATCTACCGCACTTGCAGGACTGATTATAACATTCCATAAAACCCAAGTTTTCCTTCCCTGCCCAAAACAGTTACAGTTAGCAAATGGCTGTTGTTTCACGCACCACAAAATGGCCGCAAACTAACCGCGCTATTTAGGAATCTTTTTGACCTGTTTTTCAACACTCTACATCAGATAATTCAGTAAAGGTAAAGGTCACCCCATAACATTCCATGAAGGCCCAGAGGGGGAGTAGAGTTCTTTAACCTTGGCGCTAGAGAAGGTGGGTTGTCAATACGACGCCCCGGCCGCTTTACCACCGGGATAGAGACCCGGTACCGATTATACAGGTGGTTGTGTGGGCCACAGAGCCGGTGTGGACGGGCGCGGAGAACAGGAAACTGTAGCGAGTCACTATACCGACTGCGCTGTGCTGGCCCACAGAGAATGCAGGAAGCCAGTAGACATAACGAGTAGTAGGATATGGACTGCAAAGAGTGCTGCGTATGAACACTTGCTGTAATGAGTAAGTAATGTGTTTGTATAATTTATGAAATTGCAACTTCAAGGAACATTAAACGTACTGTGTCTTATAAAGCCACCCACATCACATGTGTACTACACACACACCTTCCATTTTTACACAGTGCACTCACATCGTGGCAGTACCACATGACTACGGACATATGACGGAGGTGATGAAGTCCATAGTCATTTACTGGGGTAATCTGACGATATGTTTTGGCGGATGGACGTAGCAGTGCAGAAGTAAAGGGGAGACTATCTGCAGACTGTATTTATTTAACACAGAAATTAAATATGAAATTTTAACAGGTACTTAATGCTGCATGTAAAAAACTGGTCCTGCAGAATATATGATAACAGACAGAAGCACTGCATATTATAGGACAATAAAAGACAGAAGCACTGTAGAATACGGTATAATAAGAGACACGAGAACTGCAGAATATAGGATAGTAAAAGACAGAAACACTGCAGAATATTGGATAATAAGACAGAAATACTACAGAATATTGGATAACAACATACAGAAACACTGCAGAATATTGGATAATAACAGTCAGAAATACTGCAGAATATTTGATAATAAGACAGAAATACTGCAGAATATTGGATAATAAAACAGAAATACTGCAGAATATTGGATAACAACAGACAGAAACACTGCAGAATATTGGATAATAAGACAGAAATACTGCAGAATATTTGATAACAACAGATAGAAACACTGCAGAATATTGGATAATAACAGACAGAAATACTGCAGACTATTGGATAATAAGACAGAAATACTGCAGAATATTGGATAATAACAGACAGAAACACTGCAGAATATTGGATAATAACAGACAGAAATACTGCAGAATATTTGATAATAAGACAGAAATACTGCAGAATGTTGGATAATAAGACAGAAATACTGCAGAATATTGGATAACAACAGACATAAACACTGCAGAATATTGGATAATAAGACAGAAATACTGCAGAATATTGGATAACAACAGATAGAAACACTGCAGAACATTGGATAATAACAGACAGAAATACTGCAGACTATTGGATAATAAGACAGAAATACTGCAGAATATTGGATAATAACAGACAGAAACACTGCAGAATATAGGATAATAAGACAGAAATATTGCAGAATATTGGATAACAGAGAGAAACACTGCAGAATATTGGATAATAACAGACAGAATACTGCAGACTATTGGATAATAAGACAGAAATACTGCAGAATATTGGATAATAACAGACAGAAACACTGCAGAATATTGGATAATAACAGACAGAAATACTGCAGACTATTGGATAACAAGACAGAAATACTGCAGAATATTGGATAATAACAGACAGAAATACTGCAGACTATTGGATAATAACAGACAGAAATACTGCAGAATATTGGATAACAACAGATAGAAACACTGCAGAATATTGGATAATAACAGACAGAAATACTGCAGAATATTGGATAACAACAGATAGAAACACTGCAGAATATTGGATAATAACAGACAGAAATACTGCAGAATATTGGATAACAACAGATAGAAACACTGCAGAATATTGGATAATAACAGACAGAAATACTGCAGACTATTGGATAATAAGACAGAAATACTGCAGAATATTGGATAATAACAGACAGAAATACTGCAGACTATTGGATAATAATAGACAGAAATACTGCAGAATATTGGATAACAACAGATAGAAACACTGCAGAATATTGAATAATAACAGACAGAAATACTGCAGAATATTGGATAAAAACAGATAGAAACACTGCAGAATATTGGATAATAAGACAGAAATACTGCAGAATATTGGATAACAACAGACAACAGCTTACAGAGGCTAAATCGATCATTATTGTTACTGAATTTTGCTGTTTGGAAAAACGTCATAGTGGCAGGAAAGGCAGGCAGGCAGGCACTGTCGCTGTACGTGACTTGACTGTTCGACTGAATACTAGTGCATTGTACAAACTGCACGTTTTAACGGCAGGCAGAAGCACGGCTGAAAAGTATTTAGTTAGAAGATAAAAAGTGTCATGAATTGTTACGCTGGGTCTTTGGGTCAGCAGGTTTCAGCGACGTATCGAAGGCACTATGTCCTTTCAAACGTCGCTAACTACTTGCCTAACGACGCAAATGTTCATTGTCTTAGAAAGATTCACTTGACGAAACGTTAGAAATACTCGAGGATTGTACCAGCAAAGGAGGTTTGTAGTTGCCCAATTACAGTATTACACTGATTTATCTTTCCTTTGCTTAATTTATAATAATTAATTTTAATTCAAGATCTGAGGATTGGCAACAAATGATCAATAAAGATAAATACATTAGAGATTGACATAATTGTTTCATGTGGGACCAGTAGGCCTTCATGACAGTTATTCAAGGTATGAATACTAATCTAGCAGCTAATAATGCCCGTTGATATGGCTATTTTCCGGTAGGGTTATTGCTACTTTACGGCCAAACACAAAATCGTAACACTCAAAAGACGTATTACTGCTCCGTGACCTTCTGTGCAGTGAACTGTAGCGACGGCAGAGCCTCCGACGCTGGCGGGTCACTGATAGGCAGGTCTCGCACTCTAGCGGAAGATCCGAGCAACTAAACATTGAAACAAAGCAAACATATGCAGAGTGTTCCGCGAAACGAGTGTCGTATTCAGGCTGTCATCATATGAGTCATTGGGTAACAAAGTGCTACGTCAACGCATGCTCAATTATCAACCGTCATCCGTCATGATAATTCACGCACGTTGCTGTAAGAAAAATTTTTTATAAGCAGGAAGTCCCGTGGTGATGATAATAATTGGAAGAAAAATAACCATCAATCACAACTCTCTTCATATATTGATTTTATTGTGCTACATGTTCCGGCTCATATACAGGGTCATCATCAGGCAATAGGATACTAAAAATGTTGCCTTGTAAAATACATTATCTATGTTATAATATTTATATTCGTGTTAAAATCTTAACTCAAATATCATAGAAAATACATGACGAGCCGAAATTGTTAATTACAAAATGTGTACGTAAATATATGACGTTATAAATGTTGAAAAAGGGTTCAGTTAAAAATTATGGAATGTTCAGTTTAGTAGATTCGAACTCGGTTATAACGTCATGAAAGTGACAATACTTCGTGTCGTTATAAACGAGTGTTGTTATAACCGAGAATTATATTGTTAAGGTTAACAGTGAGAAATTAGTACCACAGAATATCTGACGTTATAGACGAGGTGTCGCATAAATTGTCGTTTTAAACGAGTTCGACTGTACTTCCGTTTAGAATTTTAGATATGTCAGTGATGAGGACCATGGGGGGGGGGGGGGGGTGTTGTGTCTGAGAAAGTAAACACACTGTCATTTTCTGTGAATGCACGTGAAAACCAAAATTATCTGTTCTTAACGTCAGAGCGCAGTGCACAGTATCGACGTGCTACGCTAAAATACGTTGCGAGTCGTGGAAGAGCGGCTATAAGAAATGACTTAGTGTCGCCTGCTGCCTGAGCGTATAGTTCAGTTGGTGATGTAGCGTGCGTGCACGGTGTGTTGACAGGTGTGCGTCTGTGTGTGTGTGACAATAGTTCATTAAGTTGCTTGTGTAGAGTCACACAATCAACAGCATGATCCAGTAGAGTTCTGAGAAAGAGATATGGTTTGAAAATGATTGAAGGATGCCAGTTAATATTGCTGCTGTATGCAGTGACACATTTTGTGTGTCAGACACAGTACAGACTTATACCAGTTTATGACTCAGTTGTACTGAAATTATTAGTTGATTTGGTGACAAATTAGTATGGAGTTGTAACACACGTTTCTACGTAAATATGGCGGGTAATAACGTGTGTTAACAAAGAGATGTCCGGAAAATATTTGGAATATGACAGGAAGTTGTAAAGTCATTCAAAAATCCAGTAATATACGTTGGAAATGCCAGCTTACAATTATGCAGTCTTGCTACAAGCACTTGCAATGTTTCTCTGATATCTGCAGCAGCTCCACATAGAAGCAGGCACCATTCACTGTTACACCCCCTCTCCACGATGAGGCACAGGTTCTGGAGGGGGGATATGTAACACTGCGTCATGCACAGGATGTCATATCCACATAAGACACTATTACACGTACAGATGTGATGCTATCTGGAATTCGTGTTTTCGAGCCAAAGCAATATCATGGTGATGGAACACAACTTTAAACCCTTGGTAATAGTGTGCTGTCTAAAGTTTCGTATTCCAGGAATTATAAAATGCAATAAAGTTGGGCCCACTACTAAAAGGAAATACCAGGGGGCGCTGTTTGCAATTGTAGGTCCCTCTCGCTGCAAGAAATATGGCGACCGAAGGCCACCGCGACTGAAACACAGAGACCAGAGAGGAGGGGACGTGACGTCACAAACTAGTGACGTCACAGGTTTTGTGACATCTCAGACTAGTGACGTCACAGTTTAGTGACACGGAATGCCGCAAGGAACATGGATATGTAGGTGCACTAGCGTGCCCGGTATTGTCTAAACACACGACGTTAGGTTAAGAAGGAAGAGTTTGAAGGCAATTGTAGTTCAAGTAGTTACGTAACAAAACACAGATGTAGCTGCACGCTCGCCTCTTCTTCCCTCCACGCTTTGCAGCAGAAAACTTGAGGCAACAAAATGAACAACAAAAACAGATCATCTTATTTCATCCTGCAGCAATAAGCAATACACACTGTTTATGACGGTGGGTGGCCGGATTGCTGGCATCGCTGTTAAGACAGCAAGTGGCGAGGACAGGAGGTTACTTACGAAACTATAAGACAAAATACACGGTATAACTGCTACCTCTCACGTACAGTCGGTCGCCCGGCCGTTCTCCTTGTTGAGAATCCCCTGACAAGTTATTATGGCATTTATTACACAGGCGTGCCTTACTGTCTCGCGGCAAACACACAATGGCACCACGTGAGTGTAAAAACAATTGTAGTTCTGCCAACACGTTACACAAACACACAGTGGCACCACGTGAGTGTAAAAACAATTGTAGTTCTGCCAACACGTTACACAAACAACCAGAATGGCACCACGTGAGTGTAAAAACAATTGTAGTTCTGCCAACACGTTACACAAACACACAGTGGCACCACGTGAGTGTAAAAACAATTGTAGTTCTGCCAACACGTTACACAAACACACAGTGGCACCACGTGAGTGTAAAAACAATTGTAGTTCTGCCAACACGTTACACAAACACACACTGGCACCACGTGAGTGTAAAAACAATTGTAGTTCTGCCAACACGTTACACAAACACACAATGGCACCACGTGAGTGTAAAAACAATTGTAGTTCTGCCAACACGTTACACAAACACACAGTGGCACCACGTGAGTGTAAAAACAATTGTAGTTCTGCCAACACGTTACACAAACACACAATGGCACCACGTGAGTGTAAAAACAATTGTAGTTCTGCCAACACGTTACACAAACACACAGTGGCACCACGTGAGTGTAAAAACAATTGTAGTTCTGCCAACACGTTACACAAACACACATGGCACCACGTGAGTGTAAAAACAATTGTAGTTCTGCCAACACGTTACACAAACACAGAATGGCACCACGTGAGTGTAAAAACAATTGTAGTTCTGCCAACACGTTACACAAACACAGAATGGCACCACGTGAGTGTAAAAACAATTGTAGTTCTGCCAACACGTTACACAAACACACATGGCACCACGTGAGTGTAAAAACAATTGTAGTTCTGCCAACACGTTACACAAACACACAATGGCACCACGTGAGTGTAAAAACAATTGTAGTTCTGCCAACACGTTACACAAACACACATGGCACCACGTGAGTGTAAAAACAATTGTAGTTCTGCCAACACGTTACACAAACACACAATGGCACCACGTGAGTGTAAAAACAATTGTAGTTCTGCCAACACGTTACACAAACACACAATGGCACACGTGAGTGTAAAAACAATTGTAGTTCTGCCAACACGTTACACAAACACACAATGGCACTACGTGAGTGTAAAAACAATTGTAGTTCTGCCAACACGTTACACAAACACACAATGGCACACGTGAGTGTAAAAACAATTGTAGTTCTGCCAACACGTTACATTACAATTACACACACACACAGTTTCTATTATTTTGTCGATTGATTTACGTAACTGGTTAACAACTTCGTTATAATCAACATTGATGGTTGAAAGCACTCGTGTGTGGCGTACGAGTGCAGTCTTCCTGCAAAATGATCGGATGGCTGCATGTTTTTCTTTTGTGGTGAAGGACCCCGCAGCAGATGCTACGGACGCACCGCAGCCCTTAAGACTTATTGTGCAACGCTGCGATGAAGATGATTAATTTTTTCCTTGTAATGGAGCACCGGTGGAATGAAATTGACAGGGGAAAACCGAAGTACTCGGGGAGAAACCTGTCCCAGTGCAACTTTGTCCACCACAAATTCCACATGGACTGACCTGCGATCGAACCCGGGCCTCCGCGGTGAGAGGCCGGCGACTGACCGCCTGAGCCATGGCACGGCCTTATGGCTGCATGTTACTGTCGCCAACTCCTCGTCTGGAAAGTCCCTATCAAGATACTCGAAATTTATTTTCTTGTACAGTTTGCCAAAGAATAACAAACATTACTCAGTACAGGCCTGCAGTAAAATATACACTAGAAGCATATCTTGCGCAGTGCTGGGCGGGGGGTGAAGCACAGCGCACGTAGCTCCAACCGTTTTCTCTCCGTTTCAAAAACATTATCCGATAACTCGCTGGACTCTGCAGTTTCGTTTAAGCAATGGGGCGAATTGTAGTGTCAAAAATTTCTAACAGAGTAATTCATAGCAAAGAGAGAGACATTATTAGCAGGGTAATTGAGCGTTGCAATGAAGATAGACAATGTACTCCTACTCCCAACAGAGTAGATGTTTTTGGAACAGGTATAACATTGCCTGGCCATGCCGACGTGAGCTAAGCAGCGGCCGGACCGTGCCGACTACAGCTGTGTGCAGTGTGAGGGAGCAGCTGAGGTATCAATTTATCTGAATATATCTGTAGCAAACTCGCAAATCAGTTATATACTTAATTGTCGCTAAGCCCAGATTGAAATCCCCTAGATTCATCGACTTACCCCCACAATGGTAATGCTGCTGCGTGTTTATGGAATGACATTTACTGTCCTCGTCAGATAAACTGATAACTGTTAGCGCGGGGGTGAAGAGTAAGCTGATCAGGGGGGAAGCACAAGGCAAGCAGCTCCAACCGTATTCTCCGTTTGAAAAACATCTTCTGATAAATCGCAGGACTCTGCAGTTTCGTTTAAGCAATGGAGCGAAGTGGAGTGTCAAAAATTTCTTCCACAGTCCTTCTAACATAGCAATAAAATTTAACCTTAACATAAGTGATTTTATTGCGTCAGACTCCAAAAAGGAGTATATATTTTTGGAACAGGTATAACATTGCCTGGCCGTACCGACGTGAGCCAAGCAGCGGCCGGAACGTGCCAACTGCAGCTGTGTGCAGTGTTTGGGAGTTCAGGTATCAAGTTATCTGAATATATCTGTACAGATGCTTACGAAATGTTGATTGGTCGAGATATGGCGCGAAAGCTGTCTTTCTTTGTGAAAAGGGCTAAATAAAATACTGTTGGTTGCCGGAACATGTCTGTCTTTTCTACTCCTTTCCTCGGAAACTCTGTAACAGATAACACCTTCTTATTATGTACTTTGTTAAAAAGCGTACCAGTTAAATTATGAAATTCCAGAGAAAAATGGCATATTAGCTAATAATAGTCAAATTAAAGACACACTTTAGCAGAAGAAGCCTATTATTACTGAAGCACGGAAACGAACTTTCCTCTACGCGGTAACTTGAATAGCATCAGTAGGAGTTTTGTAGGTAACAGTGCTGGAAGTAAGGACAGTGAGTTTGGAAGCGACAGGAGCCAGGACGAGAAATTAAGAAAGGTCAGTACCAGTGGCGGACTGGCCAGGGTGTCAGTTTGCCCGATGGCAAGTGGGCCCCCTTAAACATTAGACAATATGTTAAAAATGTTAATGACCTTTTAGTAGCTTGAAAATATAATAGAAGTTCCAATATTATTATTGTATGCAGCTAAAATTTACGTTGTATTACTATTTTGATAAAAAATTTAATAAAATCCACCATTTATTTAAAATTAAAAAAATCATTTAAAAATGCAATTATAACAATCTGTATTTACGTTTAGTATCTACTGTATACTGCCAGTAATATGTACAATATATGTACACTGTAATTACTAAAAAATATGCATTTATTTCGCAAAAATTTTAATTGTACCTTTTTTCCACTTATGTATTTTTTGAAAATTTTATTTATTTCCTATAATAATTAAATTATAGCCTTATAGTTGCGGGTGGGCCCCCTTTGTCTCCTGGCAACCAATATTTTTAGACCCAGTCCGCCACTGGTCAGTACGTCGAGTACCGCTGTTAGCCGTGAGGACGGTGACAATATCAACCTTTTCGCAAGCGTTGTAAATCATAGCCAAATTAATTATTTTGTGATAAATCTGTTTATAGTTATTACAGTAATTTATAAATTCTGGTTACACGTTTCTCTCTTTAAAAATATGCTTAGAAATTTTAATCTTTCACTAGATTTACAGGCCGATCCCAGTGGCCGTGCGGTCTAAGGCGTGGGTCTTCGGCCGCTCGCTTACTAGGATTGTGGGTTCGAATCCCACCGGGGGCATGGATGTCTGTCTCTTGTCAGTGTTGTGTGTTGTCAGGTAGAAGTCTCTGCGACGGGCTGATCACTCGTCCAGAGGAGTCCTACCGACTGTGGTGTGTCTCAAATGTGTGATCATGAAACCTCGACGAAAACGAGGAGGCCCAGGCCCATATAGGGATGTCGAGCCATAAAAAGAACTAGATTTACAGATTTCAGGTGTATTTGTTATTTCGTCATAACCTGATGAGGTTTTTGGTTTAAGGGAATATTTTAGGCTTTTTTACTCAGGTTCAGTGATTCTCGTTACTTTCATACTAGGGAAATTTCCAGGAAATGAAGCTTTTAAAACAAGATAACGTCTTCTCTCTCTACCCGATGTATATATTTTTTTTCAGTAATCTTTCGAAAGAAAGTATTAAAGGCATTAGCCACATTTTTTTGGATCCTTTAATTTTTCATCATTCATAAGCACGTGTTCCGTTGAATGTACTTTCCCCGTTTTTTTTAAGTCTACTGTAGTGTTGCTTCGTCCAGATATATGGGCCCCACAGTTTGTAATCACAGTCGGGTTGCTGGGGGTCACCATTCAGATTTATGTCGTCATTTGACACATATTTATTTGTCAAAGTCTGTGTGCTGGGCACACTATTGTGTTTCGTGTCATTAGATGACACGAAACACAATAGCTGGTCACACAGCTCAGGTTCTTTTGTGTTGAAACTTGTAGCTCGCAGGCAGTTGGTGCAAACTGTAACATTCATCACACTGTGTGCTAATATGCACCATTTCATGACATTTGATTAGCAGTCTTCAAATATGAATATAATATAGTTATACTACTTTTGCACTACACCTCCTACCGTCTCATCCTCTTTAATTTAATCACCCTAAAATATTCGTCGCCCTCGGTGGACTAGTGGTTAGCGTGCTCGCCACTGGGCCCAAGGTTCGCGGGTTCGATCCCGACCGAGGGAGATGGATTTTTTAAGGGTGATAAAAATCCGGAAGTAAAGCCGTCGGTCCCATGTCGTAGATTTACGGCATGTAGAAGAATCCTACGGGCATGAATAGAACTAGTAATTCAGCGGCCATTTCTCACCCAAGTCTCCTGACTGCCAGCCAGATGGCTCTGGCAGTCACATCAGGATTGAGTAGAACTTGTGCGGTCAGTGGGCTGGTCACTCACTACATCAACGCACATGACCATAGAAACCTCCGAAAGGAGGCCCCCAACTAACTAACTAAAATATTCGTCTCATTTTACGAATTATGAATCATAATGAAATGTTCTCTCTTCTTTTCATTTACTTTCTGTGTTCCCACAGATTAACATATTTAGATCCACTGTTATTAGTACATCCGTTCTACCAGTGTAAAGCCGAACAAATATCGCAGGCCGACACGCAATTTTCTTAAAGGGCACATTCTTCCCCCCCTTATGAAGAACCGCTTGCTACCAGCAAAAATTATTCTAATAAACCCCAGAATTCCGTCTGCTGCTTCTGCCCCTAAGGCATACTTCAACAATTCACCATGTTTAAAAAGATTTCAGCAGTTACATAATTTAACCGTCATCTAGTACAATAAATATATTTTCCGATAAATATAAAAATTTTAATAATTTTAAGTATCTATCTGACCAATGTCTTTGATAGATTTGTATAACTGAAATCTGAAGTATTTCTTTAAAATGAATTTCAGTTCGTACCGCACTGTAAACACATTCTCCTCTCGGCTATAAAACAATGTGTTAATGCTGCATAAAGGACTGTCAAACCACACACAAGACATAAAGTTACTGTGCGGCTAAAGGTACAATTTATAATGTCAAGTATGTTGGTAAACAAAATGGCCAGAATTTCTAAGCGTTAAGGCACTGAGTAACGATGTCGTAAGATGTTCATAAATTTACAACGCACTTTTCTTGTGAGTAAGAGGTGTTTAGTCTGACACTATCCTTCCCGTCGTGTATACAGAATTACATTAATAACACTACACATTGTGGGCCGCGATAGCTCAGTCGGTATAGCGACTCGCTACGGGCTGGACGGTCCGGGGATCGAATCCCGGTGGGGGCGAGATTTTTCGCAGTCGTCCAGACCGGTCCTGGGGCCCACCTAGCCTCCTATACAATGGGTACCGGGTCTCTTTCCCGGGGGTAAAGCGGCCGGGGAGTGGAGTTGACCACCCACCCTCATCTAGCGCCGAGGTTAAAGAAAGAGTAGAGCTATACCTCTACTCCCCCTCTGGGCCTTCGTGGCCTGTTCTAGGGAAAACATTACCTTTACCTCTTTACACTACACATTCCGTCTGACACAACCTTTATTTATTATCATTTTCTCAAACACTACATGTTTCGATCAAGCTAATCATAATCGCTTTCTAATTGTTAAGTAGTTGTATTACGAATGGCGCTGATTGGCTGAAGGACACGTGACTAAATTGCTCTCTGCTTGTTGGCTGAGTGTGACGTGACAGTGTTGCGCGGGCTGTCAAAAGTCGCGAAGAGAATCTGTTTGAGACGCGTTCAGTTCGTACCTCACAGAGAACACCGTGTGCTTAAAGTAGAAAACCGATCAGTCGTGAGTTAAATCTTAAGGATAAAGTAATTGATTGTAGGAAACACGAACCTTAAAGGAAACATCACATATCGGTGGACCAGTGGTTAGCGTGCTGGCCACTGAACCCAAGGTTCGCGGGTTCGATCCCGACCGAGGTCGATCGATTTTTAAGGGTGATAAAAATCCGGAGCACCACTTCCTTCGGAGGGGAAGTAAAGCCGTCGGTCCCATGTCGTAGATTTAAAAGAACCTTATGAATATAAATGTTTCGTAAGCAAAATTCAACGGGCCATTTCTCACCCAAGCTTCCTGACTGCCTGCCAGATGACTCTGGCGGTCACATCAGGATTGAGTTGAACAGCGCGGCCAGTCGGCTGGTCTCCGAACTGCCACAAATGCTCAGACCACGTAACCTCGGAAAGAGGAGGCCCAGGCCCATATTATTATATTATATTATATTACTGTATATATTTATATATATATCGCATAATTACTTACGTCAGTCGAAACTCCTTGATTTATCACAATTATATTGATATGTTAATACTATACGGACTGTGACATCGTGTGTCTTCCTGCACGCAGAGCCTTATCACACACTTATTAAGAACAAATGAAGGCGTTTTATATTTCTTTCACCGTGAATTTTCCTCACTAATTCAGTTTCTTTTATCAACAAATACACACACATGTGTGCGCATTGGGCCCTTCTAGCATGCAAGTTGAAGTGTAGTAGCTTATTAACCCCCTGAAGATGGTCTACGGACCGAAACACGTGTAGGGGTGTAAATCTATACTAATAAAACTATAAAATCGTTTATGTTTGTGTATTTGTTGGTAAAAAACTGAATTAAATGAAGGCGTGTTAACTTTCAGCTGAGCACATTGTTCGCAAGTTTAAAATGTCTGGATCATAACCGTGTCAATAAGGGAGGATCGGGAAGGCTATGCTTTCCACAGTTATAATTTATAATATGGATTATAAGCCATATAAAAATTACTCCTCACTGATCACTATACGTTCCACTTGTTTGAATTTTATAGGCATCTACGTCTTCCCTACAGAATAAACTTACATATTACGTGCGATTCTTAAAATTAAGAGCTATTATTTTCATCAAAGTGTTGGTTGCTGCAATTATTTCAACTGTTTTTCTTTCTTTCACGCTTTGCAAAGTGCTGTGGAAATCATTTGTCTAACATTGCCTGCCACAGTTTATTTCTGACAAATTTATCGAAAGCATTCTTGTAATTCACAGAAAATATTACAGTCGGTAAGTTCAATTCCCTTTCTTATCAGTTTCTTATCAGTTGATTGATAATGAAGCTAAATTGCGTATGTGATCGCGCTTTCCTAAAGCCATTCTCGCCTTCACCAAACACAGATAGGCCTCTAACATTGCCAACTGATATTTTAACAACATCCACGATGCCAAATTTTTTAAATTTTATTGTAGTTACCATTTTCTCATCCGTTGGGCTGTTTTCATGTAGATGTATTGCCTCCAGAGCGTCTCTCTTCGTCTGACGCCTGCCTTTTGACCTGTCCAGGCAGGCAGGCCCTGCTGCCAGTAGCTACACTAACGCTGGTAGAGTTCTCTGGATCATTAGTGCATGGAAACTTCTTCACTGCAACAAGGGAACCTGGTGGTACGTAAAATAACCACTAGGCTGTAAAGAGCTAAGCAGCATGTCCGTGGTAAATCTGTGTTAGACCATTAACACTGGTACATTTAGTGTTAGACCATTAACACTGGTACATTTAGTGTTAGACCATTAACACTGGTACAGTTAGTGTTAGACCACTAACACTGGTACATTTAGTGTTAGACCATTAACACAGGTACAGTTAGTGTTAGACCATTAACACTGGTACATTTAGTGTTAGACCATTAACACTGGTACATTTAGTGTTAGACCATTAACACTGGTACATTTAGTGTTAGACCATTAACACTGGTACATTTAGTGTTAGACCATTAACACTGGTACATTTAGTGTTAGACCATTAACACTGGTACATTTAGTGTTAGACCATTAACACTGGTACATTTAGTGTTAGACCATTAACACTGGTACATTTAGTGTTAGACCATTAACACTGGTACATTTAATGTTAGACCATTAACACTGGTACATTTAGTGTTAGACCATTAACACTGGTACATTTAGTGTTAGACCATTAACACTGGTACAGTTAGTGTTAGACCACTAACACTGGTACATTTAGTTAGACCATTAACACTGGTACAGTTAGTGTTAGACCATTAACACTGGTACATTTAGTGTTAGACCATTAACACTGGTACATTTAGTGTTAGACCATTAACACTGGTACATTTAGTGTTAGACCATTAACACTGGTACATTTAGTGTTAGACCATTAACACTGGTACATTTAGTGTTAGACCATTAACACTGGTACATTTAGTGTTAGACCATTAACACTGGTACATTTAGTGTTAGACCATTAACACTGGTACATTTAGTGTTAGACCATTAACACTGGTACATTTAGTGTTAGACCATTAACACTGGTACATTTAGTGTTAGACCATTAACACTGGTACATTTAGTGTTAGACCATTAACACTGGTACATTTAGTGTTAGACCATTAACACTGGTACATTTAGTGTTAGACCATTAACACTGGTACATTTAGTGTTAGACCATTAACACTGGTACATTTAGTGTTAGACCATTAACACTGGTACATTTAGTGTTAGACCATTAACACTGGTACATTTAGTGTTAGACCATTAACACTGGTACATTTAGTGTTAGACCATTAACACTGGTACATTTAGTGTTAGACTATTAACACTGGTACATTTAGTGTTAGACCATTAACACTGGTATATTTAGTGTTAGACCATTAACACTGGTACATTTAGTGTTAGACCATTAACACTGGTACATTTAGTGTTAGACCATTAACACTGGTACATTTAGTGTTAGACCATTAACACTGGTACATTTAGTGTTAGACCATTAACACAGGTACATTTAGTGTTAGACCATTAACACTGGTACATTTAGTGTTAGACCATTAACACTGGTACATTTAGTGTTAGACCATTAACACTGGTACATTTAGATGTATGAAATTTTAAAGCGTCTAAATAACACTTAAAGCTCTAGATCCTACGTCACTGCTAGCCAGTTCCTCTCCACTGCAAAGACCAACCAGTTTAATTCTGTTTACTGATGACTGTTGTTGTGTCCGAGAAATATACCGGACACTAATACACAATGCAAAATTTCTTGTTATTGGGCGCTCTTTACGATGTGAAAAATAAAGCCAGTCTTCTGTATGTCTGTCCGTCTGTTGCCTAGTTAAACGGTAAACTATTCGTCGGACTTTTATGAAATTCGGCGTAGGAGTTCTTCGCGAAAATTGTCAAATAGCCGCGAATTCCGTAAAAGTTGCCTTAGTGGTAAGCATTCATACTTCGCTTAAGGGGGTAAATCAAGTTCTACCTACGCTTTACGTACTTAGGCCTATTGACCAATTTTTGTGAAATTTGGCATATGAAATCTACATTCAGTGCTCTTCAGTAATTGTGAGTCTCGTGAAAGTCGGTAAAATGAACGTAATACTTTATTTGGAGGTGTAAATGAAATTTGCCTGTCTTTTTTTTTTTCTTACACGTTTCGTCCGATTTGGACAAAATTCGGTGCATGAGATGTCCACAAAAATATATTGCCTCATTTTGAGACTCGTGAAAATATGCGCATTTAAAGCCACAGTTTACTTAGCGTAGTCAAGGTCAAGGTAAAGCAATCACTGTACAGGCCTGGACAGGCCCTTAGGGCGCTAGAAGGTTGAGGCTCCCAGAATTTCTAGACAATCGGCATATGAAGGTGGTAAGGTTGTCAGCCTTACGCACCGACCGCAGGGCCACAGTGCGGCCGGAAGGGTTCAGTCAATAAAAAATTTCAATGACACCATCGGGAATCGAACCCGCGACCTTCCGGCTTGTAGCGCAGTGCCTCAACCAACTGTACCACGTAATAAATATTGACTGTTACAGTTACACGTCTTTATTTCGCTTAGTAGTGCATAACGTAATCGCTTGTAGAAATCGGGCAAATTAGTATCGATACATATAGACATATCGAATATTATTTCCCATTATTATCGATTACTACTGACGGCAACAAAGGTAACGTTAGTAAACAAAGGAAGGCAAATGTCGACATTTCTTCATGTTAAGTTCCTGTTATTTGTGTCTGCTTTTAACCGGACTTGAATTTTCTTGGACAGTGTTATTACACTCCTCTCCTTCATTTATAAAACTTCATGAAGATCCGTCCTGTGGGAGCTGAGGTGTTCCGTGACAATCGATGGGCGAACGGACAGACGAGACGAAGCTAACAATCGCTTTTCACAACTTTGGGAACGCGCTCAAAACCAATTTGTTAATGACGTATAACGAATTAGTCGTGACATCAAGGTCGTTTATTCTAGAGCGGACATACATGTCTTGTATATTCCTTTGGAAAGGAATGTCTGAGAATCTTTGACTGATTGACAAGCGACTCTTCATCCATTTACAAATTAGCCTAAAACTATACATGTCATATAACATCGAATGAGAAGGTACTGTGATTATCAGTGATGAGTCGACAGGAATCTGGAAGGTGAACGGGCTTCGTTTAAAGACACAACCCAACTCTTTGTCTGGATAAGCTGAGGATAGTCAAACACCTCAGCAAACCAACCGCGAAGCTCGATTGATAAGTCGCGAGCAGAGCGGGACATTATGCAATATACCAGAACGAAATCGATGTATTAAACATATCGAGATGTTCTGACCGGAACTGCGTTAAGCGAGGCTCTCTTCCGGAAATGACAAACAAACACAATTCAGTTTTTGTCCAGCCCACATGGTCAACAGAAACCATAAAGAGACGTATTGCAAGAAATATCTCTATTGTGTATTTTGATTGTTGAAGCCATGCAAGAATCTGAACAGTTCAGCAGAATGCATTTCGGTTGCTCTAGTTGTCTGAAACGTCCACACACTGCCCTCAACATGACCCACAGAGGACTTCTTGAGAAACTAGTAGTTCGTCGTGTTTAAAAGACACCCCAAATTATCCCTATCCTGAGCCACATTAATCCAGTCCACGACCTCAAATCTTGTTTCTTTAGGGCCTATTTAACATAATGCTCCCATCTACTCCTAAGTCTTCCAAGCAGCTCTTTCCTACAGGTTTTCCAGTTAAAAATTCTGAATGAGATCTGCGCTCTTCTGGGATATTACGCAGCGTCGAGTGGTAATCCTTTACCGACGTTTCGGGACAACGTATCTGTCCCATCTTCAAGGTTCAGGAAGTCCAAGTCTTCTTGGACTTATTGAGTAGACATGACTAGAAATCTAAATGTAAAACTTTTGACAGGTATTGATGAAATGCCAGACTATGCAGTCATAAAAGTACATAAATTATATTAAAAATCCTAATCTCATATTTACAATGTGTCTCTGAATCTGGTATTTTTTCAGACAGGTTAAACACGGCTAATTTCAAACTGTGCGGGGAAAAGAGGATACATATAATTTTCAGAATTATAGACCAATATTACTTTTGTCTGTTTTATCAAAAATATTAGAAAAATTAATGTATAATAGGCCATTATCTTTTGTATCAATGCATAATATGTTAACAGAGGTCCAGAATTTTTTTCACGCAGAAGAGATCAAGTGATTCAGCAACACAATATTTTCTTGAGAACGGAGAGGACGCCACTGATAAGAGATATAATGTCAAGTAGAATATCTTTCTATCTAACAAAAGCATATGATATTAAATTAAGTTATAAACCAACCGATGCACACTAAAACCACTTTTTAAGTAGCTTTATTATAAAATTGTTAAAATTGTACCCCTACACGTGTTTCGATCCTAGGATCATCGTCAGGGGGGTTTATTGCTAAAAGCTACAGTCACTTCAACACATGATTTAAAATATTCTATCTGCACTTTGAAACATAAGTTAAAATCTTGTAAAAAGATTCTCTAAAAGTTGTAAAATTATAAAAGCACTGTAGATGGTAGATTGTGGAACTGCTGGCGTGTGGTATTAAAAGCATATGAAATGTTTTTGCGTGGAGCGGAGTGTACTACGTGTTGTGCGGTGAGGAGTACTACGGTGGAGTGGAAAAGCATATGATGTTACAAAATACGAATTTTTTGTGAATAAACGGCGTCCTTGTGACAAGAAATGTATAACAAATTCATGATTCAAATTATCTGTCGCACTGAAAATAGTCTGTTTAAATAAACCAGAGCGACAGCAGAAGTTCTGTACCGAATGAATACATTTATTCTTGTAGAGAAATGAAACATGGAATGCCACAGGGTTCAGTTCTTGGGCCAATACTGTCTTCAGTGCATGTAACTTATCTACCGTTAATTATTCAATAAGCAAAGAAATTTTATTTTCAGGCAGTACAAACCTGCTGGACAACGAAAAGAATAATAATATATTGAAACATAAAACTCTGCAAGGTTATGGAGAAGCTGCACTAATGGTTTTACCTTTAGAGTCCGTGCGTCCTATATAAATGACAGGGCCCTTTAAATCGTCAGTCGTCCTTTGCTGCCTAGGACCGCTCAGGAGAGCTCCCACAGCTTTAAAAACATGTAGGGAACTTGTATAGCTCCCAATTCCGCGTTAGATGAAATGTTTGGTTTGCTTCACGCTCTGACCACTTTACCCCAGGCAGGAACTCAGGCTGTAACATTGAAGAGGCTTTATCAGCTTTGAGCTTCAAAAGCAAGCGAACGGCCTTGGAAGTTGTTTTTCTGCCGTCTGCATACAGTATCGTGTTGGCCATAAATTGACCTACAGTGATTCATATAATCGGGCTTTATATTTCAAAGGGACACCACACAATGGCCCTTTCACTCCATGTGGAGTATGCAAGCGCCTGTCAACTTTCTGTTTCTCGTAGCCAATGAAAAGAGCAATTTCAGTAGATAAGGCGAGTCTAGAATAAAAAACTTATGTGACTGTAAGCTCTACTGGAATTTCGACAGCCATAAATTAGTCTCTGTTTATTATCGCAAGCGTTGCATGGGATTTCGTTCTAAGAAAATGATGTCAGGCGACGTTCCCATTCGTCTGCAAAAGTGTACTATAGCTGTGCTGTCTCCTTCCAAATAGATCTTCAAACATATATTTTATATTTTTTAAGTGATATTTTTCTTAAATTTAAAAAACCCTTCAATAATTTCTTGAAGACGAGAACTTCTCTTTGTTTTCTGAACCTTCATTTTAGGTTCAAAAACGCGTATAAGTATGTCTGTGGGTTTGGAAACTGTTTCGGCGCGTAGTTCTGGTTTTCTCTAAGCGTTGTTGGTACCGATAGAAGCCAATATGTGTAGTGTTTAGTCTAGCGAAGTGTTATTGAAACAGTGTTTTATTTCAGTTGGGTGTGCATTCATTAGGAGTTGTGTTGGTTAGTAAAGGCAACACTGTAACAGTGAAGTGAGTCGTCACAACATCGTTTCTTGGTGTTGAGTATTTTGCGTAGTAAGGTGGGCTGATTTTTTCCTTCTCGGTCAATCTTGTAGTGACGCTGAACAAACCTTACACTGTTTAGACTAACAGCAATCACTTAGTGTTACTAATAAGAACTGATTACTGCTGAACGATAGGCACGAATATGACTCATGAAAACGAGAAAAAGGAATCCGGTAAAAGGAATGTCTTGACCAGCCACAAAAATGACGACATAAAATTCAAATTCACAAGAATATGAAATTGTATTATGTTTATTTAGGCAGTAAGGATACATGCTGAATTTCTAAAGTGCTCTGCTAAAAGCCTGTTTCAATTTCTACAAAATGGAAGTAATTCCACCATTTTATCTCTTCCAGATAAAATAATATTAAAGTTTTTCTAACGATAGCGAAAAGTTTAAACGGCCAACGCGGGGACCGCAGACCCGATCACACAGGGCTTGTGCCGTAAAGTAGGCCACTTATCTCGATTTAAAGGGCAACGCTGAGAAATAAGTCCGGCCGCTAAAGGTTTATACTTACAAACTTATGACAAATATATAACACACAACGGCAATGTATTTTCATACCAGAACAAAAAAAGAAATATATTAAAACCACAAATCAGATTAAATAATATGGACATTGCCTGTAAATCGGAACCCAGACTTTTAGGCATGGGCCTATATATCACAGAAAATGTGAGACGAATCTTTCTGTGAAGTCACTAAGCCCAAAATTGAATATAGTACTATTTATACACACCAACTGGATGCAACTTTTTTAAAAAACTGTATAGTTTTTTAAAACATATTTAAAAACCTTTTAAAAACCCGACATATGTTTCGGCTCCTATAGAGCCATCTTCAGGGGTTTATCGTCGTTAAAACTGCATATATTAAAACGTCGTTCTCATTGGTTCACTTTTGGCAAGGTTAACACTTTTCACAGCCCGGCACGCACAAACACCACACCACTTGTTATTCGTACTAAGATAATATGTTATGTGTCTGTCCGTGCCGGGCTGTGAAAAGTGTTAACCTTGCCAAAAGTGAACCAATGAGAACGACGTTTTAATATATGCAGTTTTAACGACAATAAACCCCTGAAGATGGCTCTATAGGAGCCGAAACATATGTCGGGTTTTTAAAAGGTTTTTAAATATGTTTTAAAAAACTATACATACAGTTTTTTAATAAAGTTGCATCCAGTTGGTGTGTATAAATAGTGACTGTGAAAAGATGCACGGTGATTACAGAATAAAGTGATGCACGGTGATTACAGAATAAAGTGAATATAGTACGTTGCATCATAAAATTTGTAAAGGAAAAACAAGCCCACACTTCATGCTTCGAGTTGGTGTAAATGTGTTTATATAAGATTATGTTTCAGTTAGGTATAAACTCTGACTGATTGAAAGTTACGTGTCCCATGTCGGATTTTTTACTCAAACGGATGAATAAAACTAAACTGACCTACGGTGCAGTTGTCCATGTGCATGGCATGAAGGCATATGGGGGAATAGCTCCACTCATTCCAAACCTAGACACTAAAGGGGGTGAGTATTCAGCTTCACCCCCAGAGAAAGTGCTTTCGGTACCCATTGCATAGGATGCTGTGTGGGCTCTGGAACGTGTGGATAGAGAACTGTCGTCACTGTCGGGAATGGAAGGTCGGATTGTAATCATTACTCATCTCAGTGGCACATAGGGATGTGATAGCGAATTACGTTTCTAAGAAGCATATCATATCGGCGAACAAATTGGCTTTCACAACGGCTAAAAGAAACCCATGCAGCTATCAGGTTTTATCTTGCATGAGAACAGTATGTCACGGATGACGTGAAGCGAACAATGAGGAGGGGAATAGGGAGGGTAGAGATTAGTGGATGTGTTCAAGTGTCATTATTCGTGTGGCTCTGGTAGGTGATATAGTATACCTACTTTTCATTATTGTAATTATTTTGAACGGCATTTGTTACGTTTAAAAATCACATGAACAATGTCGACGCAACGCCCATGATAAATGCTGTGTACTCTTTGCCTTTCCGGTTTTAAGCAAGCATTAAGTAGTACAGTTGGTAGTCAGCAGACGTCAGGCTGATCAGCGGGGAATTACCGCACCGGCGGTGGTTAGTGCATTGGCGTGGTTGTGTGAGAGAGGCGTAAGGTTGGATTTCAAATTGGTTGATTATTCAGGTTCTGTTGTCTGTGAAATAAAGGTGAAGTTCTGAAAACACTGTGAGAATGAGGTCATCGTATGAGGAATGTGGATTTTTGCACTCGTGATGGTGAGTGGTCACGTATTATTGTAGACAGTGGTGTGTATTTGTAAATATGCTGAGTATACTATAATTATTTTCGTGCCCTTTTTAAATAAGATTTTATGATACCTGGGATAGCTGGGTAAGTTACCTTAATACCTTATAAGAAACTAGTTAGCACTACATGCGGTGCTTTGAAACTCCGTTATTGTAGTCAAAGAAGCATTACTGATCACTAATAAAGTTCGTATATACGTATCTTATTTGATGGCCTGAAAGCGGAGTTGCAATAAAGGAACGTTAAGGTAGCAGGTTTGCCAACATTGGTACTGACCGTAACACGTGACGTTGAGGAGACTGCATAAACAGGTTATGGTGGAGGCGTGTGTTTGCATTTATATGTGTCATACATTTCCCTTCCTTGAGAACTATACATAGATGACCTAATCTTCGTCGTAAATTTTCGGACAGGAAATGTTAGTAACCGTATGCCCGTAACCTAACCTCTTGTCACCAGATTTCTGTCACTAAAAGTATGTAAAACATGTACCCAGGCTCAAACCTTCGTGTAGGGCAAGTAATCATAAGACGTAATGAAGCGTAGAATTGTTGGTTGACGTACTTGTGTTCCTTTAACTGAAATGAATATGAAAAGTTGACCTTCCATAAAGTTTCCACCCAAAATTATCTTAATAAAGTATATACCCAGGTCCTGAAATCCACAGACTGGCTCTGAAATTTGTTTGCATAAGATTTAATGAAGTGGGAAATGAAGCCTACACTTGTTGGATTAAAGCAACCTGAAATTATATGATTAAAAGTGTATACTCATGGCCTAACATCCATGGGTCTTGTTAGCTTTTTCTTGTGTGTTGTGTGTCACTAAAATTAAACCTTAGAGCCTAACCTAGATGGAATACATAATGCCAGCGTTGCGGAGAGCTTGTATTTAGACATATGTTGGTAACCATAAAGTGAGTTTGTGGCCACAAAAATGAAACCTCAAAGCATAGCATTAGTGGATTCGAAGTTGTTTTTTCATGTGTCTTTGGTACTGTGACAAAAGTATGTGTGACTTTTATTGGCAACCCTGATCTAACATGGTGTTAAACACATAATGTGAGAAGTATTGAATATAGCCGTGAAAATTCATTATTCTGTAAATTTGGAACACATCATGGTGACAAAAACTGATGATAGATTCTGTTAAAAAATTTTGAGCAGAATTTGCTGGTGTGTATAATTGCTGAGTTCCTTGGAATCCTCTTAGCTATGAGACAGGATGTCAGACATGAATAAGAGTGTCACAATTTTGGGAATGTCTGGGTCATCATGTAAAACTATGAGAACCTAGCCATGGCCATGTGGAGGTGTTGCAGTGTGTTGTGTTAATGTACACTTCAAAATTAATAGTTGAAAAATTGGAATAGCCAGTACAAGAACAGGAATTATTTATCCATTTCTTTTGTTTATTTAGTTTTTAGATATTGTTAATTTTCCAAATAAAATATCTTGTTGTCTGAGCATGGGGCCATACTATGCTACTGGCCCATATTTTGTGTGTGTGTGTTTATCATATGATTGGGGCTGTGTTCCATTTATATGAAAGTGGACTGCACTTTTGACTCCATGCAATTATTGTGGGACATGGGCATGCATTATTAACCCCATGCATCATGTTCGCTCATTAGTGTATCAATTAAATACTCTGTCTGTGCATGCAAAAGAACTTGAATTTTGCCAAGTCATATAAGTTCACCATAACAGGTTAGCATATGCAATTGTGTTACTTTTGACAGGTTCACACACCTTGTAAAGAGATATATTGATTGAAATTTGTTGAGTAGGACTAATATAAACCTAATAGAACAAAAGGTATCAATCAGTCTTATGCACTACTCACAGAATTTCTGGAAATGTGAAAAATGTCATGATGCATTCATCACTTTATATTACTTCATCTTCATGTTTAGGCATGCATGTGGTGTGGAATGGTATGATCCAGGCATGCATTTAGATTGCAAAGTTTATATGAAAGTCTTCCATAGAATTCCTGCTCTGTGTGGTATGTTCTGAAACGCTCTGGTATATGTAGTGCAGCTTCACAGCATTCATACTCCCACCTGCTTGTGCTTTTCATTTTTTTGCCAAACACACTCAGCACTGTCTCTTGGGCATAGGACAGCACTGGGTGGGTGATGTCTGGTATGAGAAATTACTGCTGTCATATTGCAAGATAACTGTATATTTTGTATGACTGTGGCATTGTTTTACATTTTAGAAAATTGCTTTAACATTCTAAAATCTACATACTACTACACAAAATTTAAGGACCCCGCAGCAAGCGGCAGTACTGTTGCTGCTACCCCACATGTATGTATTAATTGCCATTTATGGCAGGGAATTAAAATGTACAAGCGTTGTGGTCTCTAGTCTAGTGATATTCAGTTCAAGTGTCATAAAAGTTGATTGATTGACCTAAGAGTTATTAGGGAGAAAGACACGTAAGTTTCGCTCTCCTCATGCAGCAAGGAAGCGGATGTTTCGAATGATCACGGTGCCTTCATCTTTTGTACTGTACCTTGAAGATTAAGGCTCCATAATCTTGCAAACATCAGGAACTGGCTCACCCAACAACATAGTGTCATGTCCCAGATAACCTGAATTCTCAGAATGTCTTAGTACTGGCTTTTCCACCTATCTTGTAAGTACAGCATTGCCTACAGTTACCACAATAGCGATAGAAAAGGAGAAATTTTGCTCCATAAGTACAACTGTTTTTCCAGGAAAAATGTTAAGTTCAAACTTGAATTAGTTCTTTTATGCACTGTGCTAAAAAAAATTTTAGTTTCTTAAGCACATAAAAATACAGTTACATAGTTCACTTTTTCAGTGCTTCTTTTGGTGAATTGTCAGATTTAACAATATAGGCTTGTGACTCAGACATTTTTATCTGTATGATTACAGACACTTCCATCTCTCAGATACGCAGCTTCTCCATCACCTGCATTTAGTAACAATTACAGTACCTGCAGTGGTATGTATATGATATGACTAAAGGTTGGCTGTGTGATAATTGAAGAATGCTTCAAGGGAATGTTTCTTGAGTTATCGTAAGACAAAATATATTGCATCTTTGGATTGTGGATATTCAGGATGGAATTTTGTTCTCGTGGAAATTTCTGATAAATCGGCATAAAATGCAAAACAAATTTAGCCAAAACTAATTTTATTAAAAAAGAGAAATGGTTATTTCTACAGAAATTCATATTTCAATATTCAGATTTCATTTGTGACATAGTAGACTGCTGTGGGTGGGAGCACAGTTGCTGTTCCCGTGTTATTGTAGACTGTGAGCCTGTTATCCTTATTTAAGATATCTGGAAATATGCTATCAAGTTCACACACAACCAGTACACCCAAAGGAGCACAGAGAAAATGTACAGTTATGTATATCCAACTTATGTGGAATTTGTATCAAGGTGGCAACTGGGACCGGTTGTTCTCCAAATACTTTCATTGCTCGTGGTGGTATCATTCCACCAGTGCGTAATACTCATTCATTCATTCATTACATCTGTCACCAATGCTGGGTAATGTTAACATTTGATAGCATTATTCAGTAATGTGTAAAAAGGATTACAAATACAGAATCAAAGATTTTCCATAGGGACCCGTCACTTACAACAGGGCTTGACAAGGTCCGGCATCTGGTCACTATGACGACTAGATAATTTGTTGTGGTGCCCAGAACTTCAGAAGTATGTACTGTAAATGGCTGTATACTTTCTTTTTAAACCGGTTCAACAAGCATTTCATTACTAAACAGCTTGCTCATCAGCACCAGTAATAGCCAGTCAAGATCAGTTTAGTGTAATATGAAAATGTGTGCAAGGAACTCCAAGGGTCTTTGGCGCAGATGGCGGAACAAAGGATAAAGGGAGCAGGATATGAGGGGTAGGTGGTTTCACATGTCTGTGTACATTCCCGGAAATCTTCTGTTTGGTAGAAGTGGTAAGAATGAAATGTGTGGGGAAAAAATGGGGAAGCAAGAATTTTCAAAACAGATGCATCTGACACTTTTTTTTGGAGCCCAGATACAAAGGCAAAATAAGTAGTCTTCTTTGGGCAGGTAATTTGAAGGTTTTGTGAGTATGGCATCTGCGAGTAAAACTGAATTGCAGCTGGTTTGTGGGTTGGCAGAAAATTCTTCTACAACATGCACTTGTCTAAAAGCAGGGAGCAGAAAACTTAACCAAGACTGGTACAAGGCACTAACATGGCTGACATTCAATCAGAACATAGTGATAGCAAGTTGTAAGGTATGGGCCTCGTTTTCCAGTATTCAAGATCAGAATATAAAGTTAATGAAAGGCTTTGCAGGGCCTTTCAAGTTAGAGACGTTGAAGAGACATGCTAAATCATTTCAGCATAAAGCATGTGACAAAGCCAGTAGTGTGTTGTTGACTCCAGAAGCTGCTGCTTTTGCCACGTTTATGAAAAGTTTGGTCACTTTTAAGTACTCATTAATGTGGCTTATTCTGTATTGAAGAATAACAGACAGTTTTCAGACTTCAGCTGTTATAGTTGTCTGGAAAGTCGGGGCCACAAGAGGAATGCAGAAATGAAAAATGTTGCAAAGACTCAGAGACAGAAGAGGTGGACTGGGAATCTGTGCCATGTAATTTGCTTAGTACCATTGTGCTGCGCGTGGAGTGAATTGAAGAGTTAGAAGTGCGGTAAGATTTGGGAAATAACACTGATTATCTTGATTCTGTCTTGAAGAAGCTGTACATATTCTACCAGTGTCCCGCAAGGAGAATGAGACACCTAAAGGAAGTAGCCGAGGCCTTCAAAGAAAAATGCAGAAATGTTCAGTATTTACGTAACATAAGCTGGGTTGCCAGCAAAGTTAGTGCTGGCTCTGGTCTTGTGAAGGATTGTAAATGCATTACGGAACACCGAGAAAGTATCGCAGGAGAAAAGACGGTGCTTCTGCTGTTGCCAAGAGTTTATGAAAAGAGAACTCACAAATTGCAAATTTATATTTCTTCCTCATTTTTTACTGAACTATGTTGAAATATTCAAGAGCTTTTAACTCTTTTTCAAACAGAATAACTTTTTCTGAGTACAGCTGAGTTATTTTTATGAAACACAGTCATCTCTTGAATCACTGAAATGCAGTCCATGACAAAACGGACATAGATCTGTGTCACACATCTTAAAATAAGATCTATCAGGATATACTACTGCGTGGATTAAAGAGCGCTTCAAGGTCCTTCACTGAATTCAAAGAGTGAACTCTGTTCAGACAAAGAGTCAGACACCGGGAAGAATGATTTTCAGACCAAGGATTCATTGAAACATCTTCAAGAATTTTTGACACATTTGCTTAGCCAACATCATTTTTAGAGGAGTGTGAGTGGCTCAACATTTCAACTTCTAACATGAGTGAAGACTTGCAGATTGTTAGTAATGGATGTTATGAATTTAAAATCCTTGCAAAGGAGAAGGAACTGAATTTGTCTTTGGTTTTAATGTGTCCGGCAAACAAGGATTCTCAGGTTTAGGGGAGCTGTTTGTGTGGTGTGTGTTATCTGTGTCTGCACCACAATTATGTTTAAAGAGAGTATTCAGCTGGATGACTGTTGTTACAATCGATTCACATCTTCATTGTTACAATAGATTCACATCTTCATTGTTACAATAGATTCACATCTTCATTGTTACAATAGACTCACATTTTCATTGTTACAATAGACTCACATCTTCATTGTTACAATAGACTCACATCTTCATTGTTACAATAGATTCACATCTTCATTGTTACAATAGACTCACATTTTCATTGTTACAATAGACTCACATCTTCATTGTTACAATAGACTCACATCTTCATTGTTACAATAGATTCACATCTTCATTGTTACAATAGACTCACATCTTCATTGTTACAATAGATTCACATCTTCATTGTTACAATAGACTCACATCTTCATTGTTACAATAGATTCACATCTTCATTGTTACAATAGATTCACATCTTCATTGTTACAATAGACTCACATTTTCATTGTTACAATAGACTCACATCTTCATTGTTACAATAGACTCACATCTTCATTGTTACAATAGATTCACATCTTCATTGTTACAATAGACTCACATCTTCATTGTTACAATAGATTCACATCTTCATTGTTACAATAGACTCACATCTTCATTGTTACAATAGATTCACATCTTCATTGTTACAATAGATTCACATCTTCATTGTTACAATAGACTCACATTTTCATTGTTACAATAGACTCACATCTTCATTGTTACAATAGATTCACATCTTCATTGTTACAATAGATTCACATCTTCATTGTTACAATAGACTCACATTTTCATTGTTACAATAGACTCACATCTTCATTGTTACAATAGACTCACATCTTCATTGTTACAATAGATTCACATCTTCATTGTTACAATAGATTCACATCTTCATTGTTACAATAGACTCACATCTTCATTGTTACAATAGATTCACATCTTCATTGTTACAATAGACTCACATCTTCATTGTTACAATAGATTCACATCTTCATTGTTACAATAGATTCACATCTTCATTGTTACAATAGACTCACATTTTCATTGTTACAATAGACTCACATCTTCATTGCTAGAGGAAAATTGATGTGACCTGTTAATGAGATATGAATGAACCACCGATGATGGAGTTTGATCCTTCAAGGATGTAGATGAGTGGTGTTTGATTACTGAAAATACAAGCTGCTTTCATAGTCGCAAGGGAACAAATAATGAATAGTGGAAGTAAGTGACGTTTGATATCACAGTATTATTTGGTTTAGTATTGAGCCGGTACCATACTTTGGTAGTTTGTAGGTTTGGTGTGTGTGATGAAGGGTGTTGTGGTAGACTGTGATGGTAATAATCTGTTTTAGTACTGTTGTATTGACCTTCAGTAATAATCTGTTTTAGTACTGTTGTTTTGACCTTCAGTAATAATCTGTTTTAGTACTGTTGTTTTGACCTTCAATAATAATCTGTTTTAGTACTGTTGTTTTGACCTTCAGTAATAATGTGTTTTAGTACTGTTGTTTTGACCTTCAATAATAATCTGTTTTAGTACTGTTGTTTTGACCTTCAATAATAATCTGTTTTAGTAGTGTTGTTTTGACCTTCAATAATAATCTGTTTTAGTACTGTTGTTTTGACCTTCAATAATAATCTGTTTTAGTACTGTTGTTTTGACCTTAAATAATAATCTGTTTTAGTACTGTTGTTTTGACCTTCAATAATAATCTGTTTTAGTACTGTTGTTTTGACCGTACGTGACCGGTTCTGACAAATTGGGCCGAGATCACATGGCTGGCAAGTTTGATTCCCTCCCTCTCTCCAGCTGTTGTACAGAGCACTGTCTTTCATGAATTGAGGTTGATTGCTTCCGTACTTTATGGAACGAAACTCTCCTTCAGCCATTTAATGTATTTTGTTTTTCAAAAAAATTAATTCTGTTTTATTAAAAGCAAACTTTAGTGCTTGTTATACTTTCTACTTTTTTTAATATATTTTTATAATGTTTGTAAATTTTCATGATGGTTTTGTCCATCTTAATTAATCACAAAGATGGACATTGTGCCATACCCAGTTTCCAGCTGGGAGTGCTTTAAAAGGCTGGCGGACACTGGAGAATGGTTATTATTCATACAGTTTCTTCCATGTGTTACCTGTAGAGCTTTAGCATACAGGATGTCTTGTGTGAATTATAGAAAGAAGTTAATACTAATTGAGGAAGGTATGAGTGCAATTAAAAGTAAACTGTAGTTATAGAGAATTGTTAAATGATTTTATTTTTAGGTTGATAGTGATATGGCCCGTGGAAGATGTAAATATGAGAAAACGCGTGGCAAAAGTCGTGGAGCAGTGGATCCGAAATACTGTCATTTGTGTGGAATTGAAGCTGAGGATAGTTTAGCATTTCAGACTGTCCACCTGGAGGATCCTCGTCACAAGTACAATTATCTGCTTGCATTATTCAAGGATAACAGGTCTGTCCATTGTCCAGTACTGTTTGTTTGTTGTGTTGTCATCTGCGTGAAGTACAGGAGGTTAGTAGCTGGATCAAGCAGTCAGATGAAAGCGCTATCATCCTTGAAAATGTTTGAAACTAGCCCAAACACATTGCATTACATCTCAGAAAACTTGAATCTTTAGCAAAACCCCTGTTAGGTCCAATGAAGCCTTATAAGGTTAGAAATTCTGCAGCTTAACACAAGTGTTGGCAACAGCTGTAGACCTGTGTGACTCAAAAGCTGATTTACTCAATACTTTTAGTGTAGAATGAGCATACCAAGTTCTCACACTGTTGACACCGTGCATCTTCGTCATATTAAATTAAGTTATAAACCAACTGATGCACACTAAAACCACTTTTTAAGTAGCTTTATTATAAAATTGTTAAAATTGTACCCCTACACGTGTTTCGATCCTAGGATCATCGTCATCACCCCTGACGATGATCCTAGGATCGAAACACGTCTAGGGGTACAATTTTAACAATTTTATAAGAAAGCTACTTAAAAAGTGGTTTTAGTGTGCATCAGTTGGTTTATAACTTAATTTAATACCAAGTTCTGTTATAATATGAATGGTTTAGGGGTACATAGATGTGAATATCAGTATTGAGTATTTGCACCACTGACTGAAGCCTCAGAATCTTGTTTACTCAAGCCATGCAGTGGATGTCATGTACAAACTTTGTCAGAAAAGGGTTCAGAAGGAGTCAGTTTCTTCATAAATTCTAGACAGATGGATTTACAGATTGGTTTGATGGTTAAAACATAGTTAGAAGAAGCCATGGATAGAATGTGTTAGAACATGAGTCCAGGCCTGAAAGTACTTTGAGGAACAGTCGCTGCTCTGTATGAAGGATTTTGTATTTTGTTGTTTTGTTAATGAAGAAACAGTATAAATGGGATTTTATGTTTCTGAAGGGACTGTTTAATATGAGCGTGAAGTCAAGAAAATAGAAATTTATGTAAAGGTAAAGGTTAAGTTCACCCTAGAACAGGCCATGAAGGCCCAGAGGGGGAGTAGAGTTATTGCCCTACTCTTTCTTTAACCTCGGTGCTAGATCGGTATAGGTGATGAACGCCATGCCTGGGCTGCTGTACCAGAAACATTTAATGTTGTTCTTACAGACGTTTGGCCAGACTGATAAAAGTTTGTAGGATGAAGCAAAATGTAGATTCAATGAATACGAAGTCCTAGTTTCGCTGTATTGGTTTTCAATAATATTTTCATGATTATTACAGGAAAAGGAAGGCAAAAAGTCGCCATGGTGTGGAGGTTAATGTGCGTTGTAATGGAGAGCAACTACTGTCAACTGACGACGGTACTGTGAAGAGTACTGTAAGTAATGCCAACTTCAGAACAGTGTTCATAGGGACCTAAAGGCAGGGAGGTAGGAATTTTAGGTACAATTTAATAAAGAGTTTTGTGTGTTTTAGTGGTGAGCAATATCTTATTGGACATATATATATATATATATATATGCGTGTCGCTTAGATGGGGATGGAAATAAACATGTAAAGAATTTTTGGGGGGTGAGCTCTTGGAAATTGGTTACTTTGAAGACAGGGAAGGGTGCTGGAGGGTAACACTTAGTCAGATGATAGGGACATAAGTTGTTGAGGCAGGCTTTCACATTATTAGTGTGAACTGTTGTTTTCTATTATTATTGAATTATTTTGTACCGCCTGGTCTGGTGGCTGTAATGGCAGATATTGTTATTTGTTTTTCTTTCAAAACATGAGATCCAGATGGAAATAAGCGACTTTTACATGACAAGAGTCTAACATTTGTGATGTGGCAGGATTGTATTGCACGTGTGAGTGAGTGATTGAGTGGGCGACTCACCCTGGTTACCATGGCAACCATTGTTATTGAGTTCTTTGTTCTCTGTGAGGCGTGTAATCTGATACCCTGGTTGCCATGGCAACCATTCTTTCCAGGTTGTGTTCTGAGTGAGGTAGAAACATTTTCTGTAATTTAGACAGACTTTGTTGTCTGCGACATAAGGGCTGAGGCTGAAGAAATAGTTGTGCATTAAGCGTATGATACACCATAGCACAACCAGATGACAACACCCCAATATATTAAATTAATGAATGGGCTTGTGTACTGTGTGAATATTAATGAAGCCCATCATATGATGCAACCCATGAAGTGGTTGGATTAAAGGGGTTTGTAGGGATTGAAATTGTGTAATTTGTATGAGTTCTACCAGTAATCACGTTGAATAGGTGAAATTATAGACAATTTGATGTATATATGTCGGACACTTGGCATCACTGCGTTCACTGTAGTTTACCGACTGTCCGCAGGCCATGGTTCAGCCATCAGCATTTACATTGAGTTGTTACGCTTTCACTCCAACATATTTCCCTTTACTAGGTGTGAGTTGGCCAGCTGTTTTGTTCACATAAATGTTGAAATAACGAAATTATAATGTTTGTTAGCAGCAAGCATTTTGTGCTGGTTCACCTATGTCAGGGGGAGTTGCAGGAGAATGCAGAAGTGGGTAGACAGTGGGTAGCCTCGAGCAGTGTTGTTTCCACCAGCCATGGGACTTCTTTCTGTAGCATCAGTTAGGTGATTCAGTTCAAAACTTATCATGTCATCTGCTGTGCAGAACACTACAGATTTACATACTACCTGCCATTTTAGCAGTTTTCATGTGTTACAAAATGTTGACTTGCACAAGATTATTTCATAGGAATTTAACATTACAAAAATTTACTGTAAGTAAACTAAACAAGGCAAATCCCAGTGGCCGCGCGGTCTAAGGCGTGGGTCTACGGCTGCTCGCTTACTGGGATTGTGGGTTCGAATCCCTCCTAGGGCATGGATGTCTGTCTCTTGTGAGAGTTATGTGTCGTCAGGTAAAGGTCTCTGCGACGAGCTGGTCCCTTGTCCAGAGGAGTCCTACCGAGTGTGGTGTGTCTAAACTGTGTGATCGTGAAGCCTCGAAAAATGAGGCGGCCTAGGCCCCCAAGGGGCTGTCGAGCCATTGGGAGGGGGACTAAACAAGATAGAGAACCCAACCCAAAAAAAAAGTTTACTTCTCAGTCTATTAACATACAGAGTTTCTGAAGTCACCACAAGGAGTGTCCAGAAGTCCCCTTCCCACCTTCAAGTTCCTTAAATCATCATAAGAAGCACTTCGAACTTAAACAGTGAAAATAATGAACCAAGTTAATAAGGCACAGTTTGTGAATTTGGTTTGTGGAGACAAAGTCGGCCATATCTCTGCATCTTTTGTGAGGCTCCACCAAGAAGAAATCAGTTTTCAGAAGTGGTGTGCAAAGGTAAGAATTCTGGCACACTAGTGGTAAGTGAAGAAAAAACAGTTGTGCAGGTTGGTTGTACATACAGAGACAGTCCGAAGATGTGTTCAGGGCTTTGTCCGACATCAAGATTTACGCTCTTACTTTTTGTAGAAAAATCTGTAACCAGAATTGTGTACTTGGGTATGCTTGCAATGTTTATGCTGTGTTCTGTGTGAGTTACAAACTGAAACTGAATCCATGTAGATAGAGGTATCTTAACGCAGGACTGAACAGGACAGAACGCTGCAGAATGGGTGGTGATATCCACTGTATGGCAGGCAGGTCTGTGAATAAAAAATGCCATGTATGATACTCATTGTTACTGGACACTCTGTGAGTGGGTTTATAGACTCAGTGAGCAAGTTATGCTGTAATCTGGACACGCTGTATAATGTGCATTAATTTTAGACTTTAGAGGACGACATGAGTTTGGTTGTGAGTTACATGGTTTTCAATTACCAGCTTCTTTTCTTACAACATGCCAGTGTTTTTAATTTTTATGTTCAGTCAACTGGCACTGGTGATAACTGAGTTTACATGCTGGTGACGGTAGTGTCCAGACGCTGTTTGCAGACTGTGTGATGCTCTTATTGGTAATGGGGAATGATTTTTAATTACTGTGTTGTGTTTAAGGACTACATGTACTACAAAGCAGCGTATTTATTTGTTGTTAGTTTTATAATTAAATGGAAGTCTAATTGTCTATGCAAAATAAAGTCATTATTTTATCAGACAAATATTGTTTGCCACTGCCTGTCAGCTCATTTTTCATATTAATGTAGCCTACTCGGCCAACTGCCCAAACATTTGTTGGAATAGTGGCAGGATGTAACAAATTACATTTGTCAGATAAAATAAGGGTCTTGTATAATATTGTGTGAAATCATTAGTACTTCTGACTGCAGGTAGATCCTGAAGAACGAGGGCTTGTGTATGAATTCGAGGTGAAGTACAGCAGTGTGAAGAACGAACAGTCTGTTCTGTTAATGCGAGTGACGCTGCTGCACCCCTACAGGGCATTCACGATTGAAGATAAGTTTAACTTCTCCAGCAGAGCGAATCTTATGATTCGCTTAAACACAGGTATGATGATAACGCACCTTTAACCTTTTGAAAGTTATCAAAAATGAGCCACTGAAATTTCAGTTACAGCAGGGTATTAGGAAATCCAGTTGAATGATTGTCATCTCTTCAGAAAGGATCCATTCTCATAGAGTTACAAAACTTTACTGTGCAATTAACACTTTCACTGCTGGGTGTTTAAATCGCCTAGGGTGTTACATTGCCAGGGATTTATTGAATGTTAAACAACTAGTGCGTCGTCTTATAAATTATAAAATATAATTATATATAAAATTATGTCTAAAATGCATATATTTTTTGTAGTTGTCGGCTAGGGATTAATAAAGATGTACAATATGTTTCCTGAAAGAACTTATTGTGTGCGTGGCCTATTTAAGGCAAAAGAGCAGAGCAAATTTTAGATCGACTAAAGTTGATGGTGGCAAATTAAAACGTAAATACTTAAATCGACCATGGTCGACTTTGGCAGTAAAAGTGTTAAGAGAAACTTTCATCAGGTGTTTGGGTTCATGATGCTGTGAATTGTTGAATGTTTATAGTGGCAGTGATAGCTGAAGTTAATGTGTACGGGAATTGGTGGAATCATAGTGATAGGAAAAACAGAAGTACTTTGAGAAAAACCTGTCCCACTGCGACTTTGTCCCCCACAAATTCCACGTGGACTGGCCTGGGATTTAATCTGGGCCTCCACAGTGAGAGGCAAATGACTAACTACCTGTACCCTGACAAAGCAGCCTGTACCCTGACACACAGCCTGTACCCTGACACAGCAGCCTGTACCCTGACACAGCAGCCTGTACCATGGCACAGCCATAACTTTCACAAAAAAAAAGTTTTGTTACATTCAGTATTTTGCATCTCACTATCTTCTTGGCCAGTTTTAATGACTACGCCGCTACAGTTGTACTCCCTGTGTTCAGTTAAGTAGCAGGACGTGAATACATATTAGGAAGTGAAAGTATTCTCCATGCATTCTTAACGATGGCAGTAGATGGATGGGAGCTATCTGCTTCGTGCATTACCACTCCACCTCTGCAGGAGTAGCCCCATGTTGCCCATTGTATAGGAGGCTGGGTTGGGCATAGAACCAGTCTGAATGCTGTCGCAACCGCAGTTCTGCCCCTTTGATTTGTAACTCGTCTAGGTCCAACATCACATTACGTTCGACAGTGCACTCCGTTGTATCAGGTCCAACATCGGTCTCAACTCGACACATGTTTTGGTTGTGTTTTATATTGGTTTTCCATAAGATCCTGCTTTATAATGGCTGTTGTTTGAACTTTGGGGTTTAAGAAGTATTTTTCTGTCATCAAAGGAAAGAAGCAGCTGTTTACAGCAAATACCTTGGAGGGAGAAAGATGAACGTGTGTCTGTACTTCCATGCGGTTATCATTTTTGTTTATGTTTTATTGTTACCTTGCAAGAAATTTGTAGGTGTGTGTTTTTTTTACCTCGTTAGATGTGTTTTTTACCTCGTTAGATGTGTTTTTTGTGATTGATTAAAGAAGTTGAATGTGAATGAAGACACTGTAAGGAGAGAAAGTGAAAAGAGCAGTGTTGAAGAAGATTATTTTGTGATTTAGCGACAAGTTTAATGATTTGTCAGGTGAAGTTAGTAATAATGTAAATACAATAATGTCTGTGACTCTAGCTGTAGATAAGAGAAGTAGAACTATTGGTGGAACAAAGTACATAGTTTCAGAAGATTCTGAAGAGGAAATTTGTGTGGTGAGAGCAAAGCATGTGAGAGTGATTGATGGTGTCTGCAATAAATGTTGGTGTTGGTGATGGAGGTGTTGGAGGTGAAGTAACAAACAGTGATGCTGAGTATGAAGATGGTGATGCTGATATCAGTGCTGTACAAAGACAAGCAACTCCACAGAGGGAGTATATACAACAACATTTGATACTCCTGGACAGTAAACCCCCTAGCTAAACTGCGCATTGGAACAAAAGACCAAAGGCGCACAAGTCACAGCAAACTGTGCCACACCACTGGAGTTCTTTAATGTTGTTTTTTATAGCAACATTGGTGGAAAAAATTACTGCAAAGATGAATTGAACAATTTTTACCAACAAATGCACAAAGACATGTAATGTCAATAGTTTATTTTATTTTATTAATAGCTTTCCCCAATACGTATTTCGGCGTGCTTACATCGCCATCTTCAGGGGGTCGTTGAAGTTTTTAACATAGACCAATATTTAAAAATACATCGTAACAGCCATAGTTATGTATAATAATGTTACAATGTTAAACAGTGTCACTATATATAAAATTGTATAATCATAAATATTAATAAAATTAATAAAACAGTGTAAAATTAATAGGTTACATAGTATAATGTAACTGATAAATTATTGGCAGAGCGGTCTTGCGTTCCAAAACGATAATGAAATAATGGGTGAGTTTTCAATATGGCATGAATGGTCTGATGTGGAAGAAGAGATATTGGCATTTTGTGGGATGGTTGTTAGTGTCAGAACTAATTCATTTACCTGACATGAAAGACTCTTGGTCAAAAGATTTTTTATGCAGAATGTAATTCTTTGGTGAAATATTTACAAGAAAACACTTTTTTTTTTTTTTTCCGAATATTTTGGATGCTGAATTTGGATGCAATTCACAATATTGACTGCAGTCTGAGAATTGGGACACAAAAGTGAGAAACTTTCTGAAATACGTAGTTGCAAGGTGTAGAGAACATTTTATTCCTGGCCAGAACCTACCAGCTGATGAGTCTGTAGTTGGTTTCAAATGAAGAATTTCATTCATCATTTACACACACACACACACACACCCACATAAAAAACCAAATACATGTGTAATCTGTATATAGGTTCTGACAGACTTTGTGTTAAGCTGTGTCTGCACATTCGTCTCTTACCCAGGCAGAATTACCACAGAGATCCTGATCAAACCAGACCTTCCATTCACTTATGAAATTTTTCTGCACCTTTTCAGTAACATTAGAGAAGCATGTCTTGATGTCACTGGTTACCACATTCTTTCTGACTGATTCTACACCTGTCCTACACTTGCCAATAAACTACAGTCAGTTTTCACCTCACTGGAACTAATGAATAACAGGAAAGATGTTTCTGCTGTCATGGAAAAATTAAAGCTAAGAAAAGTTGCGAAGGTGGCATACAGGATTAATGGAAACAGTCTGCTGCTGACGTGCTGCGACAAATGTGTAGTGATTGCGCTTAGGATGTGCAGCACATCCGACTGGGGAAACCATCAAGAGGAGAAGAGTTTGGGGTGAGGAAGAAGTAGAAGAATAAGATGAAAGTAGTAGTAGTAGCAGCAGCAGCAATGGTGGTAGTGATAGTGGTAGAGAAGCCAAGTGTGATTGTAAATTACGACATGGGTGGAGTAGATACTGTGTAGATCAGTACACAGCGACATATCACTTCATTCAAAAGGCACTGAAATTGTGGCAGAAATCATTCTTATGCAGTACTGCGGTTGCAACAGTAAGTGGATACATCCTCCATGTAGAAAGTTGCAAGAAAAACAACTCTAAACCAATGAGCCACATCAAATTCAGGTGACAGCTAGTCTTGGACGTGGCAGGAGATTTCTGCCCGGTGGTGGTGCATCCAGCAGAGGACGAGACTTCACATCGACAAGGAGCGGAGACAAATGGGAAGCTGCATATAATTATTCCACTCCTGGATGGAAAACACGAAGACTGCACAGTGTGCTACAAAAGAAATGTGGCAAGTGGAAGGAGGAAAACAACTGACATTTGTGAAACATGCAACAGTTAACCCAGATTTTGTATAAGAAATTGTTTCAAAAAGGTACCACGCAGTGAAAATTTTGAAACTTTAAATGCTTTTGAGACACTAGATTCAATAAAAATTCACATTTTTTTCAGACTTCAAACTTCCTTCTTAAAATTATGTTAATTTCCAACTGTATCCCTAATAAATGTCTTTAGAAATTTAAGTTGGCCGAGACTATTGGAATTCACAAAAAAGAAAAGTGGCTTGCGAAGAGTTGAACTTTTTATGTTACTGTCTTCTTGTTTGTCATCTCTTCTGGGAAGAACAAACCTAATTATTGTATTGCATTTATTCTGTTATCCAGGCGCATCGTACACGTTTAAAGTGACCTTCAAAAACTGTGGCATTGGAACGTATGGAGTGCCAGTTTGCTTTACACTGGAACGTGAAAGTCATTCTGAGAAGAAGCAGTTTGACATCATTCGAATGATGGTGGGTATTTTGACTTTGAAACTTTGTTGTTGTAATAACCCAGCCCGCCAGATGTCCTGGTGTGCTGATGCATTTCTGAAGTGCCTTAAGTAATACACTTCACCTTCACTGCTGGCCTGTGTGCACCAAGTGAGTGCATTGTAGGGTGCTTTAAATTTAAAACTACTTAATCATGGTCAGTAGTTGAAGTCGCACCTCAGGGCTGTTGAAGGCTGAAATGTGTACAGGACCTTCCTTGAGAAATTGACAGTTGCTGTGTGCTGAAGAAGATATTATTGTAGTTATGGAACCAAATGTTCATAGCTGTCATCATGTGGCCTTTTTCTTTGTCATAACACATATGCACATTCTTTGTATATGCCATAACACATCTGCACTACCAGTTTCTGTGCTATAACAAATTTATTATAATGTGAATCCAAACAACAGTAATTGAATGCTGACAGTTGTCTGTCAGAACACACCCATATAAATATTTATAGAACACAACCACACTGTTGGCAGTTTCCCACTAGATCACAGCGTAATACACAACAAGGAATATAGGGAGGCTCCAAACTCTTTCTAAACACAAAATAAAATATTTCCATGGTGTTGGTGGAAGTTCAGCAGAGAGAGAGAGAGAGAGAGAGAGAGGACAGAAGTGCAGATAAAACCCAACACCACATAACAACAGCAAGGACCCAATACACAGATCACTCAAGCGAAACCATAATTCAAAATTACCAGTTTGAGACGTAAATTTAGAAATGACTTGCTGATTTACAGGCTGTACATGGAATGAGTTGCTAAGGTAGTACAAAAGGGTAGTTTGGGGTGCGGGGAAAGTCAGGAAACAAAGCAAAGAGTATCGTAGGCAATATGGCAGCTGCCCAGGAGCGTCATGTACACAGCACATCTCCATTACATTTACAAAAGTAAAACTTGAGCTATCAGTTGTTTTGGGACGTGACGTTGCCTTAGTGGGTATTTCATTCCTCACATTTCAAGACAGCATGTTGGTTTTATCCTCAAGGTTCATGGGACCTTATGACAGACGAGACCATCGGGAACCAAATGCCCAGTTGGCACATTGTCACATCCAAGAAGACCTTATACCTTATTCCCACTGCTGCAAAAACCTCAAAGCTTGCCAACTATAACTTGCCAATACGCTACATCATCATTTGTGTTAAACCATTTACTGCATACAAGTTTCTCTCTCCACTTTTTTGTTTCTGAACATTTTAATAATATGAATTTGAAATCCTCCTACCGTGCTCAGGACAGAGACAAGTTGTAAGCCCTTGTGAACATTGTTCCATAAGATGTGGAGAGTTTCTTGACTAGCCGAGAAACTCTTAGCTTCCAAAGAAGAACTCTGCTCCTTTGAGGTAGTTACTGTAGTTAGTAATCCTCCTCCCCTAAACACAGGAACACCTTCTCTCATGTCCTTCCTTTATCTCTTGTAGTTTCCAAATCTGACTGTGAGCCATATTTTCCACTTTCCACCGTAGATTATTTCCTTCTAGCACATACAAAAAACTGAGATCATGGAGCACAGTCCCGGTTGGTATAATTCCTCAGCTAGTCAAGAAATTCCCTGCATTTTGTAGAACCCAAATATTCATTACCATGCTCACAAGAGCCTGCCACTTTTCCTTATCCTGCCTTAGTTTAACTTAGTCCATGTGCTCCCATCCTTTTTAAGAACCATTTTAATAATATCCTTACTTCTGTGCCTAAATCTTCCAGGTGGTCTCATTTCTTTAGGTTTCCACACCAAAACCCTGCATGCATTTCTCTTTTCCTCCATATATGTCACATGCTGTGTCCATCTTATCCTCCCTGATTGGATCACCTAAATACTGTAGTATTTGGTGACAAGTACAACTGTAATGCACCCAACTGAGTATCTCCCAGCCTTTCCACCTGAAAATATAAACAGATTCGTTACCCAAACCACTGTGTTGTGCTCAGGATGTCAGACAAGAAAATACAGAAGCCTTGTAATGCTCAGGGTAATATGCATTGACAGAGCCCTTTGGAGTTACTTTGTCCCACCTGCCTTGACAACTGAAGTGCACTTTGTGTACCTTTGATTGTCACACTTTCTTTTAACTTTAAAGCTACAATTCACAATGTCACATTGATAATACGGAAGGTTTTGATGAGTGCATTCACTTGATGACATTGTGCCACTTTTAGCTGCAGACATTGTATACATGTTATGGTAATGACTGAATCTGATGATGTTTAGAGTGCTGTGTGGTTACAGGTTGTAGATGTGATTGGGCCAGACTGCGCTATTAAACACACAGAATCAAAGGAAGACAGCCCATTCACTGGTGAACGATGGCTTGGCATGAAAAGAACTGTTCATGGGTAAGTTGATAGTGAACCGTGATGAAGTACCGTATATTCTCGAATCTAATCCGCACCCGAATCTAATCCGCACCCAGTTTTTGGCGACTTCTTAAACAAAAAAAAGTTAGTTCGCGATTCTAATCCACACCTTTCCTTCAACCACCCCTTGCCCACGGGGCGACTGATTGAATAATATTGGATGTTACCAATGCGTTAAAATCCGACGCTACGCCTGTGGCCGATGAGTCATACCGATAGAGGCGGGGCCTTTCTCAACAGACGTGCGCAATCTCGTCTGAAGCCAGCTGATCTTTAGTTGTTGAAACGTGGGAGGTGCTTGTTCCAGTTTGTCGTGTACCGTAGTTATGGAAGAGGGACACCTGAAATCTAAACGACTCTCATATACGGCAAAGTTCAAACGTGAAGTTATTCGGTGCGCAGAGGAGAATGGAAACCGCAAAGCCGCTGCAATTTATGGAGTTGATGAAAGCAACGTTCGACTATGGTGGAAACACAAGGCAGCGATGACATTGTATGGGAGGACGATGTTGAAGATAAAGATGATAGTGACTGGGTGGAGAGCACGGATAACGATTCAGTTATGAGTGATGACGGCGAGTCTGATGAATAATAAATTATAATAATAAATAATAAAATAATAGATTATTGTATTGTATTGTTCTTACGTTGTTTATTAATTACGTTATTGTTATATTGTACAGCAGCTCAATCATTTTTCCAAAATCCAGCTCTAGACCGCGAATCTAATCCGCACGCAAATCTAATCCGCATCTGATTTTTTAGCCCTCTAAAACTGTAAAAAAGGTGCGGATTAGATTCGAGAATATACGGTAATTTTTATTGAGTAGATATGTTGCAAGATACCCAGATTTTAGCCATGATAGCTCAGTTAACACAGTGACTAAGATACAGGCTAGATGACAGGGTATTTGGGACAGGGATAGAGGTTTGACTGTTCGTGTTATCTGTACTGGCTATGGGCCGTAGTCAGTCTCCTGTATGGTGGGTACTAATGGCTGTTTCCCTGGTATAAAGCAGCAGGATTGCAAGCACTCATTGCATATAATGTGAGGTTCAGAGTGCTTGCAGCTTTATCTGCATCCCTCTATATGTCTACATGGCATAAAAGCATACCAGACTTCCTAACTAACACTGTCTTTCAACTTCCATTGCTATGAAGTCTTCCCATAACAATGCTCTTGACTGTTTAAATACTGTCTTTGACTGAAGAGCTGGATTTGTACAGTGAAACTTGGATTTTGTGTTCCTTGTATCTGTGTTTTCATTTGCCTCACCAAAACTGAAGTTTTCTAGAATATAGGTTTGTGGTTTCCATCCAGTTCCTTAATTATATGTTCAAATTGATCATAAATTGGCCTGTTGCTGTCATTTTAAGTACCTTCATTTGGAAAGTGGTGGAGGGGTGGGATGATTTCAGTTATATTTCCTACCGCCTCTTTTGTCTGCATGTCGTACATGTTGTGTTGTGTACTCTGGAGCAACCTGGCTGAGGTACCAATACCGGCCTGTTCTTACAACATGATGGCTAGGCCTGGGCCATTGTTGGTAACTCAGCCACGTTACTCCACCATACACAACGTATGGCATAGAAAATGCCCACTGCATGTATAGAATGAATGTGGGAAGGCTGCCTCTGTGGTTTTGATAACAAGTGTACAGGGTTCAGCAGACAGTGAAGAAGTGGGAGCCAACTTTTATGGACATGTAGAAGAAGTGAACTAGATTACGTTGAGTGTTTTTAAATTCGATAACTACGTACGTTTTCATTCCCTTGACTTTGCACCCATTTTAAATTCTTCCTGCTGCAGAAATGTAAAATCTGGGTGTCATTGTGTTCCATATTAACCTTTACTAACGACCAAAGTTTGCATATGCAAATGCACGTAAAAAACCACCCCAAGAAATTAATTTATATGTTTAGGCAACAAGGAAATTTACTGTCTTTTTAAGACATGCTCATAATCTCTGTTTTATTTTCCACAAATTAGTGTTTATGTCATAATTTTATCTTTTCTTGTTCAAATAATACTCATGTTTTTCATAAACAATGTGCTGAAATTTAAATGCCAACCTGGTCATTTGAAGGTTAACGTGGCCAGGTGCATAAAAAAGACTTCATTTCCTGCATTCACTGGTGGGAGAAATCATGTTTTATATTTCTTCTGTTATTTTTTTATTTCTGTGAAGTTTTGAACTTTCTGTGTGCTGCCATACTTTAAGATAGCATGCTGAAGTTCCATTAATTATGGGTTATGTAAGGAAAGTTCTGCCCTGCTTCCTTTTTAAGGAACTAAAAATATGTTAACGAGAATAGTGCCAGATAGTTGGATTGCTACTGGTAGACTCCTGGTGGCAGCAGAATTTTTTCTCATTGCAGCCTATTCAGGCTTCAAGTGATCAAACCCTTCTGTTCAATAACGTATTTTGGCAAATGTTGAAGACAAGAATCCAGCCTTTATTCTCTTCCACACACTGTCAAGGAGCAGTTACAGTAGTGAAACTTTCCATTGACGTGAGTCTGATGTAACTGACACATGTTCCGAAGATCAAAGGTGATGGATACACTATACATCGAGCTCCAACTTTCACGAACGCTGCATGGTGATATGACAAAGATACACAGAGATTGTGTAAATTTGTAAGTAAGCACACACTGTGCTCCCTAGCAATTTGTAAGTGAAGTACACACGTGCTCCCTATGCTAATTTTGTAAGTGAAGTACACACGTGCTCCCTATGCTAATTTTGTAAGTGAAGCATACACGGTGCTCCCTTATGCAATTTTTGTAAGGAAGCACACACGGTGCCCTTATGCAATTTTGTAAGTGAAGCACAAAACGGTGCTCCCTATGCTAATTTTTGTAAGTGAAGCACACACGGTGCTCCCTTATGCTAATTTTTGTAAGTGAAACACACACGTGCTCCCTTATGCTAATTTTTGTAAGTGAAGTACACACGGTGCTCCCTTATGCTAATTTTTGTAAGTGAAGTACACACGGTGCTCCCTTATGCTAATTTTTGTAAGTGAAGTACACACGGTGCTCCCTTATGCTAATTTTTGTAAGTGAAGTACACACGGTGCTCCCTTATGCTAATTTTTGTAAGTGAAGCACACACGTGCTCCCTTTCTAATTTGTAAGTGAACACCACGTGCTCCTATGCTAATTTTTGTAAGTGAAGCACACACGGTGCTCCCTTATGCTAATTTTTGTAAGTGAAGTACACACGGTGCTCCCTAGCTAATTTTGTAAGTGAAGTACACCGTGCTCCTTATGCTAATTTTTGTAAGTGAAGTACACACGGTGCTCCCTTATGCTAATTTTTGTAAGTGAAGCATACACGGTGCTCCCTTATGCTAATTTTTGTAAGTGAAGCACACACGTGCTACCCTTATGCTAATTTTTGTAAGTGAAGCACACACGTGCTCCCTTATGCTAATTTTTGTAAGTGAAGCACACACGGTGCTCCCTTATGCTAATTTTTGTAAGTGAAGCACACACGGTGCTCCCTTAATGCTAATTTTTGTAAGTGAAGCACACACGGTGCTCCCTTATGCTAATTTTTTAAGTGAAGCACAACGTGCTCCCTTATGCTAATTTTTGTAAGTGAAGCACACACAGTGCTCTCTTATGCTAATTTTTGTAAGTGAAGCACACACCGTGTCCCTTATGCTAATTTTTGTAAGTGAAGCACACACCGTGCTCCCTTATGCTAATTTTCAACACATTATTAAGCTATGCTTTGTGGAAAAAGAAACGTTTTATGTGGAGATCACTGCTGCCTGTTCATCTGACCTACCGTCAGCAACTAAACAGTTTGTTGGGCTGTCAGGAAATTTTGTATAGGCATTCTTTACAAAAAGTTGTTGAGTATGCATGAATTTCATGAAAATCAGCCCCTAAGCAGTCGCACATTACTGAAGGGCATAAACGAATTTCTGCCGGTACACTTCATATCTTTTGACCAATTTGAGTGAAGTTCGATATTATAGAAAATCTAGAAGTAATGGTGTGGAACAAGCGAGAGTTTTATGAAAATTGGTACAATATTGGTGAAGCAAAATGTGGAGAATTGCTTTTCAAAGTATATGATGCCGTCCTTTTTATTGTGTGTGCATAGTGAAGTTCTGAAGGTGACATATAGATGATGTAAAAGCATCTCAGTAACACTGTTCTAGGATTAATTGAGGATGTGCACAGTAGAGATGTAACATTTCTAGATGATAGCCTAGCTCTGGTTTAAGAATCAGATCAGAAACTTCCAAATGCAAACCACTTGGACTGCTGTATTTGATAGCTCCTATTTTTTTTTTATCTGGGTTCATGTGTGCTGCAGTGATGTTTGTTGAATAATATCTTTTGTTTGCTTAATAAGTGCAGTGTAAGTTCTGTCTCTTTTTTTCCTGCATCATTTAAATTTGCTGTGTCTTGATGCTGTTAGCCCTATCTTTTTGAATGCTCTTTATTCACAACATTGTAGGAAGGCAGGGAACCTTTAATTTTGATCTGTTCTCCTGTTGTAGATCCAACAAATACTTAACAGCTACAGAATGTGAATGGGCATTATAGGGGTTATAGGAAGAAGAGAAGTTATTCATTCATTCATCCATCCATTGATTCATTCATTCATTTATTCTTTCATTCAGCAGTCTGTCTTACGACAGGTCCGTAGCCTCTTCCAAAGCGAGTTCTCCACAGGGTGCGATCTAGTGAGAGGTCATTAACATGAATAAATATCATGGTCAATAATGGTATATTAATGAGCTAAACATTTAGCTGAGTATCTCAGCTGAACCTGTTTAAGTTTATTTTGTACCAATATTACCAGCACCATAATAGTATTGTTGTTATAGTGACGAGGCTGCAGGCTGGATGGCTGAGGAATTGTGGTTCCATTTGCCAGTAAGGGCAAGGGATTTTTCTATTCCACCAAAATTCCAGACCAGCTCTGGGGTCCACCCAGCCTCCGATCTAATGGGTAATAGGGGCCTCCCTGGGGGTAAAACTGTGGGGATATTAAGCTGAACCCTCATTTTCATCTAATGCCAAGGTTAAGAATGAGTGTAGTTGTGCCTCCACTACGCCTTATGCCTCTGTGGCTTACACAGAGACAGGTGTACCATTATTAGGCGCTGCACATTAGAGCATGTACCCCCTGACATACAACTTTTGCATTGTGCAGTATTACATTAAGTATTCAAATGTAAATTTGTGGATGATGCTACAGTTAAGAAAATTTTTTGTATAAAACAAAAGTGTAAAGAGGAACTTGCAAGTGGCTAAAATGTATAATGGTGAAGTTAATTGAATTGTGTGCTGTTCAATGAAAATTGAGGTATGTGAGACAAAGAAGTAAGGCAATTTCTAGTTATACAGCTTCATTTCTGCAACCACTGTTTGGGAACGCAGCTGCCATGGAAGGTGGGCATACCTGTATTACAACAGTAGTGGGTTCAGACACGCACCAAGTATTCCAGCTGCATTTAACGAAAACACATCATTTGTGTATTATACGAACACTATATATATGGTGCCAATGGAGAGCAGTATGAATTGTGTGACAGAAATGTTTGACTCCTCTTTCCAGGATGATGTATTGTAATGGTTCTGGCCCGAATAAGGATGAGTATGCAGATTATTTCCACTACCTGCTGTACCTGGAGGAGTATGAAGCCACACAGAAAATGGAGCAATACAACATGAGAGATGTTCCTGTTAAAATTTTTGCTGACGACAAGTGCCTCCAATTGAAGGTGAGTGTCAGTACCCTCTACGTGACAGTATGCGACCACACAAAAAAATGGAACAATGCAACATGAGGGATATTTCTGTTGAGATCGTCACTGGCTTGCACCCACATTTGAAGGTGATTCTTGGTACTGTGTCGTTGGCAGCACTTGTATTCTATGCCATTGATTTATTGCACTCTCTGGTGTCTTTTCCTGGTTTACCCCCACCCGATATCCCTTGTCCTTGGTCCTGTCGTTAGGTTGGCAGGTTGCTCTGTGTAGAGCTGCCGTCAGGTTCGGTTTGTTTTGAATTGACATTTTGGCTTCGGTGGGTGTGTAATAAAATATCTCGGTTTTAGTAATGGCGTGTGACATGCTTGCTGGTGTTGTGATTTGTGTTGACTGAGTTCAGGGAGTGCCATGCAAGTTTTGGTTGGGCTTTGAGTTGAGCTTGGAGGTTTCCTGCCTTTTCTGTGCTTCTATGTGTATTGCTGTATATAAGTTATGTGTGGAGTGGCCAGGTAATTGTGTGTGCATGTGTTGGATGTGCGTCAACAGAAGGGACTGAGTATTTTGATTATTTTTGAAGGGCCAGCCTTAGGCCGATTGGACCAATTTGACGCAATCAGACCCCGAGCTTACGGGGGGTTGCCCCACACTGTTCAGGGATTTGCGCATTAGTAATCTTTAAAAATGATAAAAAATGGACCATTTTAATTTTTCATCCTAACTTATAATATACCAAACTGCCAATCTTTTTTCATTTATCTTTTTCTTTTCTTTGTTTTCTTTTCCTTTTCTTTTTTCTTTATTTTTCTTCTTTCTTTCTTTTTTTTCTTTCTTTCTTTCCTTCCCCCTTCTCTGTCTCTATGCACAATAACTTTTAGGGGCCTGCCACAAGGATCGCAATTGGGCCGCGTGTTTGCTAAGACTGGCACTGATTTTTGCATTTATGTACTTTATAATAAATTATTGTTTTCTGTTGTTTGTTATATCGTTCTCCTCTGACATTATTTGTGGATGCAGCATCCCTTGTGCTTCTACTTTACTCTTGGGTTGTTACTTGTGTTGTTGCTATGTGCTGTCAGGCAGAAAGAGAGAGAGTGAGGGAGGTCATCCCAGTACCTTTCAAATGACAGTTCGTGCAGACGTTGTTATGTTGAGGATCCACAAACATCTTGCAGTATGTATACTGTTTGAAGGCCCTCTAACTGGATACCAATGAGGCCTGCTCAAAATCATTATAAGAAACTCGTGTTAAGTAAGTTTTGTAAAATTTTGTGAAGATCATACAATAAAGATGTGCTCAAGACCCAAACACAACAAAGAAGTGAAGCCCTATATATTAATGAAGACATAAAATGAACCATTATAAATTTCAGTTTCACTTCCTATATACATGGCTAACAACATTGCATCAATTGATACGATACTAGTCAAGCAAATTTAACAAATGCTCCAGTGGGCTACCATCAAGCCAGAATATATAAGACCTCTAAAATGAATACATACAAAGCCATCTCTGTATAAAGTTGCCTACGCTACCCCACCTTTAATTATCTGAGACTCTACATTTCATTTTAACACACAGCTACAATCAGCCACCCAATGAAACAGTTTTAAATTTTGTAACTTATTATTCCTGAAGCTGCATGTATTGTGTGTATGTTTATATATATTGTATAACAGTACTGTTGTAAATTTGAGATCTCTAATCAGTTATTGCAGCTGTAAATATTCCACTTTTCATGGTTTTTGTATTCAGCCTGATTATGGCTACCAAGTTAGCTGAAACGTAGCCGCGTTTAATTCTGATTTTGGAAGTAAAGTTGTGTTTACATGAAACATATTTACATTATTCTTGTGAAACTGTATTAAAATAAACCATTAATCACAACTGAAATTTTTTATTGTCGGTATTTAGCATTTGTTACGACATGTTTTGGCTGGCTTGGCCATCTTAGGTAATACAAAAAAAAAATACTTGGGGGGTTAAATGCAAGATTAAGTTCTGTAAAAAAAAAAAATCAGATCTCATTTTGACATAAAGGGCAATAATTCTTAAGTATTCACGTTTTTAATATAAGTTTTCGTAGTTGTACATATTCCAGCAATCCTAAAGATATGCAAGAATATTGCCTTGAAAGTTCTAGCTTTTACACTATTTCAGCTTATTTTATGTTGAGTTTATGTGAGTATGGTATATGATTTTACTTTGAGAAGATTTTGTAGAGTAGTTTCATGGTTTTAAGTTTTTTCTTTTTCTTTTTCTTTTCTTGAGTGGAGACTAGTCACAGGTTTAGCATTTTCGTATATCTGAAGAGCGAGTTTGTAGTTTATGGGGTATGAGCTTCCTTTAATGGTGACTGAAAATTGAAATTAAAGGATAGAATGAGTGTGATGGTAAGTGATTGAGAAAATTGTTAGAATAATAGTGAAGTGAAATGTGATGATTCTTACAGTTTTGAAGAATTCTTGGATTTATATAAGTTTAGCATTATGGGACGTCTGTTCACTACTACATGAATTTCTGGTGACCTCTAAGACTTTGTCCACACGCATGTTAGTGAAAACTTACCAAGGTGTCTCGTCTCTGAATCTTGATACTTTTCACTGACAGTAAAATTTTGCGAGCTTCATGCATTCTGAAGACGTGGCCAGGGCATTACTTAGCCAATACAACTTAGTGTGGACCTCAGGGGAATATCTGGTTAATGAATTTTCATGTTCAAAAAACCCACGATCAACATTGCTCAAAATAACCTGCTTGTGTTTATTCAGACCATTGTCATCGTTTTATATTTAATTCTAGTAATGTATTTGCATTCTCAAATGATGGTGACATTTTGCTTTTTTACACCATGTAGTTTGCTTTTTGTTGTAAAAACCAAACAAGCCAAACAACTACAGTGAAAACCTGCAGACTTATACCAAATTTGTATTCTAATTTATTTTTTTAAAAATTTCATCCATTATTCTGTACCTTCTTGTTTATCCATGATATTCTTTCAACATGATGTAAGACCTTTGAAAGAAGGATAGATCGAGAAGTCCTTTTTATGCCATATTGTTGTGTTAGGTGCCAGGACTTGCAGAGCGACGACCGTCTGTGTTGAAGGGAGACCTGATATATCTACGAGTGTCTTTAGGGAAGGATAAGTGGGAGCGCACTGAGTATGAAGGTGTTGTTGCAGCGGTTGGAGACACTTACGTCCTGATTGGAGGCTTCAATAAAGAGTGAGTAGTAACATTACTTGTCTGGTTGAGACAGGAATACCCATGATACATTACATGTGCACTTCAGTAGAGAAATTGAGTTTTGTCTGTTTTCACCTGCATTATTTATTGAAATTAATCTGCAGCTTTGCTCCTGGTTAGGAATGTTTGAACTCGTTGTGTATGTTGATACAGGTAGCTGTGCTGTAACTGTTTTGTCATTGGAGGTGATTGAATTTACAATGGAGTTGTGAATGAATTTACAATGGAGTTGTATCCAAGAATTGTTTAATATTTTTCTTTACACTCTTATTTAATAGTTCACAGGCCACACTAGTATTCTGTGATTAAAAATTTGGTACTAATTTGTTGGAAAAATTTGTGGTTAATTTTTTATCAGTTGGAATTTGTTTTGCCTTACATTGTGAGCTTTTGATCATTGTAGTACATTGCTTATGTGGTCATGTTGTAGATTTGATTTGTGGTGTGTTTTTTTTTTCTTTCTACGTTTTGGGTGCTAGAGGGTGTATGAAACTAGGGTACTGAAAATAAAGTACTTCTGGTCACTGCTAGTAATGGCCATAGTTTTACATTGTCTTTATAGTTGAAAGTAAACTGAATAAGTCACAAGTTCATGTCACTTGTCATGTGCCAGTTAATTAACTAACAAACTGCACGTGTTCGTTTTGTTGTGTCACTGAGCCTGGAAACTGATACAGGATCTTTATCCTCTAGGAAGTCCGCATTTATCGGAAATTTAGAGTCCGTTTCTTCTCCAGTTTAACTTGTCTTATTTTATCGAAGCGTCTAAGAGTGCCGACCTTATGGATCTGCCAGGTCTCAGAACTTACGAAAATGTTGGTTGACACATGACAGAGTTCTTGTTTTGAATTATTAACAATCCACTTGGAGATTTGTGCCCATTAAGAATGCTGTTTTCTGGGATGTCAATGCTGCATCATCACATATCAGAGGAACCTGCTGCCTCCATCTGTAGGGTAGAATGTCTGCCCTGAAGACGGATGCAAACACATTCTTCCAAGAGGTCCTTAGTATACTTTATCAGACTGTGCAGATCACATCCTATAAGACAGTATTACTGATAGTCACTACCTTTGAGAACTTCAACTTTTGTGCGCAATTTTTGAAATACAAAGAAAGAAAAGCACAAATTTCCTGAAGTTAAAGACTTACCGTATATTCTCGAATCTAATCCGCACCCAGTTTTTGGCGACTTCTTAAACGAAAAAAAGTTAGTTCGCGATTCTAATCCGCACCTTTCCTTCAACCACCCCTTGCCCACGGGGCGACTGATTGAATAATATTGGATGTTACCAATGCGTTAAAATCCGACGCTACGCCTGTGGCCGATGAGTCATACCGATAGAGGCGGGGCCTTTCTGAACAGACGTGCGCAATCTCGTCTGAAGCCAGCTGATCTTTAGTTGTTGAAACGTGGGAGGTGCTTGTTCCAATTTGTCGTGTACCGTAGTTATGGAAGAGGGACACCTGAAATTTAAACGACTCTCATATACGGCAAAGTTCAAACGTGAAGTTATTCGGTGCGCAGAGGAGAATGGAAACCGCAAAGCCGCTGCAATTTTTGGAGTTAATGAAAGCAACGTTCGACTATGGCGGAAACACAAGGCAGCGATCAGCGGGTGTGACGCAGCTCCTTCAGAAGTGGCGCGGTGGGTGTCGGCTGCATGGAAAGCCATCCCAGAGAGCATTATCGTCAGATCTTTCAAGAAGTGTTGCATAAGCAATGCTTTGGACGGAACCGAAGATGACATTGTATGGGAGGACGATGTTGAAGATAAAGATGATAGTGACTGGGTGGAGAGCACGGATAAAGATTCAGTTATGAGTGATGATGGCGAGTCTGATGAATAATAAATTATAATAATAAATAATAAAATAATAGATTATTTTATTGTATTGTATTGTTCTTACGTTGTTTATTAATTACGTTAATTACGTTATTGTTATATTGTACGGCAGCTCAATCATTTTTCCAAAATCCAGCTCTAGACCGCGAATCTAATCCGCACGCGAATCTAATCCGCATCTGATTTTTTAGCCCTCTAAAACTGTAAAAAAGGTGCGGATTAGATTCGAGAATATACGGTATGTGTTATGGGATGTGACACTGTGTCATTGGGCAAGTAGTTTCCAGTGCTTCAAAGGAACATAGTGCCTTCATTTTCAGGGTCAAGCAGTCCAAGAAGAAATGTCGAGAACTACATGACCAACAACACAGAGTCACGTGCCAGAAAACTTGAATCTCTATCAACACTGTTGTCAGGACCTCAAATCTCGCATTTCCTTGGCATTGTCTCTCCAAGAACATTTTCTGTGTGTGCAATTTTTTCCTGTGTTATGCCATTTGAAACAAATAGATTGATGGACATACATTTGGCTATTATATACATGGTTAAGGTGTTACACAGACCTCAGTGTGTGGTAGAAAGTTCTGGAGACTGTGCAGTGCTGCCAATGTCTGTCCCTGAATAATCCCTGGTTGTGTTGTTGCCTAACAGAAAGAGTGTATCATTTTGAGTGTTAAAGATTCTTTATCTTCTGGAATGAGGATTCTTATAGTTTGATAGGTGTGTTTCGGAGGAACCTGTTCGCCCCATCTTCATTGTAATAGAGTTGTGACTGTGCTACACTGAAGATGTAGCCAACAGGTTCCTCTTCAGAATTGCTATGCATCTGCTAAGCTATATGTCATCACATCTCATAAGACTCTAATCTTGATGCAGTGTGTTTTTGTCTGCAGGTTAATGGATAGGTTGGAGAGTGATCCAAGTCTACATTTTGATGTGCACTTTGCACTTAATCGCTTCCCACTTTATGTCATGCATCGATCAATTGACCTGCTGGTGAAACGGAAGATGTTTGATGTGGTGTTCCCTCCAGGTTCCAGCTTGCCTTCACTTCTTGTACAAGGAGACATAGAGTAAGATACTGTGTCTGGTTTGTTGCGGTGGTCATAGTTATGGGGCCTTTTATGCATATTAGTTATAACAATAGCATTTGTTGTCGTCTTTGACGACGAAGTTCTGTATTTCTCAGTGTTTTCTATTCAGCAGCAAACCAGACTCCGTGCACACGCATGCATGCATGCATGTGTGTACAGTGCGTGTGACATATATGGGGGAAAAGACATAAGCATGTAGGGTTTTCGTGGGGAAACCTGAAGAAAAGAGACCACCTGGAAAACTTAGGCATAGGAGTAAGGATATTATTAAAATGGTTCTCAATAGGATGGAAGGGTATAGACTAAGTTACTCTAAGTCAGGATAAGGACAAGTGGCAGACTGTTTTGAACACGGTAATGAATATTCAGGTTCTGTGAAATGCAGGGAATTCCTTGACTAGCTGAGGAATTATATCAAGCAGGATGGTGCTCCATGATGTTAATTAGTTGGGAGTGTTGTCAAACAGGACTTGCATCACAGTACCGTCACCATATGCTTGAGCAGATGTTCGTGAACACAAGTCAGCTTTTCACCTTCAGGAACCAAGAACTCATTCACTGCTCATTTCAAGTGCATATCAGGCTGTGCCATTGATGATGCCATCTGTTGAGTGAAACAGTTGTGACCACTAGAAAATTAACGAGATTTTCAATAGCTTTACTGATGTGTTTATTCCGACAAAATATATTGTAGGGAGGGAACAAATTGCAGGTATTTCTTTCTGACAGCCCCTCATAGCTGAAGACAGAGACAACATGTTATTGCAAAACATAGGCCCTAATACACCAAACTACATGGCGTGATATTCCAGAAGTCCGTAATTTTAATGTTTGCTTCTGTGACAATGTCAGATCTCATTTATGCATGTTTTGTTTGGCAGGAATTATGATTGTTCATTGTTTGTCACATTATGTTCTCAGCTTCATCAACCCATTAATCAAGAAAAATCCAGAACAGCAGAAAGCAGTGACAAACATTGTCCTTGGAACATCCCGTCCCTCACCATACATAATTTTCGGTCCGCCAGGCACAGGGAAAACTATGACTGTTGTGGAAGCGATTTTGCAGGTAAAGTTTATGTAAAGTACTAGGAACAAGTACTGTACTCACTTCAGAATTTCATTGCATACTGTATTCAGTGAATTTGAAGTGTGAGAAATTAATTGAGGCTGTACCGAATGCATTGAATTAGCTTTTGAAATATGCTGTATAGAGGCATGATAGTTTCTGGATGTTCTGGCAGACATTGCAGTTGCAATGAATCTGGTGGTTATCCAGGGGACATTATATACAAGCAGTGCCACTTGGTCACACATGTGGTTAGCGTATTGTGTGTATGTGACTCATTTCCAGTAGTGTGATCACCACACGTACCATTACATGGAATCATCTAAAAGCTTAGCTACGCATATTGACAAGACATAGAACAGACCAGTTTTGTATGCTGCACACAACAGAAGTAACTTAATTTTAGTGAATATGAAGTGCAACGTAACACAGACGGTGTTATTTTTTTTTATTTTTATTTTTATTATCAAAACCTATGTAAGAAAGGAATCCTGTAAAAAGTGTTCTATCAAACTGGAAGACAAGTTCCCTGGTGTTTCATTTTCTTCATAATCGGCAATATATTGGCTGATGAACAGATTTTGAAAGGGTTCTTTGAGAGAAGAAGCCAGAGCAAACATGACGCGTTCTTTCAGAAAGAATTACAGACAATATTGGAGCATGTGAAGCATACCCACGAAAATCTTTGTTGCAAGAGTACAGTTTTGTAACTGGTTTCATGATGCAGAGTGTAGTGGTGAAGTTGATCCATTGTTAACTTATTTACAGATGGTATCACTTAAATGGTCATGTAGATACTCAGACTGACAGACATTTGTCTGCAGGTAATCCCAGACTAATACACAAGGTGCCATTATGTGGGATTAAAGTTGTAGTATGATGTTCAATCTCTGCAACAAGCATAATCATACCCCTCTTATTTTCAGTTGCAGCAAATTCACAAAGATACAGTGGACAAATTCTTGAACATTTTCTTTTAATTTAAGTGATGGGAATGAACATGGTTCCTTCCGCCAAGGTGTTGCAACTGTCCACATGGCCATTAATGTGATAGTTGCCTTACATAACATTTTTGGTGCATTAATAATCAGTTCATTATGATCCACCCATTCACCTGGTCCAGTGCCATGCGACTATTATTTTTAGGGATGTTTCAGTGGCTGTTCATAAAAACAGCACACACACACAGAGGACACCTTAAAGAATTGTCTGGCACACAATATCTGCAATGTAGACAATAACTTCATACAGTATTTAATAATGCTTTTACCAGGTGTCAAGGATGTCTGAGAGTTGTAGGAGGTCATTTCCAACACCTACTGTGACATGTGATAAGTTACATTATATAATACAGTGTGTTAATATTGAGTATAAATGGGTCTTGCAATAGGTGGTACACCCTATGGGTCTTGCAGTCATTGTGCAAGGTGTGGGAAGTGATATCTTGATTGGTCAGGAAAGAATCATGGTGCTAGCAGATAGGGGACGTCCTGTGGGGTAACGAGAAACTTGAGGGAGAGGGGTCAGCATAAGAAAAGAGGAAGAGATTTGAGGACTTCATGAGAGGTGATTGACAGATTTTATGCAGTCGCAAAAAGAGGCAAAGGAAGTTCATGTCGGCAACAGAGGATCTACTGGCAGCCTGCACAAGAGGAATTAGCTGTTGTTCAGGGGAGGCAGGTGGTTAGAGGATGTGATGAAAGAGGTGGAGCGAGGCTTTGCTTAGTCTGTAAACATGTTCCTGGTTGAAATTGTGACGGTGTTCAGATATCCATGGCTTCTCTGATGTTGGTAGGTCAGTAGGCATGGATGTATAAACCACCAAACAAGTTAATGATGCGAAATTTGAGTCATAGTGATCTGTTCAATGCTATACATCATGTGTTTAAATTTAATTTTTTGCAGGTGAAGAACAAAATGCTGGGTCTTACATGCTTGTTTGTGCTCCAGCAAATGCTGCCTGTGATTTGTTGGCCCAGAAGCTCATTCCACATTGCACGACAGATGAACTACTGCGCCTGCACTCTTCTTCTCGAGACTGGTATTGAGAAACATGTTGTCATGTGATGGTTGCTGCATGTGCAGTTTGAGTTTATCTGTTGGCTCTGTATGCAGGGTTGTGATATTCAGTCAGTTCTGGTATTGGGGGTCTGTAACAAACTTCTGGGGGCTGTAGAATACACTGTTGGGGGGGGGGCTGCAGAGTGCATTTTTGGGGGCTGTAGGTCACTTTTAAGGGGCTGTAGAACACACTGTTGGGGGGTCTGCAGAGCACATTTTTGGGGCTGTAGGTCACTTTTGAGGGGGCTGTAGAACCACACTTGTTACTAGGAACAGGTCAAGAGCAGTGTTGCTCGAACATTTTAACCACTGCCCCTTTTTGTAAACGTGCTGACATATCCACAGACAGTTTTTGGAAATTTTTAATTTACTTGTACTTGTGAAGCAGAATGTTATTAGAGCATTGCTAGAAGCTAGCAGTGAGGGCTGAAGCTTTTATTTACAGTGGCAAGTTACCATGTTTGTTGCTGTACAGGATATGATAACTTCCTCTATTTTAGACTTACAACATGAGGGTTAGAAACTTTCACAAACACACAGCAGAATGACTGTTGTGTGTTACTCCAAAATTTGTACTACTGAGTAGATGGGCTTTTGAATGGGATGAATGTAAACATGACCCAGTGTTTCTCTCCCGTTACTGAAGACTAATATAGAAGCAGTACGGTATGGGCTTCGTAGCAGGTATTGCTTGACAGCTCACAAAGTGCTTATGTCGTGCTGCTCTGCTTAATGCTGTGTCCTGTGTGCAGTGTCCAGCACAGCTTATTTGCATGGCAGCAGATGGCCAGTGGCACAGTGACATCACTGAGAGCATGTTGTCTGTATCTGGTGGAGAGTAATTCCTTAAAATATTATTTGCATGGTATAAGTAGGGGATGAAAATAGTATATACAGTATTTAAAAGGTGGTATCAAAAGCTTTTAGAAATCAGAGCCACTGTTATTTGAGGCTTGTCACGAACATGTCCAATATTCTTTATCCTTGCCGCACGCTCTAGTGACCAGGAAGCAGCGGACCAACTAGTTTGGTTGCTGCTTTTTACCAGTGTGTCCATTTCAAATGCACACATGCTACATGCTATAATAGAGGACAGCCCCATTCATATACATGTGTATTTTTCCATGTGATTGCCCTTTTAATGTGTTCCCCACTTCAAAAGTTTTGTGCAACTTTGTGCAAATTTTCACAACAAATATTTTTTCACCCATTCAATACATTTTTACATCCAGTGGCTTCCCATATCATTCAGTTAGGTACCAAGCATATGATGATGTAATGACTATCAGTTCATGAAGATTAAGCAACCTTTACTTTATTTTAATTTACTCTCCAAGATTGTTTCAGCCATGGATCAGAGATACAGGATAAGGAACTCAGTATTAATGTGTGGAAACTGTGGCAGGAAATGATGTCACATTCCAACTGGTCTTCCATCTCTTTCCACATGTGCATTTCACATGGTGTGATGTAACGTTGTGGCCTGTGTGTAATTTATAATGTGAATCAGCATGGTTTTAATGACATGTTGCGACTAGATGTTGTACTTTATTTTCATACTTTGAAGTATTCTGTGTTCAAAATTTACGTTGTTTTCATGCTAACTTCAAATTACTTATGTGTGTACAGTTTTCGTCCTGTAGAGCCATTAATTCCTGAACATGTGGTCAGCTTGGGTACTGCATCAGTTACAGAACGTAAGCTGCTCTCAGTTCAGAAGAGCTGGATATTATAAACATGGTCGGCACCAGAAAAAGGCGAAAATAGCAAAATATGTTGTGGAATAGAATCAGTGTTTGTGGAATAGTTCGTGCTAGATGGTTTCTTTATCTACCAGATATGCTTGTAAAAAAAATTTGTCTTGTGTTTGAGAATGTGTGAAAAATCAGTAAAGAGTGTAGGACTTGAAATGTGGTGTGATGAGAAAAACAGATCATTTTATGAGGAATTTATATGGAATAATACTCTACTGAAGGGAATGTCAATTTCAGTACAGAATTACAAAATAATGCCATTGCCAGGCTTACCTTTTTAGATGATTTCCTGCTTCATAATCCAAATTTGTTGAATTTTTCCAGAAATGTCTTAAGAGGGTTTTAATGTGCATTATATTAAACCTATCATCTGGAAATTGGCAGTTCCATACCATTATTATTCATTTACCAAAGCCTCATTTGTGGATCCATGAGATACGGTTGCCTGGTCACTGATGGCAACTGGAAAACTTCAGTTCCCGCTACCCTGTTCACAGTTCAGGAGTTGGGTTTTGATTATGGCACTGTCACTCAGTCTGTTGTTGAACAAAGGAAATGGTAACTGTGTCCAAAGAATTTAAGATGAGATATTAGGTTTAAATTAGGTTTCGTTCCTTGTGGGATTTGAGGTTCTCGTAGTGTGTTACTGATGATGCAGGCCTTCTGGGATGTAACATTTTCTGTGGGTGAGTATTTTCCTATGTTTTGAAGGATTCTGTGATCCTTCACACAATCAGGAGCTACTTGCGCAGTGACACCATCTGAGGAGACTTGAATTGTCAACTTTTGTTCGTGTTATTTTGTGCCTAGCCTGCACATGTAAGGACAGATACTACAATGGCAAGAAGAAACGAGTTGTTTGCACCAATTGGAGGCAAGAGGCACGTCAGGACACCAGAGTATTTGTTTGCCTACCAGTTTACAAAAGACATTTTGACATTTCATTGCATCAGTTGAATGAGATGAGTATTATGGCAGGAGAGGCACGTCTGAGTGTCTTGTTATATGCTAGATAATGAATGTGGTGAAATTATTTGCTGGTTGTTTGATAGGAGTAGTGTTCCTGAAGACCTCCACCCGTACAGCAATCGTAGTGAAGACACATACTACTTTCCAGAAGAAAAGCAGCTACATAGTTACCGGATAATTGTGAGCACCTTGATCCATTCTGGAAGGTGAGCACAGTGTAGAAATAAATGTTTTATTGGTATCTGTTGCCTTCAGTCACTTAACTGCTTCAAGTTCTGTCAAATATTGAGTCACGGATGATACCGCAGCTGCTGTTAGTCAAACGTGTTGTGGATAGTCGGACCTCTCACACATCTCGGGGTACGATGATACAGCAACTTGCAGCTGTAAGTGGGATATCCACTATGTGTATGGACAGGGAAAATATTCTTTGCCTGTATTTAAATGCATCTGTTCATGACTGTACTGTGCCTTCAACATCATCGCTAGTGTAGACACTCCTGTTCAGTGCAGTGAAAAATATTTGACTGGAACATGACTGTACCTGTAGCGTGAATGAGGCCTTTGTCAAACAGTGGTTTCCAGGATAAACCAGTTTACCATTTCTGCTTTGTTTATCACAAGATTCCACATGGACTCATTTGTGATTCAACTGTTGGTATCTGGCACTTAATTGACAAACCAGTTTCATCTCAGATCTGACCTGGACAGTCTAGAGGTTAAATTAAGGCCTTTACAGTGGGCTGGGATAGCGTAGTCGGTATAGTGACTCGCTACGGGCTGGACGGTCTGGGGATGGAATCCTGGCGTGGGCGAGATTTTCCGCAGCCATCCAGACCGGCCCTGGGGCCCACCCAGCCTCCTGTACAATGGGTACCGGGTCTCTTTCCCGGGGGTAAAGCAGCTGGGAGCTGGAGTTGACCGCCCACCCTCATCTAATGCCAGGGTATAACCTGTACTCCCCCTCTGGGCCTTCATGGCCTGTTATAGGGAGACCTTTACCTTTACCTTTACCTCTACAGTCAAGCTGTCATTGAATTCAGCAACAATAAGTTTTGTATGATAACTAGTTGAAAATGTAATGGAATTGCCACTTAGTGTGGCTTGCTTTAAGGTTTTCCCCTTTTAACATTAAGTTTTAATACTCCAAAGTCAATATCTCAATGTTAAATTTATTTCCTGCGTTCAAGGTTTTCCTCATCTTAATGTTGCTTGTACATGTTAATTAAGATATGCTCTGGAAATGAATGTGCTGTCAGTGTCGTCACATCTGACTTGTATTTAGGATGAGCCCAGTTTGAACCTTCTCTGGGATGTAGGATGTCTTGACTAAGGTTTTTGTGGTTCTCTTGAATGTTGCCTTCCAGCTGCTGTAGCTGTAGCTGCCAGTAGGCTATACTGCTTTCTACTTTAACATTTCATAATTATCGCTGCATGTCTCTTGATTATAAATAACATTTGTGGGTATAGAAGCTGGGCAGTAAGTTGTATTGTCCCAGACCTTATTCAGTCATGTAATTTAAATAATTAAAATCACAAAAGTTTCAATTATAGTTAGCTCTTTGAAGCATGAAGTTTGTCCAAGTACTATAAAATATGTAAAATTTTATAATTATAGTTCTAAACTTACATAATTATAGTTTACAAGTAAGGTGACTTTTGCCCTGTCTGTACTACTAACCGCATTTTTTTTTATTCATCCATTTAGTCATAAAATGTGACATTGGACATGTCAAATTCAGTTTACAAAACCGACTTTGTTGTGTCTGCATCAATGTAATATACAATAAATAACAATACTACTTTAAACAAATAGACATAACATACAACACTCATATAGTCATATAAGCCACGTATATTTAGAATAACATATATTCATCCACTGAATAAGATGCCTGTTGAAACAGAAAGGATCTCAACTCTCTTTTAAAAACTTTGTCTTTGTCCAATTTTTTAATATAATCTGGCACCTTGTTATACAGTTTAATTCCTCTATTTACTGCACTTTTCAGCAATATGTGAATCATGAAAGGAAGGAATATGTACTTGGTGACAGTGAAGTGTTCTTGTGTAATCAGCTGCCTCAGAGCAGAATGAAACTGTTATTTTGAGCACTGTCTCTCTAGAATGTTGAAGTTTCATTCAGCATTGACATAGCATTTAGTGCTCTGAAAAATTAGTATCTCACAGTGATGTTGCTGAAGATACAAGGTTTCTGTGATGTGATGCTGCCTCATTGGGTAAATTTATCGTGACATTTTTTTACAGTGCCTTTATCTGTGAAGACTACTTGGCACTGAAGACCGTGAAGACGAAGGCCTTCAAAATATCGGGAACTGTTCACTCAGTGACACAGCATCACACGCCAGAAGACTCGAGTCTTCAAAAATTAAAATGTTGTATTATGCATGTTGATGTGTTGCATTCACTGTACCGTCATACAGGTTGCTGCCAAAGAACGACAACTTTTATGAGATCAACCACTTCACTCATGTATTTATTGATGAGTGTGGCCAGGCATTGAACCTGAAGCCTTGGTTCCTGTGGCAGGAATCCTGGGTGGTGCTATAAGAAATAGACCAGGGGGACAGATCATTCTTGCTGGAGATCCCATGCAACTGGGGCCAGTTTGTGACACAAAAAGGGCAGAGAAGCTTGGTTTGGGTGAGTTACACTGCTTTATTGAATATAATTGTATGCATTTTTTGTGTAGCATGTACCATGCATTGGAGAGTTGAGAATTACATACAAAATTTTGTTCAGAAAACATGAAGTAAGAGACCACTTGGAAGATAAGGGATAAATTTGAGGACAATATTAAATTGCATTTTAGGAGACAGGTTGGAGGATGTGAATAATTTTACTAAGGGTATGGGTCACTTGTCGTTGCCTGTGAACTCAGTAATGCACCCTCAGTAATTAAACCAAGAAATACACTTTACTGGGGAATAATCCCTCACTGTCTACAGTTTTCCTCCTACATGTTTCGGCCCCTCCCGAGCCATTATCAAGAGTATCAGTTAATGACAAAGAGGAATTACAAAGATACAAATTTGCTTATGTTATAAAATCAGTTAACACATTTACAAATGCAAAATATAAAGATGTAATAATGTAGAGTAGAGAGTTGAAGTATAAATAAAGATTATGATGGCCAGTACTTAGTTGGAACATCTGCTATTTTTTTTACAAAATTAATCATTTTATTTAACAGTTTTCTGTGTTTTAACCATATATAATCACATATTCAATCGTGAAATACAAATTGTGACCAAACATCTCACAGTTAAAATTGTGAGACTTGTGCCACCATATATTTTAGCTGATGTAGTATGATATGCGTGGTTGTCAATATAATGATTACTGCTGTGGTTTCTCTAATGAAGATTATACTGCTGGTTTGCTCTAATGTAATGTATACGCTTGGTTGCTCTAATGTATATATAATTTCTGGTTTGCTCTAATATAATGAATACATTGTTGCTTAATTAGTGATATACTGCTTTAATTTACTTTAATGTAATGATTATACTTCTGTGGTATGCTCATCAGAGCTTGGTCATTTTACATGACATATAGCATGAGAAGGTGAGGCATAAAATGTGTGTCAGGTGGGTCCCTACTATTCACAGTTTAAGGACTAAGATTAATTTGAGTATATTTAAAGATTCAGTTCATATCACACAGTAAACACTGTGTCTGGTTGTAAAAAATCATCCAGTTAATGATTTGTAGGGAAGTATATGCTGTTTTTTTTAGATCAATCCAAAATTTTAAATACACTCTGTGGACATAACATAGAATTTTTTAATGTCAAAACTGGTGGTACTTAAAGTAATCACAGGGCTGTAAAGTGTTAGTGACCCATCCTTGAAATATGAGCTGTTAGCCCAGGAGGAGAAGATTCTTAAAAAATATGGAATTTGTTTTGTAATATTCACAGAAAGGCAGCTATGTCTGATGCTGGGTTGACAATGATATGATGATGGTGTAGTGGTGGTGGTGATGATGATGATATGTATTGCATGTCATAAGGAGTGAGGATTTATTAATCCTAGAGAAATTATTGTTTCAGAGTAATTGATAATGCCCATCACTGTTATGCTTTACTGTCATGGCAAGATGGCCAACTGATGTTCCCAAGTGATAGTCATGTTTTGGGTTTTTATACCATGTAGAATGGTTTTCCAATGCTTTGGAGGAATGTACTGCCTTCATTGTCAAGGTGACTGAATTGGTTTCGGTGGAAGCCAAAGTTACACCGTAAAAAAAAAAAAGAATGTGAGTTTTACCAGAAGGTTTGAGGATTGAGGAGGGAACTGACCAAGCACAGCCACAGGAGCTGGAAGAGGGGATAGTGCTTGTTCCAAGCAAGGAGGGAGGGGAGTTGCTAATTCCAAAACAGCTCTTTTCAGGTTCTCAGTCAATGGAAGATGTGAAAATAGTGTGACCTCTGGGAGGTGGACAGTGGCTAGTGATGCACTATGTTCATGTGAGCATAGTGCGACCTCTGGGAGGTGGACAGTGGCTAGTGATGCACTATGTTCATGTGAGCATAGTGTGACCTCTGGGAGGTGGACAGTGGCTAGTGATGCACTATGTTATTTTATTATTATTATTTATTTACTGCAATTGGGTTTTCACCCGGTGGCAGTAGTCCTTACACTAGTACACACAATACAAATGGACATATAAATATACTTAAAAATAACAATACAAAACAAACTATACACAATTACAAAACAAAATACATACAGTAAATACAAGTACACACATTAGAACACCGTACACACATTACAAAAACATCCACACCTTACAAAAGCATCCACTCCGTACAAAAGCATCCACACCTTACAAAAACATCCATACCTTACAAATACATCCACACCTTACAAAAACACCCATACACATACAAAACAAAATACATACAGTAAATACAAGTACACATATTAGAACCCCGTCCACACCTTACAAAAACACCCATACACATACAAAACAAAATACATACAGTAAATACAAGTACACACATTAGAACACCGTAACACACATTACAAAAACATCCACACCTTACAAAAGCATCCACTCCTTACAAAAACATCCACACCTTACAAATACATCCACACCTTACAAAAACACCCATACACATACAAAACAAAATACATACAGTAAATACAAATACACATATTAGAAAACCGTACGCACCTTACTAAAACACCCATACACATACAAAACAAAATACATACAGTAAACAAATTACATACAGTAAACAAAATACATACAGTAAATACAAGTACACATATTAGAACACCGTACACACATTACAAAAACATCCACACCTTACAAATCATCCACACCATTCATGTGAGCATTGGTATTGCAGCGAGATGTGTTGCCTTTGGAGGGAAACTACTTCATTTTTGGAGAATGTCTGGTGCCTCCTTTCTTTTAGGGAATGGATGAGAGGTTTATGTGATGTGCTTATGGAGAGTTGGTCTTCCCAGGCCACGAAACATCGGGACAGAGCACTGTTTGTGGTGTAAAACAGCCAAAAGACAACCATCATTTGAACAACAACAGCCACAAAACCCTGAAAACGTACATAAATGTTCCATACTACCGGCAGCTATTCATGTACTTGCTTTTCATGCCCATTTTCCATACTGATGCTTCCTAAGCAAGAGCACTTGCTTCAGTGTCAATCAGCCATCCAGACTTCTTTACTGATAAGGCATTAAGTGGTTAACCAAACCTTTCTGCACTTACCTGCAGACTGTAAACAGAGCTCCCCATTCAATCAACAGCCATCATAATACACATTCAGTATATAATAATGCCTGTATATCTTATTCTGCTACATGTTTTGGCTTAGTTATAAACTATCAACACGGAGACCCTTAGTAGGTGGTGATGACGACCCACTAAGTCAAAACATGTAGCTTTATTCTTTACTGTGAAAATGAAGGATATTTGTTTTTCCAATAAATCATGTTGTATTAAACTATGTGCCTGAACTGGAAGTAATGTATCTTTAAATATAGCTCAAGTTAATATTAGTATTTTCAGAGGGTTAAAACGTACATACAACCACATCATTTCACTGCAGCATATGCACTTTGGTTACTTCCATTTCTGTGTTCTTGTCCACCAGTTTTATACATCAATGTATCATGTGTTCTACTGATGATGACCAGAAGTTACGGAAACATGTAGTGGATATTTATTGTGAAGTGCATAAACATGCACGTTTCTGTTGACAGTTTTTGTTAATAATTCCTGCGTGCTTTAACCCGTGACTGGCTACGTCTTCATCGGATCAGAATATCATAATTAGCCCACAAAGTCACATGTATCCACTGTGTTTGTGTTCCTCTGATTTGTGCGTTGTTCCTCTTGCTTTGTTTTGTGAGATGCAACTAATCATGGCACACATCGTGCGCAGGGTTGTCACTGTTGGAGCGTTTGATGACAAAATGGGAACTGTACACAAAAAGGAATGAAGATGGAACTTACAATGACAAGTTCATCACTAAATTACGTCGTAATTTCCGCTCACATGAACTGATCCTTGAATTACCAAACAGGTTGTTTTATGAGGGAGAACTCATAGTGAGTATTTGAAACTTCATTTTGTTGCACTGTGAAAATGTCCCATTGACATTGTATCAGGAACATCTGTAGTATGTTTAAAGTCATCCAGTTTTGTGCACAAAAGAAGGCTTTAATAAGAACACTTCAGTCATAAATGAATAATTGGGATGAAATAGGCCTATTATTGTACAGTAGATTCTCAATGCTCATGATTATATGGGACCAATAAAACTATCACAAAGGTTGGAATGCATTGTCAAAGTGAAATGCCTGTTTGGTTCCAAAAACTTACAAAAAAATCAGTAATACATGTAGAAAATAACGCCAAAAACATGGAAGTTTATGTTTAATAAAGTACAAAGACTTTTTTGAAGCGTAAGTTACATTCAAGGAGGGTCTCATTCCACTAAGTATGAAAGCAGTCAACCTCACATATTGAAAAAGACATTTACTGAGGTGAGAGTGATGTGTACAGTAGGAGGAGAGTGTGGGTAGCCAACTTGCCTACCTTGTGGTTTCATCCCAATTCATCAAGACCAGTCACAAAAGGTCAAAACGATGTTATTAAAATGGGTGATTACAAAAGGTCAAAATTCCAAACATTGATGCTCGTGAACATTGAGACTCTGCTGTACTACATTTTAAAGTACAAACGATTTTCAAACACATTATTGTGGTAGATTATTTATATTTATGGGAGATGTGCTATATTGTTCATACAGCTAATTGCAGGCACAATTATTAGACTGCATGGTACCCTGATGCAGGGTTTTATGATTTTATGCAGTCCTCCAGATATGTTGAGATAGGATGTCTAACTAGGCAATGATAACCTTCCAATTCAATTATATTCTGTATTCACCTGACCTTACATTTCTGGAACTTACTATGTGCCTTATATACTGCACTGAAGTGTGTTATTCAATGGCGCTGTCATTTGCTAAGGTTATACAGCATCTGAGGCAGATGAATGAATAAGTATGCAACAGTGGGGGAATGAAAACGACAGGGCAAAACTGAAGTACTGGGAGAAAAACATGTCCCATGCTACTTTGTTTGCCACAAATCCTGCATGGACTGGCGTCAGACTGAATCTGGGGCTTTGCATTGAGAGACCGGTTACTAACCACCAGAACCATGGTGTATATACTGTAATGTGTAAACTTTAAACATAAAGAATGTGTGACAGCATGTAATGATCTCCATAGTGTATTTAGATTGCATCAGTATACATATTTGTATTGGCAAATGGATACAAATATGAATACTGTATGAAAAATCACAAAGAAGGTGTTTGGATAAAGTGTGTACTGCTATGGAATACACCTTTCCTATTTTCACATAGTATATAAAACAACTGTTTCTAAGATTAATTTTGTTTAATGCTGCAGCCACAATGTGGGAAAGATGTAAGTGATGACACGGTAAAGAATCTGACTGGAAAACCACACTGTGACCATGCTGTTGTGTTTGACGGAGTGATAGGTCAGGAGAAGAGAGAAGGCAGGTCTCCCAGGTAACATGATGGTCTTTGTCTCTGGCTGCATCATCTTGAGCCTTGTTTTCTGTTCTGTTCTCCCTTAACAATGTTAGTGGAACACCCTCTGAAATTCAGAGGGGGGTTTAGCAGATTCCATCTGTAGCTATGGTTTGCACAAGTAACCCTTCCATTGACCTACTGTTTTGCATTATGGCCATTCAGAGACTCTTTTAATAGCTTGGTTTTAATAAATGTGCATGCTGTGAGCTTAAATTGTGAAAGTACATTTTACAGTCAGTTTACTTACCTAAGTGTTTGACACTGTCGATATTGTGGAAGAATTATAAAGAATATTGCATGTTTGTTTTTTTAGTAAGATAAATACACCTTGTTTTACTAATAATACATTTCATATACGGTAATTAGGCATGTACCAATCACAAAGCAGTGATTGGAAGATCTGATGACACAGTAATTTTTTAAATTATCAGCAAAAAGAAGATATTTCAAGTTTTAATTATATCATAAATTGTTAATAAAAAATTATGAAAAGCAAGGGCTGGATAGCTGAGCCTTGCAAAAAAAATATGCTGCACAGAGAAGGTGACGAAAGAACACCACAGACAGTACACACATTGCGAGTTGGGATGTTTTCACAGGGGTGTAAATGTGGATTTAGTTCTTTGGGATGTGATGCTTTGTGTGTGGGTGAGCGGTTCATGCAAGTTTTGGAGGAACATGACAACCGCCTGTTCAGTGATGCACCATCACATCCCAGAAGACCAGAATCCACAGTTCATAGGTCATGAATGAAGTAGTTATGAAGCCAATTTAAATGCCGTATTTACCTGAATGTAAGATGAGAATTTTTTCCCCAATTCATCATCTGAAAAATGGGGTGGGGGGCATCATGTATAAGGTTAAATGTGTTCTGTATATGTATGGTCCTGGAAATTGAAGCTTGTGAAGAGGGTTGTCATATACACAGGGTCATCTTATATTTGGATAAATACAGAATTCAAATGGTGATCCGTGATTATTGAGTTTATGAAGAAGGAAAGTGTGAAAAGCAAGTTCAGTGTAGATAGAATCAAGTTGACGTTACTTGAAATTTAAAAAAAAAAGTAGCAAATTGAAGGAGGGTTGCTAAATTGGAAGTAATGGATTCAGATTTGATGAAACTCTGTTGAGAAGTATTATTGAATTTAAATTTCAAATTTCACACTGTTATCACCGTGCATTTTTGATCAAATAAAATAAACCAACAAATGCACTATTTTGACGACTTTTATGTAGCCTTTGTCCTATTTAACCCTACACGTGTTTCGGACCTAGGTCCATCTTCGGGGGTTACAATGTTGTTAAACTACTAAAATAAGCACATATTAAGACAAATGTACATCACTTTCGAACCACTATTGTGGTACGATGGTCTGGTTAAAGTATAAAGCCATAAATATGTATATATTTAAAACCTGATTAAAAGCGTAAAGTGTACGTGAAGTTCACTGTTGCGGAACTACGTGTTATGGTGCTGCTTGTACTATCTTTTCGTGGCGGTGTGTGTCTCCCTACACACACCGCCACGAAAAGATAGTACAAGCAGCACCATAACACGTAAGATTACGCACCTGTGGACGTAAAACACGCCAGTAGTTCCGCAACAGTGAACTTCATGTACATTTTACGATTTTAATCAGGTTTTAAATATATACATATTTATGGCTTTATATTTTAACCACACCATCGTACCACAATAGTGGTTTGAAAATGCTGTACATTTGTCTTAATATGTGATTATTTTAGCAGTTTAACAACATTGTAACCCCCGAAGATGGACCTAGGTCCGAAACACGTGTATGGTTAAATAGGACAAAGGCTACATAAAAGTGGTCAAAATAGTGCATTTGTTGGTTTATTTTATTTTATTAAATGTCAAAAAATGCAAAAAGAAAAGCTATTATGAATGGATGTTGGTGTGCAGTTCCTAACATGTAAATGTATTAACATATTGAAATGGATTATAAGACGGTAGGTCAAAGTCCAAAATGCTGACGTTCATGAACTTCAAGAATATTCCTCCAGAGTGTTTATATCTACCTACATGGCTACCAATCTCACAACTCAGCAGACTGCATTCTGAAAAGACATTGTTAATACACCGTAACATATATGCATAGAGTTTAATACCAGTGTATATAGTAGGTGATGAATGTTTTAGTACATTGTGTGGATTAACTTCACATTTAGTTTAAGATTAAATGTTTACTGTGGCAATCGTAACAATGTTAAAAACAGGGTAGTTACAGAGTGAAACCTCCACCTAGTGTTCCTAATGTAAGATTATAGAGTGGAAACCTCATTTAACATTTTTAATGTAAGGTTATACAGTTGAACCTCCATTTAGTGTTCTTAATATAAGATTATGCAGTGGAAGCTGCATTTAGAGTTCTTAATGTAATGTTATACAGTGGAACCCCCTTTTAGTGTTTTTAATATAAGGTTGTGCAATAGAACCGCCATTTAGTGTTCTTAGTGTAAGTTTATAGAGTGGAAATTCCATGTAGTGTTGTTAATGTTAGGTTATACAGTAGAACCCCTATGTATGCATTTATACAGTAAAACCACCATTTAGTGTTCTTAGTGTAAGGTTATACATTGGAACCTCCATTTTGTTTTCTTAGTGTAAGGTTTTCCCTCATTTAATATTAGGTTTATTGATCCAAAATCAATAATGTTAGTGTTCAATTTCTTCCATTTAAGATTTTCCAGGGTTTTGTTCAAATCCACTGTTCCCCAAAGAAAGCATAAATTGGTGCTTAGCCTAATTCTGTGTTTTTAAGATTGCCAGTGTTCTGTCTGTCATCTATTCCTGGAGGTATTTTAACCTTACAATTAGTATAATTTTTCAGGTTTTTATGGGAATTGTTGAAGTGATGGTCATGTTTTGGATTTTTGCAGCATTTGTTCTGATATTTTGGCAGAATGTATGGCCTCCACCTTGAGTGTGATTTAATTTGGTTCAGGTGGGTGCTGTGCTCCATCCACCCAAAGCAGTATATTCCTCTGAAATGTCAGAACAAACCGAATTCACTACACAGTGTAAAAACCCAAAAGACAGTCATCATTTGCACATAATTTGTACATGACAAGAGTTACCAAATTACAAGAGGGAAAATTTTCCGTTACATAATGATTGTGAAAATTACTCTAGCTCTCTCTCTTTCTCACTCTCTGTTAAGGAACGTAGATTTGAACTAGTATTTTGGACCCAACAGTAGTGAATTGGTGGAGGAACAGAGACAGTCACATAATGGGCTGCCGCACAATTTGTACTCCTTGGCTTGCAGCATGATTTAACCAGGAAGGATCTGATGGGCAGAACATGAAACATGTCACATAACTAATTAAAGTACTTTTGCTTTCAGCTACTTCAACCAGTATGAGCTGGATAAAGTGGTTAGGTATGTCAGTATTCTCTTGAAAGGTGGACCATCTCGTGAACCAGTAGATCAGAAAGATATAGGAATCATAGCACCATATATCAGACAGGTGTACAAACTGAAAGCAAAGCTAAAAGACAAGGGCTGGGAGAACATTGAGGTTGGCACCACAGAAACCTACCAAGGCCGTGAAAAACGTGTGATCCTGATTTCAACTGTTCGAAGCCAGCGGGACCTTCTTTCCTTTGACAGCAAATTTAAGTTGGGCTTTGTAGCAAATGCGAAGGTATGTTGTTTATTTTAAAATAATTATCACTTGACTATATTTTGTGTTACTCTCTTCGTCTCTATTGTCTTGCAGGTACTTTAACATCTTGGAAGATGCAGTCGTCCAGGATGTGACACTGTGGTACTGGGAAAATAGTGTAAGGGAACTACTCACCCATTGACATGGTGTCACATCCCAGAGGACTTGAATCTTAAGCAACGCTGCTGTTAGAACCTCAGTTTTCAGAATGTTACCTTTCCTTTGTGTGTCCTTTCTGTGACAATAAAAACAATCCATGGTTCCCAGTCTGCAGTGAATTGAAATGATTTCGTGGCAAGGACCCTGGATGCCGCTTCAGAAGAATGGCATTTTAGAAGGGATGTTCAATGTAAGGTCCTCCAGGTCATAGAAGTGAAATTAGAAGTCATTACAGCATTAAGTGTAGCTCATTTATTGAACTGAAGTATCATTATTTTTTAACATAATGCATGAGCACAATGATGCATATTTACTGCGTTGGCCCTAGTTGAAAAATTCCGGTGTAGTAGTAGTTGGGATGTTGTATTTGCAACCACATACAAACAAACATTCTGATGCTCTTATCATTGTGGATTTGGGTGTCTCCCAATTGTTGTTACAGTGACCTTTACAGTTGATAGTGTGACAGTTCTCCAGAATAATTTCCTGCAGTCATTGTACATTTATGTGTCCTTGATGTGCTGGGCCGACTTGTGTGCTAACCATCGTAGATGTCCGTTCAACCATTTTTGAACACACTGCACCATTTCCTGACATCCTGCACTCTTATTATTCCATCAACATATACCTCTGTAAGTGGCAATGAATTTCATTGGATGAAACATATTTTACCCATAAAAACCAATCATGTTACAAACTTCTTTGTAGGATCAAGATTCCAGTATACAGTAGAACCTCGATTATCTGAAATAAAGGGGGCGGACCCGATTTTGGATAAGCAGTATTTCGGATAATTCGGAAATTTGGTTTGACGTGATAAGGTGCAATAAAGATAACATTTATTCAGAAATACGTCTTATGGTAATAAAATTTATGGCACAAGAAAGTGTATGATATTTATAGATACAATCTGCACCCGTCAACTTCTCACAACAAACTGATGGGGAGAGGCTCAGAGGTGTACCGCGGCAGGCAGTTCTGGGAATCGCAGCGCCTGACAGGCGTTTTGGTTAAGCGAAGTTCAGATAACCGACGTTCTACTGTATTATGATTACATTTTAATGTGTCCTCTGAATAGCATCAGACTGACTGATTCTTGCACCATAAGTTGCATGTTACCCCTATTAAAACTGTTGTCTTCTACAAGAAAATAAAATTCTTAATTAAGAAGAAAGTTTACTCCGTACATGCCGTGGGAATGTTGTACTATGCACTATTGTTGTTGTCTGCTGCCTTGCACTCTCACAAATTTATTACAGTAGAACCCAGATAAGAAGTCCCCGCATAAGAAGTTTTTCCCTGTAACAAGTCTGTTTTTTAAAGTCCCGAAATCCTATTGCTTTTAATAAGCTTCCCTCTTAATAAGTCTTCCCGCTTAAGTAGTCCCTAATCCTCTGGTCCCTTGAAAGACTTCTTAACAGGTTTCTACTGTAATAAAAACCGCATTTCGACACTACCTCCTGTCATGGTCACTATTTACTCGTTTTTTCCGTGAAGTATTAAACAATGAAGATGACACAGTGTCGTGTCGAAACAAATTTGTCACTAATAAATTAGTGAAAGTACAATGCAGTGGAGAAGGACAGTAGTGCATATCACAAAAGTTACAGACCAGGGAACATGCCATGTGTATTGGTATGGTTGGCTACTATGGGCACAGCCCATGGGTTCTGACCTGCAGTGTAGTTTGGTTTCTGTACAGAGATTCAATGTGGCGATCACAAGAGCCCGTTCACTGCTGATCATCGTGGGCAATCCACATCTCTTGGAATGTGATCCAAACTGGAGGGAACTTATCAACTTCACACAGAAGCTTGGCTCATATAGGGGGTGCCATTACATGCCTCGTCGTGAGCCAAGGTCAGAATGGGTGAAAGAAGTAGTAAAGAGATTAGGACGTATAAGTGAAGATTGACAGGTGCAAGAACCAATATTTCATCTTGTGTCTTACTTAAAAAAGCCATGGGTTCAGCCTTTGTGATAAATTTACATTTGTTCTGTATGTGCACTGCAGTAGCAGCTCACATATGTTTGTACTTCTTGTGTGCGCTGTTACTGTTTTATATGAGTGGGATTTCAATGTGTTTGTTCAAAATGTGGTCATCTTTTTTTATTTCCTGTATTTGACTAAAAATCGATACAAGCTCTAAAATTTTGACTTCATGTTGCTGGCCTTTGTAGGTTTTGTGGGACACGTGTCCAATTTTTAGGCGCATTCGCAAAATTGCAAAAACTGACGATTAGCTTTCTCATGTTTGCCTGTCTTTCCATCTGTCTGCATGGAACAACTGAACTCCCACTGAATGTATTTTTATGATATTTGAGTATTTTTCGAAAATCCGTCCAGAGAATTCAAGTTGCAATAAAATCTGACAAGAATAACAGGTACTTTACACGAAGAAATATGTACGTTTATGATAATAGCTTGCTGAATTCTTGTTAGAATGAGAGGAATTTCAGACAGAAGTTGTAGAGAACATCAAATCACACATTTTATGTTTAATAACTTTTTTCCAAAAACCGTGCCATTTATGAGATAATGTGAAAAAATATGATACAGCCAGACACGCCAAAGATGACAATATAATACGGCACATGCACTTTGCATGCTGGATAACTAAGGCTACAGACACACACTCAAAATATGTAATACTTCTTGCGTTTCCACAGCAACAGTAGTTACACGAACATGCCTCACTGTCATGTTCGTTCATACATACATACATTCATGCATGCATACATATGTGTGTGTGTGTGTGTTTGTTTCTTAGATCCAACAAAACCGTCATATGGCAGGTGGATATGAAACGAATCAAAAAGCAGTAGACAACATAATAACAGCACAAACACGCAGCACAGAAACAATACAAATACAATTACATTAAGAACAAATATAAATAAAAGAATATGAAAATTGTTACAAGTTACATACATTTACTGTACAAAATATTCGCACTAGACATGAGAGTTAAACTAGACAGTGTAATACAAGTTAAGAAATTAGAACATCAGTTTTGTGCATTATTACGTTCAAAGAATTCTGTAAGTGAATAAAATGAATGTGTCGTCAGATATTTACGTAGCTCAATTTTAAATTTCACGCTCACATTCCGAAGATTCTTGATACTATTTGGAAGACTATTAAAGATCATAGCACAATAGGAAACACCCCTTTGAAAACATGAAAGATTAACAATAGGCAAGTACAACTGATTCTTGTTCCTGGTACACAATCCATGTACAGATAAGTTAGTTTGACATTTTTCCTGATTATCTATTACAAACATCATAAAAAAAATTGCTGACATGAGACAGGTAAAATGTCTAGTTTCTTAAATAGATTTCTACATGCACCTTTAGCTCCTGCACCAGACATAATTCTAATTATTCTCTCTTTCGTAATGTAAATACACGTCATACATCGGTTAATTTCCCCAGAAGATTATTCTATATTTTATTATAGAATGAACGTGTACAAAGTACAGCATCCTCAGAACATCTATATTTAGAACGTGGAAAAATTTCCTAACCGCAAAACCTTCAGCATCCAATTTAGGAAGAATTTGATCTATATGTTTTTTCCAGGTCAGGTGATTATCGATTTTCATACCCAGAAATTTTGTACTAATTGTTTCCTCGATTAATTTATCTGCATATTCCAAACCCAAGGAAGCATGTAATGAATTTTTAGGTGTAAATTTTACAAAATTCGGTTTTTCAATATTTAAAACTAACTGATTAGCTTGAAACAAGTTATTTATACAAGATAATGCAAGATGTGCTTTCTGTTTAAAATTATCATAATTACTATCAGTTACTAAGATGCTTGTATCATCAGCAAATAATATAACCTCTGAAATATGTTTTATACTAATTGGTAAATCGTTTATTTATATATATATATATAATAAAGAGTTACAAAACAACTTGTGGCTTCAAAAGCTGTGGTGGATGCATAATGTAATAACATATAAGGAGTCATTAATTTAGTTTGGCAGTACAGTTTATGAACCCAACGGCAGCAATTCCCAGTGTAGCATACAAAAATATCAGGAGGAGTTTGATTTAAGGCACCCTTTTACTTGTCCAGTAATTGAAACTGTTTATATGTTTTGGAACATTCAGAGGTTCAAATGATGGTAATTTTTTGGGTTTTTACACTGTGCAATAAAGGTTTGTTTCTGTGCCACATGACCTCAAAAACAAATAACTTTTGAACAGCAACTGCCATACAAACGTGAAAACCTGTATACAGAGTGTTACTTTAAAATAGAATATGCAAATTTTTGCCATACATCTGTTGTATGGAATGCAGTACCACGTCATGTTACACTTACAAGTGTCATTTATTCTTCTGCCTCATGTGCAGAAACTTCTGTATTTGCAGTGATAATTTTGAGCTGACCCCTTGATTTTCTTTCTGTTTGAGGTGTTGTAGTAGATAATGTAAGGTGTGAGATGGTATGTCTTTTAGGTGGTATTTGTAGTTCTTTTCAGGCTGCTTAATTGCAGACACAGGTGTGATGAGACTTGAGTGCCTTGTCCTGCAGCCACTAATGGTCCTATTGTTTGGTTGACAGTTAAATGTAGAGCATTGGTTGAGAATATTGGCAGGGAGATAACTGACATACTCAGAGAAAACCTTGTCCTAATATCACCTTGCTCATCACACGTTCCACATGAACTGCCTTGGGAACAGACTTAGGCCTGTGCAGTGATAATCCAGAAACTGATACAGTAACTTGCTTAATTGACAAAGACAGGAATACTTACCATAGAAAGAATGTGCTGAAAATTTGTTGTGAAATGTTGTCACATGAGGATTCAGGTCTTCTGGGATGTGATGCAGTGTTGTTGGATGAGTAATTCCCAAGATTTTGAAGGATTTTAGTGCCTTCTTGGATTACGTGACCCTGAAGATGAAGGCACTGTGACCTTTTGAAACATTGGGAATTACTCACCCAGCGACACAATGTCACATCACAGAACATCTGAATCTTCAGCAGCACAGCTATGAGAACTCACATCTCACCTGTTTTCATACATTTACAAAGATAAGATAGGAACTTAATATTATTCATTCCGTACATTTTCTTTTCTATGTTTATTGTCAGACAAATGTACACTTTTATTCACTGTTAATTGTGAAACACAGTCCTACATGTTTCAAACCTTATCCCAGTTCATCTTCAGGGACTTCGTATTTTAAATTACACTGTTTTTTACATCAATGGTACAATTTATACACTGGTTAAAATGTGAATATAAGTGTACATTGGTTGGACAGTAAACTTACACAACATAGGAAGTTGCTTATTTATAAGATGGCCAATAAGAGAATTAAACAGTTGCTTGAGGTCTTTCAGAAGTAATGACACAAGCTGGCCCTAATCTGGTAAGAAAGCTTATATTTGTACATTTACAGCATTTTATTAGGATGGTCCAGGATAGGTTAGTGAGTATAGTGATGGGGGTTCTGTTTGTGGAAGGGCAGACAGTGTAGTCGCTCCTGCAGCCAGACCAACTCTGGTGTCCACACAGTTCCCTATCCAATGGGTATGGCTCCCTTTAACTGGGGCATTAGGTGATCACTCACCACCATCTAGAGGCAAGGTCAAAATGCCTGGAGTTATGCACTTCTGTTAGCAAAACACAGAGGTCACGAATGTTAAAGCCTGTAGCAGCCCCCGCACTTTAAAGGTTGATGGTGTGGTGGACCAAGTGGTGGGGAAGGAAGCAGAGTTTTGGGGTTTGTTTCTGTTTCTTTCAAAAATGGGGAGGTAGAGCTATGTTACAAATTCCGTGTCCTTGAAAGACTGGTAAATCTAACAAGTTACATATTTCATGTGCTCTTTTGCACATTTTTGTATTGTGTATGTTAAATGCTGCGATTTTGATTTATGTCAGATTTTAATACTGCTGAGAGCTATTACAAAATTATTGTGTTATAAATAAACTTCTTTTGACATGCCAGTAATAATTGGATTTATGCTAAACAATATAGAACAGGTACTTCAGAAAATGGAGTGCTGTTACACCTGTCCATGAATCATGAAGTGTTTATCACCATCTTGTTGTGTTATGTATTTGTGGTACCTTGATTGTGTATGGGTTTCAGTTCCCATGCATACCATTTCACACAGTTCATCTTCATTTTGTGCCACTTCCAGTTCCATTTTATACCATTTCACTATTGTATTTCACCAGAGACAGCAGTGAGTCTGACCTCATAACCAACCTATTCATTGATTCTCTAAATTTGGTATCGGCACCATGTCCCCCAAATATTTTCTATTATCTCACATACCACACAGTTCAATATCTTCTTTGTTTAATTGGGGGTTCTCTTTCACTTGTTTCACATGAATGGTCAGATTCTTTTTCTTACATTTTAACAGTTTGAGCTGTGGGGTTGTCTCCTGTTAATCAGCTGGTATAGACATTTTGATCCGTGGGATATTGTTAAACTTCGCATATATATCGTTTGATATGTGTTTGTATATGTATATTTTCTTCGCTCCTACACACTTGCATGTTTTCTGTTATTTGGGTTGTAGAGAACTTTAAGGTGACTGTGTATATGACATAAGCCCAATAACACATTAGGGAGGGTGCATTTTTTTAAACTGTGAGTCTGATATTGGGTGTGTTTGCATTGTGACGCGTAAGTAGGGGAAGGTTTATATTCAGTTTGGCGTCCCAGCAATCATGAAAATGATTGATGTTCAAAATAATAGTCATGTCTGTCACAACACACCACTGTCAACATTTAAACTTCACAGTGTTTTGGTCACTGTCACATAGAAAGGAACTGTTGTGAGCTTCAGAATCGGTTTATGATACTCGCCTTCTGTTTTTGTCGAACATGCTAATTGATCACTGCTTTTCAGAGATTTCATACACCTACTAGCCATTGCAAACACATACACAACCTGTTGTAGTGCCACTTTGACCCTGGCAGAACAACATGGTGCAATAGGAAGACAAATTGTGCAGGACCATTAGCAATATTTTGAGGTAGAAGGTAGATAGCATTGCAGTCAATTGGAGTAAATGTATTTAGGTTGTGGCCATAGTAAGATTTGCATATTCGTGCATTCCGTGGATCCAAAACATAGTCAGAATAACGATATGATATGGAAGAAGTCATAAACATACAAAATATTACCAACATTTTACATGAAGTATTACGGGTCATTGTTAACATTGTAAATTTAGCAACAGTGTAAAAGGAGCGTGTATTAAGTATCTTAATGTTATTTTAAATTGTGCATTTTCATTCATCAGACTTATGAGTCTACATGGTAAAGTTCAAAATTGTGATGCTAACATAGTGTGCACTTTTCTGGACACATGAAATATTGGCAGTTGGTCTATGAAGATGACGGTGTCTAGGTGTTGTGGTTCGCGGGATAGTGAGTTGTATTTTCTCAACTCATATGCGCAGAGTGATTTAAAAGTACAGTTCTAACGTTAGAATACTGTATACACAAAATGTTTTTACTTGAATTTGTTTGTGGGAAATTTTAAGTTTATGTGCTGTCATTGCTGAGAAGATGGAACTTGCATTTTAATAACCTGAAGTACAAAAAAAATAGTGTGTGTTCAATCATGAATCAGTTTGTGTGAATTTTGAATGATGCAAGCATTAATAGAGTGAACTTTTATTGTTAAAACTATTGTATAGTATATTGTAAAATGTGCCTATATTCATAAATGCTTCATATATCTTATTCAGTTTACAGAAATGTTTGTATTTGATTTTTTTGTTAATAAAACAGTTCATGATAAATTTGATTCATCTATCAGTCCTGCTGCTCGCCAGCTTGCCTACCTATTGACCTGCCTAGGTAATGCACTTTATTCTGCCATATTTAGCTTTCTGGCTTAAATGCCTTGGTTCTGAACGAAGCAAAACAAAAAATAGAGGGAGGGGATATAATTACTTCAGCAGTTAAATTAATAACATAAGCAACATTCTTCATGCACACATTGAAAGACGGTTATTGTGTAGTGTATCTATACTTGATGTTTGTTGTACTTAGTAATGCCAGTGATGATTTTTCACCTTATACTGCTTTTTAGGCTTATAAGTGACCGGCACACCTATGACCTAATTGAGAACCATATAAGTCGCAAAGTGAGTGGTCATAAATCAGACCATTATTTCCCCAAAGTAGAGTGTTATAAAGTGGGGGTTGTGCTTGTGGAAACCCATTTCATCCCATAAAATGCCAGTTGATTGTGAAAATAAAATACAACACAAATACTGTCTATGCTGCTACAAACGTGTTGAGTAAAAACAAACACTTAATACACGAGCATGGCATATGAAATACTTTGGAATAATGTTAAGCAAGTATCACAAGAAAATTTCGTTAATGAAGTTCTTTCATTCTTTGGATTTCTAAATATGGGGGTTTTACTGACGAAATTATGATGGAGTTTGTGTTTGGTCATCAGAAACTTCAAAATTTAATTCTACTACAATGATAAGGGGAGGACAAGATGGGGGATCTAGTTGAGACTTGGGGTAGGATTCAATGAGATTCAGGGGCTCAGTTGAAACTTGGTTTTCAGGCGCTTTTTTGCATCTGCTACTTGTAAGTTGAGTTGTAGTCTTACTTTGGATATTCTTTTTACCCTTGGGTATCCTGCCATGCGGGGGGGGGGAATTGTAGCTGATGTTGTAAGTATTCATATCGATGCGTTGCTCCTATTGAAATCTGTTTGCCATTTTGTATACTTGCAGCAAGGTGAGAATCCACCGGATGGTTCGTAAATGAAATTTGATATGGAGGTGATTTATGGGAAATTACTGAGCCATTTCAGATTTGTTAAAATTAGAGAAACATAATGGATGCTGTACCTGAACACCTGTGTGCATTTCTGCACCCATTATCACGTGGAAAAGAAAACAGCATGTCATTGCATTTGAAAACACATTGAAAAGAGCATCATTTTTGTCTTTATGTAAGTGCTCTGGTACTGAATTAAAATACAAATGTGATGCTTCACTGTTACAGCACACACACTAAATTTTCCACAAATTCTAGCAACAGCACTACAGTCTCATTTTAAATACACTAAACAGGTCTTTGCTTGAAATCATTTAAAAACTGAAGTTTGGGAGTAAGCATGTGACAGTTGTTATTCTATGTTGAAAATTACAAGCTTTATCATTTGTCCAGGTTAGTCACCACTTTGTTAAACCAATATACTGCTCAGTTCAGTGTATATTAATTGAGTGGGAATACACTGTATTGCTGTAACATGTGGATCATTTTGTAGGTGTGTTTGCAAAATTGTGAAAAGTGACTATTAGTTTTGTCACGTCGGTCGACATAGAACAACTCGGCTCGCACTGGATGGATTTTCACGAAATTTTATATTTGAGCATTTTTCAAAATTCTGTCAAGAAAATTTATGTGTCATTAAAAACGAACAAGAAGAACGAGTACTTTATATGAAGACGTAAGTACATTTATGATAATATCTTGCTGGATTCTTCTCAGAATGAGAAATGTTTTAGACAAAAGTTTTAGAGAAATTCAAAACACACATTTCTGATTTCCCATAACGCTTCCCCGTATCTCATTTCATTATGAACCATCCATTGGGGTTCTTGACTTGCTCCAAGTATACAAGTGGAGGGGCATGTTATATTAGGGCCTTATTCATATTACAGACTTCGCACTTAACACAACTGTAGGCTTGTTTAGTTGCATTCACATACAAATCGCAAGAAGTGAAAAATGTTAGTGTTTCACAATCATCAAGGGGAGCCAGGATAGCTCAGCTGGTATAGTGACCAGACTACAAGGTGGGAAAGAGACTTCCCTTTTCTGAGGATGTCCAGATCGACTCTGGGACCTACCCAGCCTCACATTAATTGGGTACGGGGGGGAGGGGTAAAGCGGCGAGTGCGTGAGACTGACAACTTGTCCCCAGTTCATGCCATGGTGAAGTGTGAGGGAAGCTGTACCTTCACTCCTACTATCTGCCCTCATGGAGTGTACGCAAAACGCCGGTTTAACCTTGCCTCCGTAAACACATGGCCATCCGGCGGATACGTGATTTCATTTCCTGTCGCAAGTTTCCACGGATGAACATCGAGTTGCCAACCATACCTGTGACCAGCTGTTCATTCATCGTATATTACGTCATGCGCGGTTATCATCTGTGCGTTGTGTGAGGACATAATATATTGACTAGGTCTTGTCCGTGGTATTGACCGCCAGTAGCTCATCATCCGTGCCAGTTCATGGAATGGTGATGTAGTCATACATTGTGGATTAGTCGTTACTATGTATGAAAATGTTATCATAGTGTCATGACTGTCTGTAATATATGGTGGTATTAAATAATGGGTGATTCGTTGGAAGGCGGTACCGGAGATGGGCCTCCAGAGGCCGAAAATGTTGCGGTTGTTGAATACTCGACATTTGCCACGTTCTTGAAAAAGGCAGTTACAATTCTGCTACCAGAGGATGAAGATGTAATTCCACCGGCATTGAATGCAGCATTAAATGATCGAAATAATCAGGATTGTGTGCATAAATTTCTAAGCGACTCACAAGTATCGTGCCTGTTTGTACAGCGCGTATCTTCAAAAGGTTAGTTAATTGCTGCTGTTCGAGGGACTTGACAAATTTACCCTTTCCTTGACCTCGTAACTACAAGTACATTGGCAGTAAATTGATTTGGTCGTTCACAACGGTGACATCGTCAAAATCATTGCTTCTCAGGAACAGCAAGAAACTGATTTAAAAAAAAAACTTGAAGCAGCATTTTCTGGAACATTATAAAGTGTCCATAGGGATAGGGTGGCATTATTTTACTGAGAACTTATCTCAGAAAACGTATATTAAAATTTAGACGAGAGCTTTGTCTAAAATGAATATATTGACATTGAAACTGTTTTTGATTTTTTCAGACAGTAACTTAAAATTATTTTCAGAGAACTTTTTTTCATAATCAATACATTTTGGATACATATTTGGTCTTCGTTTTGGTTTCTACGCCATGTGGTAGATGTGTATCGTGACGTTTCGGAGGAACATACTGGTTCCACCTTCAGCATGACCAAATCAGGTTCAGGTGGTGCTTGAAGTGGTTGAGAAGAAATGAATGTGTCAGCTATGTGGGAAAGTTGGAGGAAATCTGGCCAATCATAATGCTGGGCAGAGGAGAAGAATGGGGCTAGTACTGAGCCAGTGGAAGCCCCTTTCAAAAACTCAGGACAGATTTCCTGCAACTTTCGCATATAACCGACACATTAATTTCTTCCCAACCACTTAAGCATCCACCTGAACCAGATTCAGTCACCCTGAAGAAGGAGGCAGTATGTTCCTTCGAAACATTGGAACACCAACCAAAATGTGTAGAAACCCAAAAGCAGACCATCGGATTACATTTTGGGTACGTTGAGACTGGTTTAGACAGTGTGACTTATCAAATGACATATGGGGCTGTTTTGAGTAGGAAGTTACCAAATGTGTCTAAAGTTTCTTGTCACTAACAGTACTTTAAGTGCTTTGTGCTTTTGGTCTGAGTATGGAACAGCAGTGTTTCCTCATGGAACGGCATGTAACACTGGGGAATGTAATACGTCAATCAACCCAAGTGCTTCTTTTAATTCAAGGGCATTGGTCCCTTGTAAGCTGTTTCTAATATTCATTCCATAGATATATATTGGAATTTGAAGGTCAAGTGTCTACTGAGGAGCTCTTCCAAAGTATGTTGATGCTACTGCATGACAAGGCATTAGTGTATTGTATTCAAAATGCATGATGCTTATGGGCTGATTTTTTATTTAACTGGATTTAGGTGTGTCTGTGCTTTCGGTTTGAAGTGACAAACAACCTCTTTGATTATATTTTAACCACCATGCTGGAAATAAATGTGACAGAGGAATGGTTGCTTTAGCAGCAGTTACATCAGTTTAATGTATTATTTCACAAAATATGCATGATCAGCACTTCTCAGTAAACATTCTATGAGCCCTGAGTTTCTGTCATAGATGTAGGAGTGTCTGCAGTCAGAATGAGAGTCTTGCACATTATCATACATGCTAATAACAAATAGTCATTCACAAATGAATTATTATGTAGTTTTTGTTTCCCCCACATACCCATATGAAGACAAATGCAATTCCTTCACACATGCTTGCACATTGTGTGTGATGAAACCATATAAGAAGGAACCAACACCACGTGCACCTTTGCGAGCTGTTCCCTCATGATAAATATATATATCACTGGTTTTCATGTGTTGTACAGATTTAATTACAGAAATGACTCATGTGCAGGACGTGCGCACTTTCTGAAGTGACTGCCAAATACGTACACTGTTTTAATTGAATCAGGTGAGGTAAAATTGTGCATGTGCAGTTAAGAAGCATGAAGATATGTGGATTGGAGGTACACAGTCAACCCCCAATACAGCGTCACCTTCCCTTAGTGTCCATGAAAGTCTGGGAACAAGAATTTCCTATTGCATTAACACTGGGGAACTCTCAGTATAGTGCATGTGTGCTAGCTGCCATTCGTCGAAGACATTGATGATACAGATGTGTCCGTAAGCATTAAGTAATGCCTGATTTATGACAGTGTTACAGTACTTTCACAGTTTGCATATACTGTACAGGTAAGTTCTTGATGAGATTTTCATCAGTGTGTGTGAAGAATATTTGAGTCCGTGGAAGTGGCCAACGGGAGTTCATATGGTATGATATTTCGTGTTGGTTGGTAGAGAAAACCACACATGAACTTGGCTTCCCAAGAACATGAACATTTTAAGGAACAATAGGTAACACTGTACACATCTGCATAGGTACTGCAAGGTGCAGTATATAGTAAAGAGAGCAAAACTGTAATTTTTGGAGAGTACATCCTGTCGTGTTATACAGACCACAAAATCGATGAAACACAAATACTTTATTGCAAGTAAAGTCACCGGAAATTGCTACATGTTTCAACCAAAAGGCGATATTCAGGCCAAGTCAATGTGAAATATGTCAAGGAAGGTATAAAATTAAGAGACACCTTTCTTTTACGTAAACGAATACAATACACTTTAGTTGGAAGTAGTGTATCTCAGTATCTCGTTGAGTACTTTCAGAACTATACTCTAAGTTATTAAAAGTAGTGTTTATAGATTGTACTAATGATTTTCCACTTTTGACTGACTGACTGAAATTGAAAGGGTATGATGAGTCAAAATACTTCCAAGAATTTTAGAGTACATCTTTCTTTTGAATCCTACAGGAAGTCTTTGAATACTTTATCAGTTACAGTATTTTGATTTACCACCACCCTTGATGTACTGCCACAAATTCTGGTGGACAGGGGTACTGTATTGGGGTATGACTGTATGTCTCCACACATTTTTGACCTCAGCACTAGATGAGGGAGGTGAATGGTTGAGTGGTGTGCTTCCTGCCCTTCCAGCTTTACCCTTCATGGAAGAGCCTATGCAGCATTCTCATTGGATGGGACAGTCTTATTGCTGTATAGGAAATTCCAGCCCATAGCGTAGTAACTAAACTAATTGAGCTATCCAGGCTTTAAAAGGAACCTTGGATAATAGTGAAATTTTCAAATTGAGTGCCACATATGGGATATAATGTAGTAACACAAATAATTGTCTGTCTTATGTTTCTAGTTTCTTTTCTGTTTTGTTGTATCCTCAATTGTTGCATTTGTTCTGGGTTATCTAATTATATTCTTTGCACTTCCCCGTCTCATCCCCTTGGAGACGACTGCTTCATTAAGAGGTAAATTTTTCAACCCTGAAATGATTTCAACTGAACTGCTGTATAATTACGTATTACATATGACACAATTACTGAAGTAACATATGAAGTCTTTGAGTGTCACAATGTAGTATGTAGACACAACATGAAATGCACAGATTTGGAGGTTTTCAAAATTTGGGGTCAGTGAATTTCATCTTGGAAACACTTGGTAATGGAAGCTGTCAGTGCCCCTGCAGAAGTATGCTGGAGAAACTAAATTTTTATATATTTTTGACAGCAGGGGATGAATGCAAGTACCTTATTTACCCAAAAATATAAGACAACCCTGCATGTAAGACAACCTCCCTTCACAATTTTCAATTCTTGGAGAAATGGTTATACAGAACATGTTTCACTTTGTGCATAATTATAAGACCCCCTCCCACCTACAGTTTTCAGATATAAATTATGAAAAAATTTAGGTCTTATGTTTTATATAGACTCAGTTTCTGTTCGGAATACCAGATGATGGACAATGTCCAGAAATCTACCAGTTCTCAGGAAACTTAATTATAGTTACATTATAAATATTTCCTGTTGCAGATGATGATGGGGACCAGTCTGGTGAGGGGAAGAAGAGAAAGATGCTGTCAGTTATTGCATTTCAAGTGAAGTGCATTTCACAAACCCAAAGATGACCAGGTGTGATTCAACTAATTTTCAGATGTTTGTTTGAGGAATGATATGCATTGTGCCATATACAGTAAAACCCCGATTTAATGTTCCTGCATTTAGTGAAATCCCGGATTTAGTGATTTTTTCATGTCCCGACAATAGCTCCGTATAAACAATGTATTATTTTCCCGCATTTAGTGAATCCCGCATTTAGTGGAAAAATGTTACGTACTCATACTTCAACTGTTATTTGACGTTTCCCGCGTTTAGTAGACAGCACTACTATATCAAAAGTAAATTCTTTGGAGCGAGAAGTTCTGAATGTTCAGAGCTCCTGCCAGAAGAAGCAAGCAAGTTTGCTGTACTATTTTAATAAATAATTTTCTTATAGCTATGTATGCTTGGTGTTTTAATAATTTTGATATTTTTGATGTGAAAATTCCAAATATATTTTAATATTTTCTATTTAAAGTTGTATGATGAAGCTCTTTAAAGGAGGGATGAAAAATTGTTTAAAGATTTTTGTCAATTTTGAAAATACTTTTAAAATTTTGAAATTATTTTTTGTAATCATGATTCATTACAGAAAATTTCATTTTCAATAGCAATAAGGCTTGCTTGTCACTGGAATTTGTTTCTAAATGTTTATTTTAAAAATATTAATATCAGTATTGTGCATACAAAGTTGAAAAATGGATTTTTATTATAGAGACCAAAATGGAATTAATAAACAAGCAAAAAAGATAGATTTAACTAATTTTAATTGAAAACCTCCATTTATTGAAAACCTTGATTTTGTGAAATATATTCTAATCCCCCAGCAATTCATTAAATAGGGGTTTACTGTAGTTCTTTATGCATTGGAGAGGTGTAGTTAAAAATGCTGTAAATTTTAAGTGTTATTATATCATCATATCATGAAAGTGATGTATCTTTTGACAAGTTTTGCTCTTCACGTCTTGGTCTGCTTACCAACTGTGATGAGGGAATGATCAATTTTCAAGGGGAATGTTGCTATAACCATCTTTTTCTGAATCCTTTTGTGCTCAACGATCCATGGTCACCTTGCTCTCTTATTTGATTGAGTTTGATAAGGAAGTAGGTTACCGTACATGGACATCATGATATGTTAAGAAATTGGTTCAGTAAACTGTATCATGCCGATCCCAGTGGCCGTGCGGTCTAAGACATGGGTCTGCGGCCGCTCGATTACTAGGAATGTGGGATGTCTAGTATTAAAGACATTTTGCTACATTGGCCGGCAAATGCCCAAGTGCATTCTTGTGCCAATTCCAAAAGGTTTTAGTATGTGGGATGTGACTTGCCATTTGAATGTAAAGGGGAAGCAGGAGAAGGAACTGAAACAGTTTATTAAATTTAGAGTTTCTGCTATCATATGTAAATGAATCTTGGTTCTATACAGAGAAAGACTGAAGTATTAGATCTCTTGAAATGAAGACTTAAAGAATGTGTGATTGCATTGGTTGAGAAATGGTGATACTGCAGAAGACCAAGACATATTCTGTTTAAGAGTACTAACTGAATATTGCACCAAAAAATGGGTAGATTGACATAGGCCAAGTGCCTGAAGTGAGCGTGTCAAAAATAAGTTTGTTTTAGTGTCTGTGGCAAAGCAGTGATATTAATTACTGGACAGCACAGGTGCTTTAATATAGTCTTCTCGGGCCATCGGCTATGTCACATGGTTTAAAAAATACGTTTCGGGGACTGGCTGCATCCCCATCCTCAAGCAGAACCAGTATAACCCTGCACTCATCTGTCCTGTGTTTATATACCTGCCGAGGCAGGGAATATCAGAACAGCTCAGAGTGCACCAAGCGATTAGAATCAGTGGGTGGGTTGTTTATACTGTTGTGTTCTCAGTCCTCTCTGCGAGGTCCCTATCTGACGTAATACAGGCTGCCAGGCTCGGCTCATTATGTAACCGCCATCCCTGTTGATGTTGTCCGGATGTAATTTTATTTCAATCGCTTCCTTTATCATGCGGTCCATGTAAAATTTTAAAACTTATATAGCACAGATGCTGTGCAGAAGCAGGAAGATGTAATCTGTCATAGGAAGAAGAAATTATTTTGATAATCTGCTCTGTTTTGCATATTTTATTACTGAATAATCCAAAATATACAACCTGAAATTGAGCTGCATAATTTGTACTCTCAAACAGATATCAAGATGTGAGATTTGAGGTTCTCATAAGAGTGTTGCTGAAGATTCAAGTCTTCTTTTATGTGATGCTTCCTTGGTGAGCGTGTGATTGGTGAGCGTGTGATTTTCTGCATTTAGTAGAACTGGAGTGCCTTCAAAATGCTAGGAACTACCAACCTAGTGTCACAGCATTCACACCACAGAAGACCTGAATGCAAAACACATGTGTTTGAATTGCAGTGAGAATATGTATGCGCACATCAAAGGTTTGATGCAGCACAAACTGATTTTATCTTAGAAGCCGCAGTCATTTGCTGTGGTGTTGTCTAGTACATGATTTACAATATTTTTTCAGCATGGTCTGTGTCAAGAGGGGAGCGGTTATAGAAGCAGACAAGTCCATTCACTCCCAGCTGCGGCTCATTAACTTCAGTGAAGGCTCACCCTATGAGACACTTCATGCATTCATCAGCAAAACCATGGCTCCATACTTCAAGTCATACGTGAAGGAGTCGGGTCGTGCTGACAGGTGAGTACGTGTGTCATATGCATGTGACTCTCCGAAGTGTTTTGTTGCAGTACCAAGACTTAGCAACATAATAATTGGGAAAACCAGTGTCTTTCTTGTGGGCTTAGGAGGGGGGGGGGGGGGTGCATGTTGCTGTGGGTAAAAGGTCACGTTATGCATGACAAGTCTTGAAGTTACTTTTTCCACACTCAAGTCATTTTATGTATTGATCATCATGTGATCATTTTCCAATAGTGCTGCTATATTTCTCATGAATTGAATTTTTAGGTGTGTTTGCAAAATTGCGAAAAGCGATTATTAGTTTCTTTGTGTGTGTCTGTCCGTCCGGCTGCTAGCACAGGACAACTCGGCTCCCACTGGACGGATTTTCATGAAATTTGATATTTGAGTATTTTTTTTAAAATCTCTCAAGAAATTTGAAGATTCATTAAAATCGATAAAAAAACGTACTTTACATGAAGACCTACATACGTTTCTGATAAGATCTCGCTAAATTTATTGTAGAATGAGAAATGTTTCAGACAAAAGTTGTAGAGAAAATCGAAACACACATTTTATGTTCAATAACTTTTTTCTGAAAATCATGCCGTTTATGAGATAATGTGGAAAAATATGGTAGAGCCAGACAGGCCATAGGTGACAATGTAATACGGCTTTATGTTGATAATTTTCTCCCACATATTCCGTACACAGTTGTATTACCTGAAGATGGCCAAGTTGGCCGAAACGTGTTGTAAAACACGCTAAATCTCTGAAAAAATAAAAATTTTTGTTGTGATTGACCATTCATTCCTTTACACGTTAAGTAATACAGTGCATGTGCTTTGCGTACCAGATACCTAAGGCTACAGACACATGCAAAATTGTAGAATATGTAATACTTATTGCTTTTCCACAGCAAGAGTGGTTACTCAAAGGTACCTCAATGTTACGTTTATACGTACATTGCCTGTCTTGTTTTTTTTTTAAAGTTGTCTGTTTTGCATGCCATTATGTACTACCATAATAGAGAATTGCTTGATACAACATCAGAAGCAATTAAATTTTGTAGGTATGATTTATGAAAAGTAAAAGTGAATTACGAATACCATGAGTCTTATAAGCTTCCAGGTTTTCGTTGTGGTTGTTCAAATGATGGTTGTCTTTTGGGTTCTTACACTGTAGTGAGCTTTGTTTGTTCCAGCAATTCAGAGGAACATAACTGCCACCGTCTTTAGTGTGACTGAAATGGATCAGGTGAATGCAGAAGTGATGCAGTGGAGGAAGATGTATCAGTTATATAGATGGTTTGAGGGAATTTGGCCAATCACACATCTCCTACCACATCACTTTAGCATCCTCCTGGACCAGTTCTGTCACTCTGAAGATGGAGTCAGTATGTTCGTTCAAAACTTTGCAACAAACAAAGCTGACTACACAGTGTAAAAACCTAAAAGACAACCATAAATTAAACATGAAGTTTGTTAACTAAGTGTTCAGTCACTGTAATGCTTCAATTTGCAATATGTGTCTGTGTATGTATATACACATATAAATGATATGAATAATTCCCATCATATGTGCAGTATAAGTACAAATCTGTGCTTTGATCATGTGCAGTTTCTGATTAATGTTTCAGTGGAAGGTAACATTGTCAACAGTAGAGGCTACCTCTAAGTGCGGAATGGTTACGTTTGGGAAGGTTTCTGTTATTTAGTAAAGTGCAGCGTGTTTTTGGATTTGGGTGGGGTAATAATTTCAAAAACAGCATCACAACCCATTATTCCATATGTGTTAAAAAATTCTTTTAATCTTATTGAAACTGAGCGTATCTGACACAGAATTTGCCGGGACAACACACTGTTTTGTGATTCATTGTACATGTGTACATTTGTGTATATTGGTGTGACACAACTTTTAAATTGTTACAGCATTTATGTTTAATGCAACAAGTGCCATCTGTTCTTCCTGCAATATTGAGCTGCCATTTTAGGTTGTCAGAGTTGCTGTTCTGTCATGGGTTGTTGATATACAGGCTGATTATTTTATCTGCCATGTTCCATTTGCTTGTTTATTGTATTACTATGGCCCACTTAGCTGACTGCCCACATGTTGCAGAGTAGCAGCAAGAAGTGACAACTAGTAATTGTCAAACTTGTCAAATAAAATAAGGACCTGTGTATACAGATTGGAGCCTCAAAAATTTATGAACGTCAGTGTTTGGGATATTGTCCTTTCATGGTCACCCATTTTAATGCCATTTTTTTTTTACCATTTGTGACTGGTTCTGATGAATCAGGATGGAACCACATGGCTGGCGAGTTGGCTTCCCTCACTCTCTGGCTGTTCTGCAGATCACTCTGAGCTCAGTCTAGCCATGTCTATCATGAATTAAGGTTATTGGCTTTCATGCTTCATAACTCTGGTTTGCAAGTAGTGTTTTTTATTACTGTGTTGCACTTGCTATTTCTATGTTCAATCTGTGTGGAAGTCCCATTAGTACCTACAGCAGTGCTAGTCTGCTGGTCTGTGCTCACCCATCAGGTGGAATGCCTGGTGCTTCGTGTGGTATTGAAGTGAAAGGGTTAACAAAGTGAGAGAATGAAAAACTTTTCTTCTCAAATAAAGAAAAGTTTAAGTCTGCTGGACAAATCAGTGTGACAAACATGGGTCCAAAAGCAAAAGCTGATAAAAGTATTATGCCTAGAAGTAACAATTATCCAAAACTTTACTGATGTGCAAACCAGAATACAAATTATGGAACAGACTGAGGAAAGATGCATGTGCCACTGATATTACCAGACAGTTCCACCTACATTGGTCATTTGTAGATAGCACCATTGAAAATAAAGATTGGTACAAAACAGCAGCTGAGTGTCTATTAAAATTGTGTGAAGATATTTTTCTACAAATAAAAAATACTTAGGGATCACGCGAAAGAAAAGTGTGGAGACTTACTAGTACTGCTTTTATTGGAGAAAAGGGTAAAAATCTGTTGGAAGAGTTAAAACAAAATGCCAGAATGTATATTTTTGACCCCAGGCACTTGTAGGGTTATGAAGTAACTTTAAACACATGATAAATTGAGAGTTGCACATGGAAATTTTATGTCCAAAAGCTCATTGTGTTTTGTACGTGGAGATTGTATCTCCAGGCAGTTTGTTGTCCTTCTTCATTGAAGAGTTTGAGAAATGTGTCAGTAACTTTCTAGTTAATGAGTAACTTACTGAATGTGTGTAGAGATGGCGATAAAATGGCACCATCTGTGGAGAAGAAGATGGTAGAACTGGAGATGGGGTTGCTACACCTGCAGCAGAACATTGACATCCCTGAAATTTCCCTTCCTGTGCATCAGATTGTTGCCGCAGTTATAAAGCGTTGTGCAGATGAAGGTCGCAAACCTAAAGTTGCAGATTTTGGGGACAGAGTAGAAGACTCATCGTTCCTCAATCAGTTACAGAATGGCGTTAACCGCTGGATTAAGGAAATTCAGAAGGTACAAATGATACAAATTTTATTTGTTAATAAGAGGACAAATGTGCATTAAGTGCAACTCTGTTGTGCTCTAAAGAAATTCTGCTTAATGCAAGATTTGAGTTTCTTACAGTGGTGTTGCTGAGAATTCAGGCCTTAAGAGATGTGAAGCTGTTGCATTGGGTAACTGGTTCCAGACATTTCTGAGATCATGGTACATTCATCTTCAAGGGTCAAACAGTCCAAGTTATTGTTCTTGGACTGCTTGACCCTTAAAAATGAAGGTACTATGATCATGGTCTTTGGAATGTCTGGAACCACTAATCAAACGACATGTTGTTGCTCCCCAGAAGACTTGAATCCTCAAATTCTCTATAAATGTTAACCACTGGACACAGTTTTCATTCAGTTGTAAGAACCTGATATGCTCTGTCACTCAAGTTGTTTGAATGAGACCCATGGTCTTAATTTTCATTCTGTTGTAATTTTTAAACCTAACTGAACCAATCCTTACTTTAACACTTCATTTCAGCGTAGTGGTAGTCCTTGTTTTACACCCTAGTTGTGTTCCTGAGAATGTGGGCATAAATCAGAAATGATATTCCCATAAGAAACAGTGGACTGGTTGGGGGGTTATGGGCAATCATACCAATGACAGCCTGTTCATGTGCAGTACATATATATACACACATGTACTAACTATATATTATTGTGTTACTGACATTAATATTGAAATAAACAGTTGGTATTACTTTTTAACTTATGTAATTTGAAAAGGAATTGTAAATAACTTGCGTACACGTGTAATGGATGGTCCATGTTCCATATCATCGCTGTCACTCCACAACTCGGTCGCTATACCACCACCATTAAGATTCTTGCTGCAGTTAGGTTAGGGTTTCGGTTGTGCCAGTTTTATATAAGTAGGTGTGACGATGGTTAGGTTAGGTGTTTTGGCATTTCTTGTCATTCATTTTTTTCTGATCCCACTCTGTTCATAGTTTCTATGCTTGTCACGGATGGCACATTTTCCATACCGCTGTCACGTATGATTACATCTGCTGCCACAGGCTTTACTACTATGGCACTGTATTACCCACAAATCATAGATATTACCACCATTAAGATTACTGCTGTGATTATTTGTCATCATGCCAGATTTTTGTTCCTTGATTGGGTGTGTCATTGTCGCATTTGTAGGTAGAAGAAAAAAAATATTTTAAATAAAGACTGCATCATATTTCAGAAGACTTGAATCGTCCATCCCATAACACATGTTAATAGTCTCTTTGCCAATCTCATAGTACTTACTAATTAACACTGTTAATAATTTTACATTATAACAATTGTGGAGTAATATCCATTGTATTGTCTGTCAAGTGTAATGGATAAAACAGTCTTCCATTTTTTACACATCTCAAAACAGCCACTAGGAAGAAGCGTTTCTTTATGGTGTCTTATGTCAGAGTCCTTTTTACACTGCCAATATTGTACTTGTACTGAGATATTTTTCTGGTTGAGTGGTAGTAGTAGTAGTAGTAGAACTGTTGCAAATATGGAGTTATGTTTAGTGTTACAAAACGTAATACAAAAGCAGAACCCTTAGCTGTAATGGCAATGAAAATTGAATAATTGTAGTAGTAATGATAGCATATTTTCTCAGAAATCATTGAATCGTGTTTATTTGTATGTTTCTTGAGATGGAATGTAGGTTGGCTGGTTGTTTTAAATGAAAGTGATGTAAAACACCCTGATATTATGGTCAGATAAATCTGGTATTCAGTTTTAAAAGTGAATACAAAATGTTAACGACATGACTTTTTTTTTTGGGGGGGGGGGGACAACTGCCACCCTTTTGTTGTTTAATATCTAAAGTTAACATTCTGTGTTATGTAGATTATTTGTGCTTTGAAAGTTTTCCAAGTGAGAAGCCACTTTATGAAATTACAGATCTCTTTTTAATACAGTATCTGAGTGGCACTCTTTGGGTTCAGGAGGCCCCAAGTTCAATTTCAGCCAAGAGACTAAGTATCCTGAGGATTTTTGTGCTCTTCCTGGGTCCCTCCAGGCAAGTGAGGATAGAACCTTCACTTATGCCATAATCAAATCCATTCTACTGCATTAGGTATTAACCCTTTAAAGACAAAATGTAATTTGTTTTTATATAAGGACTTGGTGCGTACCGTGCAGTAAACACAGTTCACCTCGGTTATAGAAAACCAATCAGTTAATGATGTATAAGGTAAAAGTTTCTGTTTGTTCTAAGATCCGTACAAAACACACAATGCAATGTGAGCACCATGTAGAATTTTTGAATGTTAAACCTTGTGGTATGTAAAGTAACTGCTGGGTGTTGAAGGGTTAAATAATTTTGGTATTTAACATAGACATTTGGAGCTACTGACAGCATGCATAAATAAATAAATAAGTAACTTATAAACCTGATGGTTGGTGATATGGTTGTGTCTTATGAATCCTACTTGTCACGAAACAGGTGACAAAACTAGATCGAGATCCTTCATCAGGAACGGCATTGCAAGAGATCAGCTTTTGGCTAAATCTGGAGAGAGCTCTTCATCGTATCCAGGAGAAACGAGAGAGTCTGGAGGTTTCTCTGACTCTTGACATACTGAAACATGGGAAGAGATTTCATGCAACAGTGAGCTTTGATACAGACACAGGTGTGAATGCTTTTATATTATGTATGTTTTTTATTCTTTGTGCATTCATATGTTACACAGCATTTTGTACTGAAGCATTTGCATGCCTGCACTTGTGTGCGCACAGACACGCACACACACAGAAATCCCTTAAATATGGAAGTGACACATGAAAATTGAGATCGTAAGATATGTGATGTTTAGAAGCAGTACACATGAGATTACAAAAAAGATATTCACGTACAATAATCCCTTGGCATATTGGCAATTGGTTTTAGTTTTTGTTTATGTGAGGTGCGCAAATTAATACCTGTTTCTCCATTTGCAAGCCAGTTTTCATTTATACAACCTCCTTTCCGTGGAAAACCAATTGGTCCTGGCCTCTCTTCTCAGCTGTCCTCGGTTGCAAAATCTTCTTGAGTGCTCAGAATGTCACAGCATTCCAGAGTTTTCTGTGCAGAAGCCGCAGCACTGCAACATCTCTCGTTATTCACATGGCTTTGTTTTGAAGTTCGCTGTTCTCAGTATTAATCATTTGGTATCAGTTAAATCTTACGGAAGTTTTGTGCATCATTTATAATAACCGTGGTACCGTAGTCTGTATAGCGACTCGCTACGGGCTGGACGCCGGGGATCGAATCCCGGTGGGGGCGAGATTTCTGCACCTGTCCAGAGTGGCCCTGGGGCCCATCCAGCCTCCTATACGATGGTTACTGGGTCTCTTTTCCGGGGGTAAAGCGGCCAGGGCGTGGAGTTGACCGCCCACCCTCATCTAGTGCCAGGGTTAAAGAAAGAGTAGAGCTATACCTCTACTCCCCATATGGGCCTTCATGGCCCATTCTAGGGAGAACTTTACCTTACCTACCGTACAACATGAATGATGTAACTGTTGGTTATGCACAGGTTAATCGCTAAGAATGATATTTAAGTACAGTAATTGGTTGTTACTGTTACTTTATCGATAGCGTTCTGTATTGTGTTCCTGTGAACTGTGTATGTTTTGGAAGACACTTCTGGAACCAATTACATTTTATAACATGGGAAGTAATGGGGAATTAATTTTCATTTAACAAGTTTTCACCTGACAAGTAGTTTTCTAGGAATGAGTCAAGCTCATAAACTGAGGGATCACTATGCAGTTCTGAGAAATGAACATAATTGATAAAAAGAAAGGATCATGCATTTCCACAACGGGCTGTATTTTACGTGCCTACTGCTATGATGCCGTGAACAAGGTGGGATGATCAGAGCATCAGAGTGTAGACACTCGCTACACATCCCACATCCACGGAGAACAGGATGTCTAATTTTGGTGATGACGCTGCAGTTGTTACTTCGATACATTGTCTTGTTACTCTTAATTTCATTTAGTCTCTGATCATCATTGCTTCTCGCACTTAATTTACCTTCTGTAAATAAGTCTTGCCTTTTCATACTTTTTGCCATTTATCTTACCCGCTACTGCTCCTCCCATTCCATCCTTTATGCCTGTATTTTTCAAAGAATGTAGTTGGGATGCAATTTTGAATCCACTTTGTAAAATGGCTAACATAAAACCACTTGCATTATAAGTATAAAGTTAAAGACTGTCACTACAGCCCCCTTGTGAGTCTTGGTTTCTTATGGAGTTATAGCTCCACACCTTCATTGAGCCTTGGCACAGGATGGCAGAGTGTGGTCACTGCCTTGCCTTGGCTGCTTTACTCATACCCCATTAGATAGGAGGGATGCCACAGCTGGCCTGGAGCGAGTGGCAGAGAGTTAACTCTTTGCACTCGTTTGCCTACTCCACGTTCCACAAATTTTTATGTGTATTCTGGCGGTCTTAGCACCTTTGTCCTTATGTGCTCAGTTATTGGTGAACAGTGCAGTTGAGATATTCGTTTTTGTAGGATATTGTTCTCTGTGACTGAGTGTTTGTTGCCCAACATCTCAGAACTGTGTGGTCACCTCATTTGACATCTAGCCCTTGAAGATGAGGCCACTACATGGTCTCAAAATGTTGGCCAGCAAACAAACAATGATAGAGTGCAGTATACCAAAAGAATCGAAGATCTCGTTCTCAAGCCTGTCGTTGGGACACACTTGATATAACATTCCAGTATATAAGTGCACTTTTTTTGATACTTATTTACATATACTTGAAAAATGACTAAGATGTGAGTATATAATTTGTGTGTTTGTTGGTATAATTAGTTTTGTTTTCACATACGTTTTTGTTGTATTACTCTTTTAGGTCTGAAGCAGGCTTTGGCCACTGTTAATGATTACAATCCCCTTATGAAGGACTTCCCAATTAATGACCTGTTGTCAGCTACTGAACTAGATCGCATCCGTACAGCTGTTCAGCTTATTTTCTCCCACCTTCGGAAAATACGGAGCACAAAGTACCCGATCCAGAGAGCTCTTCGACTTGTTGAAGCCATTTCAAGAGACCTCAGCTCACAGTTATTGAAGGTTAGTGTTTATCAGAATTCTTCTTGAGTGTATGTGTGTAAAGATATGTTAAACAAGTTAGAGATATGTGTAGCATAATGTAACTGGCACATTTGCTTTATTGTGTTTAATTATGTTGAGAAACATGATACTTATGAAAAATTGTATTCAGGTGAATGGCAAACTTTATAGTCTGGCTGCTTTACCCTTGGGGAAACAACCCTTGCTTGTATTTGATTTGGGGGGCTTGGTGGGCCCCAGAGCCTGTCTGGACATTTTGGAGAAGAGAAAAACCTCTTGCTTCTGCTGGGACTGGAACCCCAATTGTGCAGCCCATGACCTAGTCACTATACTGACTACACAATCCCAGCTTCACATAACAGTTTGAAGACTTGGCAATGTACAGATTTTTTTTCTAGAAGACTCCTACTTATACAGTATACCATTCTGAATGGAGATTTACTCAGTTTGGTTTTGGTTCTATTGTATATTTTCTCTTAACACTTATGATTTTTCTTGCCCATTGCATATGAATTTTAAGGGCTGTAAGAGAGAGAGAGAGAGGTCAGTGTTCTAATGTTGTGTGAAGACATTTCAGTGTGTTGAAGTGTTTGCTTTATTAAATTAAGTTTAAACCAACCGATGCACACTAAAACCACTCTTTAAGTAGCTTTATTATAAAATTGTTAAAATTGTACCCCTACACGTGTTTCGATCCTAGGATCATCGTCACGATGATCTAGGATCGAAACACGTGTAGGGTACATTTTAACAATTTTATAATAAAGCTACTTAAGAGTGGTTTTAGTGTGCATCGGTTGGTTTAAACTTAATTAATATGACGAAGATGCACGGTGTCAACAATGTGAAATTGTTTGCTTTTAGTTATGCCTTTGTAAACATTTTGACTATGATTTTTAATACATTTTTCTGTAAAATGAATTTTGTATTTGTATCACTTGCAGGTTTTAGGAACAAGACGATTAATGCACATACCTTCTGACGAATTTGAAAAAGTGATGGCACAGTGCTTTGATGTCTTCTCAACCTGGGATGATGAGTATGATAAATTGCAAGGCTTGCTAAGGTGAGCTACTGTATGCTGCCAATTATGCAACCAGTTTGGTTGCTGTAAGGAAGAATAGTTAGAAGATATGAAAATGTAGGTAATACAAAGGGAAAGACTGTTAACTGTTGCAGAGCTTCTTGGCTGATTTAGGGAACAGAAGTATGAATGGAAGTATGTATGTCTGTAAGCAAACATTTCCTAACTTACAGCTCTAGCACCAGTCTCTGTGCACTATTCATCTTTAATACCTCGCTGGTCGGTGCCCTGCATGTGTTTTGGGGTCATTTAAATTCAGAACTCCTGTGTTGTGGGCAGTGGTTGGCGTTTAAACCCTAGTGTCATTGAATGGTTAACGTAGCATGTCGAAGGATACGTTTATAAGTTTAGCACAGAAAGGGTCAGGCTTGTTCTGATCCTGTGTTTCTGCAGTCTGTATTTGATGTAGGTTTATTGATGTCATTTACTAAAGTTCCAGTGCTTGACACACATTGCAGTTGGCATCTGAATTGTGAATGAGGCAGAATGAGGATTGATGTTTGCATACACTCCACTGAAGCCAAAGATGGCATCAAATTTGACAAAATAGAAGCCATAGGAAACGTCCAGATGTGTCTTCTCTGTGTCATATGTGTAGCCATTAAAATATTAATTTTCTCATCTTTAGCCATGAGGATGGGTACAAACTGAGTAAAGTCTGCTTTCACCAATTTTTGTCCAGGCTTAACCAGGGGGCTCCATCCCGTTACTTAGGGACAGTCTCCACACCACAGATGCAGTGTGAGACTGATATATTGGGTTGCATCCTTGCACGTGATTTTTCCTTAACATGATGACTGCTGTGTACATAGAAACATCAGAACAACTGCAGCAACATCAACATTGCCATTACCACTACCACAGTTTCGTTCATATTTCACTAATTCATTTTGTTTTTTATGTCACATACGGTTTTTGTCCCTGTTCCATAATTTTGGCTAATTTTGTTCCTGTTTTCCTGTTCTAAAATTTCTCAGTTAAGTCAAACTTTTGTTGCCTGTCAGTACAATTGTCGGATCCGTAAGAGTTAACTGTGACATTCACTTAACTGACGCACAGTACAGCATAACATTTCATTAGTGTATGAATACAGAAAAGACCAGGCATCTGTAGGATCCCCCTCACAGCTACACAATGACCACTGGAACAAACCTTCCGGCCCCAACCGCAGAGTATCTAGAAGAAAGATATTGTTAGACCATACCTTCTGTAGTGCCTCACTCTTTGCTCCTACCTGCGCAAAGAATTCACGCATGCCAGCATTTATGTAACAGAAGGTTGTACATTTATAATCTTTTGTACGTGAAAATGTGGGTTACATGTGTGACGTATATGGTAAGCCCTGTCTAAAAATGTATTACATGATACATGTGTCCTCGTAACAAAATTTTTTAATTCTCAAAAATATACAGTATGAAACAGTGTAATATTATCTGTTACAAGCAGAATGTGTTACTGTGGAAATGGGAAGGGAAACAACAATTAATGGAAAATGCCTTCTTGAATGTTTGTCAATTTGTGCTTGTATGGTTCTACTTCATATTGTGCTTCCCGAGATTTATTTTTTAAATAAACACAATTGTCCAAAGTGGACAGTCTCCAGTCTTATTTTTTAAAGAATGTGTGTGGGATACTGGAGGACATGAAGAAAGGCTTGAAATAAAAGTTAGAGGCAAAGTTGTGTCTGTGCTTATGTAAGCATTATGCAAAGAAGACACATGGGGGGAGTGGAGGTATAGCTGCATACATTTTTAAACTTGGCGCTACCTGGAGGTAAGTTCATGCTCTGGCTGCCATACCATCAGAGAAAGATCCGCTTCCACCCATTGGATATTATGCTGTGTGGACTCCATAGCCAGTCTCTGCTCTTTCTTGGATTCTGCTGCTATCCTTAGTGTTGCCTGGTCACTGTGCTGATTGGGTTCGTACACCTTCAGATCACAATAAAAGCAGGGAAGGAGAAGTAACTTGCTCGTCATGAATAGGATTATTCAGAGTACAAATATGGGTCACTTGTTAGTTTTTGGCAGGTGAAATTTGCCTGTGGAAGGCTGGGAGCAAGTCACTTGTAACAGCCGTAGTGTACCATCTGCTACCCATTTGCCATGTACATCAGTCAGTGTAAAGTTCAAGGGATTAGAATATTAGTTGCCTTGAGATCTGCGCTCTTCTGGGATATTACGTAGCGACGAGTGGTAATCCTTTACCGACGTTTTGGGACGACGTATCGGTCTCATCTTCGAGGGTCAAGAAGTCCACGAAAACTTCTTGACCCTTGAAGTCGGGACTGATACGTTGTCCCGAAATGTCGGGTTATCCTGAAACTTCAGTAAAGGATTACCACTCGACGCCGCGTAATGTCTCAAAAGATCGCAGCTCATCATCATTGCGGTGGTAGCCTGAAATCACAATTAGTTGCCTTATTTTCTGAAACTGTTGTATGTGAAGGTGACTGGATTGAATATATGCAGGATAAAGTTCAATAAACTTATTTCGAATTTGAATCTCATGGTTCTCGTACCACAGATTTACGTGACATTTTTATGTGCAGGGACATTGTGAAAAAGAAGCGTGATGAGCATATAAAGATGGTATGGCGTGTTTCTCCAGCGCACAAACGTTTGCAGACCCGAATGGAGCATATGCGCTCTTTCCGTCGACAGCACGAGCAACTACGCACAGTCATTATGCGTGTCCTTCGCCCGACATTACTGTCTGTAATGTCAGCTCGCCAGATAGACCAGCAGTCACAGCTTCCAGGTACCCCTGATCAACCAGAAACAGGAGATATGAAGCCTGAAGTCCTTGGTTTGGAGGCAGCTGATGCTAATGCTATAGAGGTAAGTTTTAGTTTGATTCAGGTTGTTGATGTAGAGAACTTTGTTTGTTAGTCAGTTAGCTACTGCAAAAATTGTCAGGTTAATCATGGTAGGAAAGATGCACTGTCTTCCCAGGGCTGTGGTTTGAGTCTCACCAGGAAGTGGATTTTTGTGTCCAATATTTGATTCCAGCTTCTATGGAGTTTAGACCCAGAAATTCAGCACCACTAATGCCATTAAACAGTCCTGAGCTGTGTGTGGTTTGAGGGTTTCATGGCTTTATGGATGAAGGTACAGTCTTTTGGGTTGTGAGGATGTGTTGATTGGTAACTTCGTACCACTGTTTTGGCAGAGCTTGCTGCCTCCATCTTCGGTGTAGTCAAATAAGAGTGTAAGTGCTGAGGGAATTGTTTGCATTATGTGGGAAAGAGTGCATTAGGTGATAGGTGTTGTGAGCCTATAGGAGGAGCAGAGTCATGTGGAGAGACTGCTATAGGCAAGGAAAGTGTCATGAAGTAGTGGGTGGAAGGAGCAAATGACGACATGCAGGAGAAAGGAGAGCTGAGTATTGCCAGTCCATGTGTTGGGCTTGGTGGAGGGGATCTTTATTTTTGGAGCTGGGTACTATGCTCTGCTGCTGCTGCTGTTCGTCCTGTGAAGAATGGCCCGGGACTTGAGACTGCAGCTACTTACAGCATTTCCTGACAGTGTGGCCAGAGTTACATTGGACAGGCCAGGTTCTCTATCAAGGTGGGAGTGAAAGAACATTGGTGACACATCTGCCCTGGACAGCTTCAACAGGGAGCATCATATTCAGCTGCAAGACACTTGAGATCCTTTCCACCAATGTCAAAACATGGCCTGGAACATCAGTGAGGTGATGAAGCTTGAACAGGAAGGATGACCTGGTCTTGAGTATGTCATGGAAACTCCTCATTAACTTGCTGAAGGAACAACAGAGAAAGCCTTTCCACAAGGATCCACAAAAGTAGCGTTATGGTCTCTTTCAGAGCCAACAGATCCAGGCTGTCCTTCATTCGTACCTTGTACAACTGGCTCTCCTTCCTCAGTCTCTTCATATTTCTTCATGTTATGCTCCCAATCCTTCATTCCACTTTCATTGTCTTCAGTCGGCTTTAGACATGACTCCACCCAACCCACAACATGACCGACCCTCTTATTGGCTGACTAAGCCTGACCCTTGAAGATGGGACCGATAGATTGTCCCAAAATATCGGTACTTAACTCTCAATCTATGCTGCGTAACATCCCAGAAGATAAGATCTCTTTTACCCTATGGCAAAAGAGTGAAGTCACAAGGTGCAGTATGTCATGAGGCATTAGATGCTGGACTGGCATTGAAAGATAGAGGAGAGGTGCAGCTGTTATAGGAGAGGCTAGTGCAAGAGTTTGCGGATCCTGAATATGAATCATGCATATTAACCTTTTAACGCCGGATTTAAATGCCCCCGCGCAACAGCGCCCTGCCGAGGTTTTTTAAATATGTATTTCAATTCTTAACGCTTACTCTTAGAAAAAAAATCATATCTCATACACTTTTGCATCAAATTTGAGGAAATAAAATTTCGTAGTGCGTTTATGAATTGATTAATTCGGGAAAAAATGTTCACATATTTTTATAATAAATTTAGGCCTGTGAATTGCATGCATTATATAAAATCGAGTGTAAATATTTTATTACTCGCATATTTCTGTCTGCTGCAGACGATCCGTGGCATCTTGGATCACTATTCTATCACAATAGATAATTTTGGTGTTTTACACGTTCACTTTTGTGTGAAAGTCCGCGAAACAAGGCACCATGCACAGGCCGACATTACATTTGGCGCACTTATATGTGGTTCCCTTTCTGACGCCACGCGCTGAACAAACACGGCAGCGTATTTTGTTAGTTAGCATGTAAACGTCTCGTCTGTCCTTCCAAACTAACGCTGTCAAATTTCCCCTGGTCCTCACCCTTACGTCGCCCCTTTTCAGTTTCATTTTTTTCGGTCCAAAGTCAGGGGGCATGTCTTTCCTGTTCGGTCGTACTGTCCGGCATGAATTTATTTTACGTCTCTCTAAGTCGTCAAAAATTCTCGGTGCCACTTCACAAAGACTGTTGTGTTACTGCCCACAGCTGCAGAAACCTAATGCGACGAATATATCGGCTACTTGTTTGGTGAGAGCAAAACAGATCTAAAGCCACTGTGTCAATGCTGGGTAAACATCCTGGTATTCAAGGGTGCCCACGACGTTTTTATTATATTTGACGTCTGTGTGTTGCACATTACTGCCCCACAACGCCTCAAGAGTGCCCCAGAACTACAAGAGACTCGTCTGTGAGCCCCTGTAGCTGTAAACATGGATTTTCGCGGATATCTCCAGTTTTGTGTAATAATTTCATCTGAAAATTTCACGTTACAGTACGCCACTGACAACCTCTCAGGTCGTCAATCAGTACTCGTATCATAGTCCACTCTTATAATTCTAGCTACACTACACTCCAGTTCCAGACATAAACAAAAGCATGCTGTGTTTTGAAACGTTCTTAGTCACGCCAGAGAATTACGCAGTTGAAATGTGTTGACATCTAAAACGGGCTTCTGGAGGGGTTAGAGGGATGGAGGGGGAGTAATTCTCACTCCACAAGGAAGCCCTGACATTCACCAGACATAACCCAGTATAAATCTTTCGCAGTACCTGCGATAGGGGTGAAAAAAATGCTTCCAAATTCGACACACTGTTAGCGACGACTATAGGCGACGTTCGGCTTCGTGGCACATTTAAAGGGCGTCGCCTATAGGCGACGTTCGGCAGCTAAGGGTTAATCACTAAAGACCTGCTTATATCAAAATGTCATTTATGGGGGAATTTGTAAGTTTGCTGCTTATTGAGGATGCTGAGAAGGGATGCTAAGATGGTGCAATGTGGGACATTTTGCATTTTGTTACTGAGTAAGTTCAGCGTAAATGCAGGGAAATCTATGCGTTTGTGGGGGAGACTTACTGGGGACTCCATATATTGGATTCTGGGTACCACTGCTGATTGCTTAATGATGCTGTGGGCTGTGAGGCATGCCTTAGCCTGCCTTTATTTGCTGTCACTGATTTCATCAGTGATGCAATTAATCTTGATTTGAGATGCATGATTACTAAGTAAATCTGTCATTGAGTTTACTCTGTGCCTTAATAGGAAGTGAACCTTGCGTATGAGAATGTGAAGGAAGTGGACTGCCTGGACATAAGTCGTGAGGGTCTAGAGGCGTGGGATGCAGCTGTGCGTCGTTACGAGGAACGAATTGATCGTGTGGAGACACGCATCACAGCACACCTGCGTGACCAGCTTGGAACAGCTAAGAATGCCAACGAGATGTTCCGTATCTTTTCAAGGTTCAATGCCTTATTTGTTAGACCACACATCCGTGGTGCCATTCGTGAATATCAGACTCAGCTCATTCAAAGAGTCAAGGATGACATTGAAGCCTTACATGAAAAATTCAAGGTTGGTACTTCTCTGACATTGTAATAACATTCTGCGTTTTTAGCATTGTTTTTTTTTCATGTAGGTCAATGAGTGAAAAGTCTCCAGTCTGTTAATTTTCTCAGTCTTTCTCTTTTTGATTCCTTGTCATGATACAGGGACAGGGACTTGCATCCACTCATTACTCGGGCTGTTTTGCATGACTGCAGCACTCACTGCTATTCCAATTTGCTGTGAGCCAGAGACCATTTGTTTTAGTTCAGTTTATTGCAATTTATAAGTTTTTAATCACCATGTTTAAAGAATGTACTAGAAGTGTTTTCCTTTAGCTGGCAGACATGTCACATATAACAGACATGTTGTTTATTGGATGTTGAAGTTCTGTTGCGTTCTGTAAGTTAAGCAAGCTGATGGGAAGTGACTAGTGGCAGTTGTCAGATAAAATGATGTTCCTATATAAAGTCAGTACAAGGCTGAATCTATCATGAAAACCTTCCCAAATATAAATGTTTTCCAGCAGGAAATGTAATGAAAAGTACATTAATGCCTTGTCATATAAACTATTTATGTGGTTATGATGAAAGATCAGCAGAGTTACTCAGTAGCTGCACACATTACATTAGTGCCTCATTAAGGTGACTCTGTAATCTATGGCAATGGGAGCTTGCCGGAATGACTTAACATATTTATAAGTGAAACCTCTGTATGAGAAGGACGAAAAATTCCACTTATTTAATTACAGACCATGTACATTATTAACAGCACAATACTTGAGAAAAGTTTGTATAAAAAAGCATATGTAGATTCTTAAACTCAGCATCTTTGTGGATGAATAGTGTGGATTTGGAAGTAATCATTCAACATAGAAATTCATAGAACTGTTTTAAAATATACACCTTATTGCTGTTTTGCATTTTTGTGATTTCTGTGTTCCATAATATTGCTCTAATAATAATAATAGAGTTCAATTGAATCTGTATTTATTAATGTGCAGATGTAACAGCACAAGTGCCTATTATAAATCCAGCACTAAGACACAAATACGACACAAAAACACAGATACAATGGAAAAAACAGTACAAATACACAAAAACTAAATATTAAACAGACAAAACAAAAACTACTACTACTACTACTACTAATAATAATAATAATAATAATAGTGGTAATTAAAACTGTTTTGTAATCTTCTGTTGGCCTACTGCCTAATTGAATGTTTGTCCTGTTGTTGTCAGGTTCAGTATCCTCAGAGCAAGTCATGCAGGATGAGCATTGTGAGAGATTTACCTCCAATCTCAGGTTCCATCGTGTGGGCTAAGCAGATTGACAGACAGCTTACAGCATACTTACGAAGAGTGGAAGATGTATTGGGTAAGCATCTTTCTTGTCATTTGATATAGCGAAAACTGGTTTTAAAACAGGTTATTAATTAAAGACCAGGGGATATGCCATCAAGGATTCAGAGTAATGTATATTAGTAATGTAGGTCATAGAAAATATTGAAGGAAACCATTGTATATTCCTTTAGTGTGTAGTAATACTGCCCTGTTGTACAGTAAAATATATATATATATATATTTTTTCAATGGCTCGACAGCCCGTTTTGGGCCTAGGCCGCCTCATTTTTTGAGGCTTCACGATCACACTTTATAGACACACCACACTCGGTAGGACTCCTCTGGGCAAGGGACCAGCTCGTCGCAGAGACCTCTACCTGACAACACACAACACTCACAACAGACAGACATCCATGCCCCCCTGGGATTCGAACCCACAATCCCAGTAAGCGAGCGGCTGCAGACCCACGCCTTAGACCGCACAGCCACTGGGATTGGCACAGTAATATATATACTGTCAGTTAATTATAACACAGTGGGATGAATTCCATTAAAATAATTACCCTTTTAACATGTTTTGCCACTGAATAAGTCTAGTTTGTTGAATTTTTCCAAAAATGTCATTACCCTTTTGTGCCAGAATTAAATGCCCAATGTGATGTGCAGGAGACTGGAATTTAAATGAAAGCTATGTACGGTGGCCATTAAGTGGCCATCATCTATACCTGACATTCAGTGTTTTGAGTATCACACTGCATGGTGTGTATATCTGATGGTAAGCACCACCAAAGGGTTAAGAAGGTTTCACTGCATGTAGTTTCAAGCTTGGATATTTTAACCCCTTTTAGGGAAAGGCTGGGAGAATCATATTGAGGGACAGAAGCTGAAGGCAGATGGAGATAGTTTTCGGCTGAAGTTGAACACCCAGGAAATATTTGATGACTGGGCTCGTAAAGTTCAGCAGAGAAATCTGGGTGTCACTGGGCGTATCTTTGCCATTGAGAGTCAGCGTTCACGAACTGGACGTGGTAATGTTCTGAAGTTAAAAGTGAACTTCCTGCCGGAGATCATCACTCTGTCAAAAGAGGTGGGTTTTCTTGAATTTACACATCTTAATTGAAGGTAGGTTTTGTGTGTGTGTGTGAATGAGAAAGAGAAACAGAAAGACTCATACTCAGAGAAATTCAGGGGTGCATTTGCAGCTTGTTTATTGTGGTTCTTATGGTATGCCCAGTTTCAAAATTATGGGTGGTTAATGCAAAGTCCATAACACAAAATTTCATTTCTTTTACATCATTCGTTTTGCACACAGTAATAGTGTAAGTCATGTCTTTATAATGAACAGATCTTTATATGGCCATTATTAGTTGTGAAGCTTTCTTATTTGTGTTGATATTTATATGGCTGCTTTGTTTGTAGGTGCGGAACCTGAAGAATCTCGGCTTTCGTGTACCACTAGCAATAGTGAACAAGGCACACCAGGCAAACCAACTCTACCCATTTGCCATCTCTCTGATTGAAAGTGTCAGGACATATGAAAGAACCCTTGAGAAGGTAATTTCACCACCTTTTTTTACTCACATGGTGATTGACTGCTTTCATCAGTTATGTGTGATTGAAATATTGAAGCATTGTTTTGTTTGGGGTAACAAGGGAACACAATTTGTTGCTGTAATCATTTTTGTTAGTGATGTTTGTGAAACTTGTTTTTGTGCAGTGACACAACATAAATATTGTATAGTAAAACCCCGATTTAGTGTTCCCGGATTTAGTGATGATTTTTTCATGTCCCGCCAATAGCTCCATATAAACATATAACCTCCATTTAATGAAAACCTCGATTTAGTGAAATATGTTCTAATCCCCAAGCAATTCATTAAATAGGTGGTTTACTGTAATTTCACACAGATTTTTATGTGATCCAACATTCCTGCAGAATTACAATGTAATCACCATAATAAGGCATTGAATATCCACACAAGAATTATTCTAAATTACATTGGAGAAAGGATTCAGTGATACCCTCTTAGAACAGGCTAGATTCAATTAGCGATTTATTGTTTGCATCTGTAGGTTTTGATTTTGATGTGACCAGTCACTTTAAATGGAAAAGCTGATGTAAGGTCAGTGTGTCACCCTGGGACCAGCAGGTTACTTTAGATGCATGAGATCATGTTTTGTTTCTTAACATTATTTAATACTTTACCGTGCCATTTGAAATCACTGTAGCTTGATAACTTCTGAACATGCAGTTTACATTCCTTTTATAAACCTCATTTAACATGTGAAGTGATGTAGGAAACGTAATACAGTAAAACCCCGATTTAATGTGCTTGCATTTAGTGAAATCCCAGATTCAGTGATGATTTTTTCATGTCCCGACAATAGCTCCATATAAACAATGTAACCTCAATTTAATGAAAACCTCGATGTAGTGAAATATATTCTAATTCCCCAGCACTTCGTTAAATAGGGGTTTTACTGTATTTCTTTGTGCAGCTGCGTGAAATGTGTAAGTGGGTAAGTGTGTATTGTACAGCTAGTTTTCACACAACAAAGAAATTGAATTGGTTTTCTTAAATGAACTCTTGTACTTGAAGTTGAGTCACAAGAAACACGAGAATGTAGTTAAGTCTTATGATTGACAATGCATTATCAGTTTCATTTTGAGTCATCTTGTGTTATTGGTATGACATTTGGTTTGCGTGATTTCAGGCTTTGGCCGCAGTATAAATGAGATCTTTGCTGTTCTGGGATGTTACGCAGCATAGATTGGTAGATACCGACATTTCGGGACAACCTATCAGGCCCATCTTCAGGGTTCAAGCTTCACTCTTGGAAGATGGCACTGATAGGTTGTCCCGAAACATCTGTAACTACCAGTCTACTCTGCGTAACATCCCAGAAGAGCAAAGATGTCTGTATGCTTTGGTTCTTTTAATGTTTGATTCTGTAGAATGTTACATTCATGAAAACAATATAATTTTAATTTATTGCAGCTTATCATTGTACCAAAAATGGAAGTTTCTGTAACTGTGGTGGTCAAAATTAAGCAGAGTGTTTTGTAGATTATACATTGTTAATGTGTGTTTTGAACTAATTACCACCACACTTTTTACGTAATTATTTGTATAGGAGCTTTACCAAGTAAAGCTGAGAAGCATTGTCTTCCCAAGTTTTATGAGAATTCATACATTTAAATCTCAAACTCGACTTTCTCCAAAAAAGTTTGATATGTTTTTAATATGAACATGTGGTTATGACTGATGCCTGCATTTACGGTCTGTCTGTCTTTCCCACCCTTTGCTGCATCAGTTCCATCTTTGAGATTTGTTCCTTTACCCCCACTGGCCAATGTAAAGAATTTAAACAGCTTATGAAGTTCAAAAGCAGTGGCAGTCTGGTATTCCTCACATTTAAAAAGCTTTTCTTCTGTCAGACATGATGGAATGAAAGGCATAGTGGATCTGGAAATCTTCCACCTTTGATACCGTTGATATATGCTCTGGATCAAAGTCCACATAAAGCATTTAACCTCTGGTGTATGATGTTTTAAATGCCAGTTTTCTGCTGAGGCTAGAGCACTATTCATTTTTAAATGCATACTGTGGGACAGCATTTTTCTCTTTTGGATGAAAAGGATGTACATTTAATGGGACAACATTGTTGTGTTCATCTGTTGAGGGTTAAAGACCAAGATTGGCCTGGATTAGGATTATATTTAAACATTCAGTTCATACCGCACAGTAAACACACTCCATCTTGGTTGTAAAAACCGATCAGTTAATGCGGTATACGGAAATAATTGCTGTTTGTTCTGAGATCCACACAAAACACATAAATGCAGTCCGTACCGCGCAGTAAACACACTCCGTCTCAGTTATACAAACCAGTCAGTTAATGCTGTACAGTGAAATAATCGCTGTTTGTTCTGAGATCCACACAAAACACATAAATACAGTTCGTACCGCGCAGTAAACACACTCCGTCTCAGTTATACAAACCAGTCAGTTAATGCTGTACAGTGAAATAATGGCTGTTTGTTCTGAGATCCACACAAAACACATAAATACAGTCCGTACCGCGCAGTAAACACACTCCGTCTCAGTTATACAAACCAATCAGTTAATGCTGTACAGTGAAATAATCGCTGTTTGTTCTGAGATCCACACAAAACACATAAATACAGTCCGTACCGTGCAGTAAACACACTCCGTCTCAGTTATACAAACCAGTCAGTTAATGTTGTACAGTGAAATAATCGCTGTTTGTTCTGAGATCCACACAAAACACATAAATACAGTCCGTACCGTGCAGTAAACACACTCCGTCTCAGTTATACAAACCAGTCAGTTAATGTTGTACAGTGAAATAATCGCTGTTTGTTCTGAGATCCACACAAAACACATAAATACAGTCCGTACCGTGCAGTAAACACACTCCGTCTCAGTTATACAAACCAGTCAGTTAATGTTGTACAGTGAAATAATCGCTGTTTGTTCTGAGATCCGTACACAACATAAATACACTGTGTGGGAACAACATCAAATTTTTGAACATTGCACCTAGTGCTGCATGCCGTAATCACTGGGCTTTAACTGATTGAACTGTAGGTCCCTCTGTGCAGATGGTCTTACTCATCATATTACAGGGGACAGCAGAGTTGTCTTGTCGTTGCAATGGACTCTTATTGTTGCCAAGTCAGGCAGAGGGCAGAAAGTTCAGGCAAATTATAATTGCAAGCATTATTCACAACAGCATTAACATAGTTCTTAACCTTTCTTTTATTATTGTATTTAACTGTACTGTGTATTGTTTATTTAACAGTGTGTACCTAATCCATGGACTTTTATCTCCCACTTCCAGTTTTTAACATTTAACTAGCGATTACAAATTGTTTGCAGTGTTGCTATGACCTGCATACTTTGGCTGATGTCAGTCTGTTACATGCTGTTTGCAGCAGACCCCATAATCCTGTTCTTTTCATGTGTGTGATTGTTTGGAGGACATTAATGTCTCTATATGTTTTTCTTTCTGGTGTCCCCCCAACTACTAGCTCACAAACCGGAGTTCCCCAAATAGTCCATCATTCAAGGTAGAAATTGCTAGTGGATTTTTGACTGTTAATGTGTTTGAATTTTATGTACTTACTAATCTTGTATGCTTGTAAGTACAGACCCAGGGACATTACATGTTTGTAACTAAGCTTAAGAATGTTGTCCTGCAAAATCTTTGCAAATGAAGCTGGTGTATATTTTTCTGTTATTTTTAAGAAATAAGCCAATGTAACCCCTGCTATGTTTATCATTATTTTGCTCTGAGACTAAATATTCAGTAAACTTATTTGTTTATAATATGAGGCTGGTGGAATGAGCAGTATTTGAACTGCTTTATGTTAGAAATGTTTTGAGATACATTCTGCAAATAGCACCATCCAGAGATAGAACTAGCTGATGTTTTCTGCATGTATTACAGTCCAGAGATAGAACTAACTGATGTTTTCTGCATACACCAGTCCAGAGTTAGAACTAACTGATGTTTTCTGCATGTATTGCAGTCCAGAGATAGAACTAACTGGTGTTTCCTGCGTATATTTCAGTCCAAAGATAGAACTAGCTGGTGTATTCTGCGTATGTCACAGTCCAGCAATAGACCTGATCAACGTATTCAGCATGTACCATCATATTATGGAGTAATTTGTAGTGAAGAAGGTGGCACTGGGACTTGTTTTTCTCTGAAGTGCTTCATATTCATTCTTTCTTTCTTTCTTTCTTTCTGTCTTTCTTTCATCATAACTGGTGTCATATAATTTTAGCAACTAACATCATCTGACAGTGTCATTAAATAGCACACTTAAAAAAGAACCAGGATTTCTGTACCGGTGTTTGTTGAGCCACGGACTGGCTGTTGTAAAATTTGACTGTTTGCAGTCTAAGCTCCCTTGTAAGGCATATTACAGTTGAAACCCATTCAGTGTTCATGAAAGCTTCCACAGCTGTTACACCAATTAAAAAAGAAAGAATGTGGCACTGTCTTCTTGCATATGGACACATTTAGCTCCGTATTTTGTGTATTACCATATGTATGCTACTCTAATGGCTGTAAAGTGTATATTCCACCAGTCTCTGTGAGGCTTGCTGAATGGTGTTGTCTTTTAGGTTTCCTCATTTCTTATCATTTTTCTGCCCTTGTTAGTATGTATTTATGTACGAAGTGTTGCCAATGTATTAGGCGTAAAATTGTTTGCAAATTGAATAAGGTTAATGTACTTGCCAAAGAAGTAAATATAATTTTGTCTCTGAGTATCATACAAGTTAGTCGAGGCAAAAATAGGATATTAAAATGCACGATAATTATGTTTAATTTAAATAAATTAATTTGTAGTTATAATCGGAAGCTTGTTGCCCCCTCAAAATATGTTCGCTGGTAATCCTATGTAATCAGGGTTGAAACATTTGATGCATCACCACAGCTGTACAACTTTTGATATGTTTTCCAGTACACAGCTGTTTGCCGATATGTATACTGACAGAAATAGGTGCTTGTTATACTGTGTGTGATAAAAGAGTAGACTATTAATTTTTTCATAGTTATGTTCTGTAAGAAATTGTATCATACTGGAGTCTTTATGATTACTGAATGCTCTTAATAGCATCTTACTGATTTTGTGGCTTTGCTGCCCATTATGTAGGGATTTGTAGTCTTTTGGCTTTAATGCAGGACTGCATAGTTACAGGTTTGAATTATCACTAGTGTAATGTATAAGTCATACCCACCATATTTATTCTCTTTACAAGCAACAGAGTAACGAAATTTCAGTAGTTTGGCCGCATATGGTTAATTTTAATTGCTTGTTCAGTTCTTTAAGTTTTTATGACATAAACAAGTGTGTATTGATCCTGTTCAAACTGCAGTGTTTGGTAGACTTTTTGGGATGTGATGTTACATTGTTTGATAGGTATGTATCAACATTGTGTAGGAGCATACTGCTTCTGTCTTCAGGGCAGAAAGTGGAAGCAGTAGGTTTCTGAGAAACATCGGTGGTACCTGTCTACCAAACTGCACGGTGTCACAGCCCAGAAGGTTCGTCTCATGTTCACTGCTGTGAGAACCTCTGGTCTCGCAATGTTTTTAACTTGCTTCAGTAGAGCAGAAATGAAGACAAACTAATTGGTGCCAGTATATTATTTGGTATGCTGTAAGGTAGTTCAGGATTTGTAATTAGATGGTCTTGTTTGCTGACTCTGTGTCAGACCTTTGAACAAGTTTGCTTGTCACTGAGGCTTCATAATGCATGGAAGCAGAATGGTTACTGTTTGTGGTCATATTTTACGGTTGGCAGTTATTCTAATGGAGATGGTATGGAGAACTTGTTATGTTTCATCCTCATGTGGTTCAGTGTGCACCATTGACCTTGTATGTAAACGTATGCCATCAGAGTATGCTTATTAGTTTTCACACCCTTTAATAATATAATGATTTCACTGGTAACTATATGTTGATGTTTCAGCAACAAAAAGAGTTGCAGTAACAGTAATTTTGACAACATGGTAAGGTAAAGCAATCCCATTACAGGCCTGAACAGGCCCTTAGGGCTCCAGGAGGTCGAGGCTCCCAGGTTTTTAGACAATCGGCACATGAATGTGGTAAGGTTGTCAGCTCTACGCACCGGCCGCCTTTACCCCCAGGAAAGATTCCCGGTACTCATTTCTGTTGGAGGCTGAGTCGACCCCAGGGCCATAGTGCGACCGAAACGATTATGTCAGTGAAAAATTCCAATGACACCATCGGGAATCGAACCCGCGACATTCCGGTTTGTAGCGCAGTGCCTCAACCAACTGCGCCACCGCGTGCCCCAATTTTAACAACATGAATCTCCACAAATAAATAAAACTAGACAGAGATAATGGAAATGCAGAACCCATTATCTTAAAATTAGGATGTATGTAATATCTATATTTTATATGAAATATGTCTACGTACATTATCTTTTTTGATTATAAATTACTTAAAGTATGAAACTATGTGAGCCTTGATAGTGCCACTTATTAACTTAACAAACATGTTCCTGATGGCGATCTGTATTCATAAAACATGTTGGAGACTTATTAAAAGGTGTTAAAAAGTCATGTGTGTACATCTGTTTTTATTATCAGAACAAACACAACACCTTAAACACTATGCATTCATTTACAACATGTTTCGGCCGTTTGTTCCGGCCATCTTCAGGTAGAATCACAATAACATAAATGGAAAAGTATACTGAGGTGGAGGCCTCCCCTTCACAGTTAAAGTGTTAAACATACATAAATTGACTATTATTCCCTATAAAGGAGTAATATTAAAACACATACAGTGGTAGTTAAAATTGGTTAAAATACAATTATTGAGGTTTAGATGGAAGAGATTTCTTTGTTATTCGTAGAGTATGTGGCGGACGTGGTCCACATAAGCCGCGATAATAGACGTAATCTTAGCTGTGTTCGTTCTAATAATAAAAACAGATGTTGATTAAAAAGCGTAACGGGATGATGGTACCAAAATCATGTGTGGACTGTGATGGCATTCTTTTATGTATGTTACTTGTCAGTTAGTACCCTGTGTTATGTGTGATAAATGGGTGCTTGAAGGTATGACTTTGTGGCCACGAAATCTGGACATAGATAGAATGGGTAGCATATGTTTAGTATAAGTAAGTAATTAACAGTGATTGTTCTAAGTGTCTGTTAATTTCACTTCGTAAATGTGATTGCTGACATAGATTTGAAGTTGTTAATATAGCAGTGTAGATTCTTTTATCTTATCACCTCCATTTAAATGTACTGTTGTCAACTCATGAGAAAATCTTTAACCTTGACAGTGCTTGCACAGGGGGAAGTCAGACTGTTAGGTGTTTTTCACCAGCAGCCATTATATTCCAGTATTGGGCTGTGGTTGTGTCTTGTGTGTGCAAGTTAATATTGTTATTTTCAGTTATGTTCTATCTGATTAGAGCCGTGTATAATTGTGACTTCAAGCTTGCTATAAACTGACCACGAACAAATGGCGATCAGTAGAAAGAAAGTTATACAGTGATTAGAGACATATGTTTTTGACAGGAACTGTGTCTTCCTTCGGCAAGGTTAGCTCAGAAATAAGCAATCCTTCTCATACTGTCGAGGTCAAAGCTATTCTTGTGAGTCAAGGATAGTAGTTCTCCCTGTCAGTGGAACACTTGTCTGTAAATGAAGAATCAGTTCTCTGTAACTACTGTGTATCAGATAATGTACCTTCTTGCAGTCCCTGTTGGCACATGCACAGCTTTTGCCCTTTCATGTTTCCATTTCATGATGCTTTCATTTATGTATGTGCAGTCAGCTTCAGTGGGTAATAGACGCATGTTAGGTTGGGGTGCATGGAGTCATATTGTGAAAAATGGACTTCTACTTGTGCTGTGCAGGTGTTATGAGGTAAGGTGAAGGTGGCTGTATGCTTAATTAAGCACCATGCTGTGAACAAATAAGGGGGTTGGAGGTATAGCTCCACCTAGTCATAGCCTTGGCACTGGATGGGAGTGGTCATCTTCACGCCCACAGTGATTTATCCCCAGGAAGAGCGCCTTCTTTATGCATTTGATAGGCTCTGTATGTCCCAGAGCTGATGGACACGGTGGGGAAGCAAAGAACTCTCTCTGCAAGGACTCAAACTGAGATTCCTTGTTCACTCCATGTGTAACTATAGACTGTTACTCTTAATATCTGAGATGGAACTTACTGCAGATTTGTGCCACTGCACAGGTCATACACAAGTGGAAGTTTAGTTATTTGCTGAATGTATCACCACTGGTTGTGTGCTAATTTGTTGTGTTGTTTTGCAGATTGAAGATAAGGCCAGTATCATTCCTTTGGTTGCTGGAATGCGAAGGGAAGTTCAAATGCTTGTTGCTGAGGTAAGTGGCTAGTTGTGAAAGTTAATGTATGTATGAGGGTTATCCAGAAAGTAAAGATACAAAAGCAATAAAATTTTTTAAAAATTTTCATTAACAAAATCGAGTCAAAAAACTCTTAACACATACCTTTAGCTATTTTTCAACATAATTACCACCTTTGTCAAGGCATTTGTTTAGCCTGGGTACGAGTTTTTGTATCCCGATGTCATAGAACTCCGCCGCCTGTGCACGCAACCACGTAGTGACTTCGTTTTTCACCTCTTCGTCTTCGTGAAACTTCTGGCCGGCCAGATGTTTCTTTAAATGCAAAAAAACAAATGGAAATCGCTGGGAGCGAGGTCTGGGCTGTGAGCACGATGGTCTGAGGTGATTTCCCTTCCCCTCCCACCCATGTTGTATCTTTACTTTCTGGATAACCCTCGTAAGATACATTTGACACATGGTGAAACTTTGCGTGGGGACAGTCAAGGTCTTCTTAACGACATTGTCTTGTTTGACATGAAATAAGGAATATGTCAGTTAGTCCTTCACTATCTGCAGTTTTGCCATTTATAGATTTGAAGCAACCATTACTTCCATGTTAATGACCAGCAGTTCGCTTCCAGTTTCTATGGTCCTAATCTTCATCTTGTCTCGGCAAATTTCCTTTAACTCTCTGAAGACCTTACACAAAAGTTTAGTTCTGGCATACAGAGAGCACTGTGCATTTCCACTGGAAAATCCAACCAGTTAATAATGCACAGGGAAATAGTGGTTGGCTATTGTAAGAGCTGCACAGGACACATAAATAAACTTTGTGACAGTGCAGAGTTTGAAATGTTACAGCAAGTGGTACAGATACTGTATGTACTTTAAGATGACACTGTATATAAGAGGGCCCACCCTTCAGGAAAATATGTGTACATAACATTTTTAACTTTGTGCATAATTATATGGTGACCCCCCATTTTTCAGATGATGAATTAGGAAAAATTTCTGGTCTTTGTGTAAATGTGGCAGTTGCCACAGGGCTTGAAAGGGTTAATTCTGACTGCCCTGTCTTTGGTGTATGTACCTTTTTCCACTGGTCTGTGACCATTATGCTCATTACTGAAAGTTACATAATAATTGCCACACACACACATCTGCTCTGCTGATCGTGTTTCAATACGTCCTGTATATCGTTTTACATGTTTTTTGTATGAAGTGTGTGAAATGAAGGCTTTTCTGTTAGTCCATTATTTTATTTTCTCTTTGAAACCGTAACTTGAGCAGTCCGAGTCCCCACGTCAATATTTTCTAAAGGAACAGTGATGCCAGTATAGAGGGCCGGGAAGGAATGGCAGGACAGCTGTAAAATGTCACTCTAATTCCCAAACCACCATAATTTCTCCACCAACAACTGAAAACGCCCCCCCCCCCTCTCTCTCTCCTTTTTCTTTTTCTTCTTCTTCCTCCAAGTGCTTTTCCAGTAGCTGTGTTTTTGGCATCTGGCAGAAATGTTCCTAGGTATTTAGAGAGCAAAATGATGAAATATTAAAAAAAATGGAAAAGGCAAAAAGAAATAATTTCATAAATGGTACATAACAGATAATACTCTATTATTTATTGCAGAATCTGATTCTGATGCTGTAAAACATAGTGTTACCTACACTTCGAGGTTCTCTTGTATTCCTCTCCCCCCCCCCCCTCTCTCATCATTAGTTTCAGTGTTGCTCACAGATGGCAGCACCTACAAACTTTTTAAATCATGGGGTTTTTTCCACCTGTAGTACTAAAATGATAAGTTTGTCTGATGCTTTGGGGGTTAATTTGCTTGTTACATTTACCTATAGTAATATATGTGGTAGATATATTTGTTTATAGCCCCAGCTATGTTAAAGCTGTTCTCTAAAGTGGTGGGTGTTAAAAAGAATTGGTATAAAATGTACATGTCATTGATTTGTCTCAAAGTTTTCATTGTGATGAATGTGTACTTACAGGGCATCGCGCTAGTGTGGGAGAGCTACAAGTTAGACCCATATGTTCAGCGCTTGGCAGAGGCAGTCTTCAATTTCCAGGAGAAGGTTGAGGACCTTTTGTTTGTGGAAGAACAGCTGGATGTTGATGTTCGCTCATTGGAGACATGCCCATACTCAGCGAATACTTTTGCCGACATTCTTGGCAAAATCCAGCATGCGGTTGATGATTTAAGTCTTCGACAGTACTCAAACCTTCATATTTGGGTGACTCGTCTTGATGAAGAGGTGAATGAGACTTCGAAGTCTGAAACGATGTTCAGTAGTACTAATTGTTATTCGTGCACTCTTGGCGTAACCCCATCATTACAAATTTTTTGTTTTGATCCTTTGTTGAATTTCTTGCTATATTGATTTTTTTAATTTTGTGTGGGATAAGCAGACAATGTGGTAGCTAAATACAGTGAAATGTGGATTTTATATTTATTGAATGTACATGTTGTGTGATTCTACTATCCATGTTTTTATCAGTCTTGCGAAAGTTTCTGTAAGAACAATGGTACATTTTCGTTGAATATGTGTTTGTGGTTTGTGTCTATTTCCTTGATTATACGTTCTTCAGATTGAGCATAAATTGGCGTATTGCTGTCCACTTAAGTACTTTCAATTGGAAATGAGGGCAATTTATTTATTATCACTTACAGTTTCTGATCTCGTCTGTGTTTTTGTGTACGCTGATTGTGTGTGGCTTCAGGTTTATGCCAGCAGAGTGGAACCATGCACCTGCAAACCTGTATATTACTGATGTCCTTCATTTAAAAAAGTAATGTATTTAATTGATGTAGCTTAATGAATTTATATTTCCTTGATTTTACATTAATTTTAAACGGTCCGTTCAGAAACGTAATATCCACGTTTTACTTTCTTCTGTGTCTGCCACATAGTGAACTGTGTGTCGTTACTCTTTCCTGATCTGTGTGTCCACTGTGAAAGCGTATTCGTAGTTGAGTAAAAAACTATATAAATTCTACTGTGCATGAAGACTCCAATTTTGTGTTACAAACTGAGACCAATAAATAACGATAGTTTTTTTTCCATCCTGTAATGTGCACTTTACTTCACACTGTTGAGCTTATAGTGTTTTGAAGCATAAATATGGTGACTGGTGGTTATGTAAGAAATTTTGTGTCACATATGACAAGTCGGGCGCATACTTTTATTGCATTTAGTTTCTGTAAGTTTATTTTCATTGACAATTACTGTTAAATTGTCAGAGCATCAAGAAATATGAAGTGTGTCTTTATTTATAGGTTGAGAAGAACTTGGCTATGCGTCTCCAGGCTGGTATCCAGGCCTGGACAAATGCTCTAAATGGCACCAAGAAAGAGATTGACTTGAGTATGGATACAGATGCCCTACTCAGCCCACCCATAAGCCTGGTGGAGACCCACAGGTAGGCAGACAGCTAGAAGAATGTAGGGTATTTATAGCTACATTTGTGTAATCTGAGGTTAATGGTGCAGAATATGAGTTAACAAGATTTTAAGGAACATACTCCATAACATAGTACACAAAATTACTGATGACATTCATTGCAGTGTGTTAACACGTTCACTGCCGGGCATTTAAATCCCCGACGGTGTTAAATTGCCTGCAATTTTTTTAATTTTAAACAACTAGTTTCGTCGTCTGTATAAATTATAAAATATAATTCTATATAATTATATATAAAATGCATATATTTTTTCTAGTTGTCAGCTAGGTTTTAATAAAGATGTAAAATATGTTTCCTGAAAGAACTTATTGTGTGCGTGGCCTATTTAAGGCAAAAGAGCAGAGTAAATTTTAGATTGACTAAAGTCGACTCTGGCAATTTAAAACGTAAATACTTAAATCGACCATGGTCAACTTTGGCAGTGAATGTGTTAGGTTTGCTTATTTACTCTTAGGAATGAATATAATGAAGTGCTAATTAGTGAAGTTTTCCAATGTATGGAATTCTTGCGGCTTGTATGCTAAAAGTCCATGTATGGCCTTACACAAACTAGGCTTTATGGTGAATCAGTATGGCTGAAAATGAAATGAATCGGCAATTTTTAGGTGTGTTCGCATAGTTGCAAAAACTGTGTATTACCTTCATCATGTCCTGCCATCTGTCCGCAGGTATCAGTGCGGCTCCCACTGGATGCGTTCTTGTGAAATTTTGTATTGAGGACTTTTATGAAAATCTGTCAAAATTCCAAATTTGATTAAGATTGGGCAAAAATACTGGGTACTTTACATGAAGACCCATGTACATTTTATTGTTGCCAGCAACGTTAAACTGCCATAAAACTACTGTCTTAGGTGAAATGGTGTCAGGCTATTAAGATGGCTGAGGAGGTAGAAATATCACATGAACGTGCCACAACAGTACGATATACGTACATTGCCTGTCTTGTTGTTGAAAGTCTACGACATAAGATTTTAACAAAATCATGGTTTGTTATGTATGGGAAAGTCAGTTTATGGCCTTAAGTAATTTAGGGTTTGTAATGGAACCATATGCCTGAAAATTGGATTTGCTGAACAGGTTCTGGTGGAAGCATCTTATATAAACTTTCATTGAAATGTGTACAATGGTGTATGGGCTGCATGGCAAAGTCAGTTCAGTGTACTGTGTAAACTGGGCATTATTGTGGATCAGTGTGTCTGGAAACTAAAATTTCTCAGCAATCTGTAGTAGAAGTGTTGAGTGTCTAATTTTAGATGTTATGCATTAGATGGTTCAGGCACTGCTGCTCGGTCAGAGACAGACGTAACTCGAGGCACCTTCTTGCATGTGTGTGTGTATGTAAAGAATGTCAAAAGATTCGGATGTCATCAGAGCTGTCTGCATTAAACTTTTGTTTTACAGATTGATTGAAGTTTAATAAGTGCTGAAATGTGTGTTTCTAGATCCAAATAGTCATCCATGAGGTACGCATAACAAATCAGATAATGTACCTCTACCCCAGCATTGAGGAAGCACGATTTCAAATCATGCAACAGTTGTTTGCATGGGAAGCTATTGTACTGTCTCAGACTCGTCTTCAGAGCTCTCGTTATCAAGTGGGGCTAGATCGTCCAACATCACAAACGTATCGCAACTTGCTCACCAAGTTGCCTCAGGGCAGTGCATTTCTAGAATCAGCATATGAAGCCATTGAGAACAAGATCAAAGAGGTATTTTGTGTTTTAAACTATTGAATTTATATCTCCCAGTTGTTGCGTATTCATTCAATACATGAGAATGTAATACATATTGCGTATTAATTTAGGGTTAGTGGGTTTCTGGACATTGTGCATTGTTTGTTGTTATGAACAGCACATTGTGGGGCTTCCAGGTTTCTTGAATGTGACGCTGTGTTGCTGGTAAGTGGGTCACGCTATTCTGAAGGAATGTGTCCCCTTCGCCTTCAAGGATACAAGGTCCATGGACCAGTCTAAGAAGAATTCTTGTTGGACTGCTTGACCCTGAAGGTGAAGGTGTCATGATCCTTCAGAACATCAGGAACTGCTCACCCAGCAACACAACATAACGTCCCAGATGACATCGATCCCCAACAACAATGCTATGAGAACCACATATCTTCAACTGGATTTGTTACCATCCTCATGTCAAAAGAGGCTGGAGGGCACATGGTCAGATTACTCCTTGGAAAAAGCTAATCTCAAGCACAGGACTTAGCTCTTTCTAAGGACCCATCTCTGTAGCTGCCACCCCACATTTTCAGCTGAAGTCAGAAAGAGATCCATTTTCCAAACCATTATATTTTGTTCAGAATACCACATGAACAGCAGAATTGACACGCAGTAATTCTGTGTAACATACTGCCATCAGATCTGTTTAGAATTTAACATCTGCGTTTAGATACTGTTTATTCTTGCCTCCAAATACAGAGGGTAGCTGCGAATATGCAGTCGCGGACAGCCGACAAGGGGTGGTCCTCCAGCTTGGGGGTTGGGCGAGGTGCTAACAACTCCTCACCGTAAAAAATTACCATGTTACGAAACGCCATACAGAGCCTCGGACAGGTGGCGGGCTCTTGTGAGTGCGGTAATGAACCTTCGGGTTCCATAAAATGCGGGGAATTTCTTGACTAGCTGACGACCTGTTAGCTTCTCAAGAAGGACTGTGCTACATGGAGTTAGTTAGTTAGTTAGTTAGTTAGTTTAGTTATTCTTGCCATAGCTCAGGATAGGGGCAGGCGTTGGGTTCTTGTGAACATGGTAATGAACCTTCGGGTTCTATAAAATGTGGGGATTTCTTGACTAGCTAAGGAACTGTTAGCTTCTCAAGAAGGACTCTGTTCCATGGAATTAATTAGTCTTGTATATGGTTATCATTATTTTGGAGGAATCTACTGCCTCCTCGTTCAGGGCAGACAGTAATTAGGTAGCTTTGGAATGTTAATAATGTGTGCCATGTTTTTAATAAAAACATTATTCCTATTATTTTATACGACCTTCACCGTGCATTTTAAATTCTCTGTCTATTAAACCAACCAAATGCACCTTCACTATCAATTGTTAATAGTAATTACAACTTTCCCCTACATATGTTTCGGTCTGCCTAGACCATCATCAGGGGGTTCAAACTACATTTAATTCACATCCATAAGTTCACTGTGTCACCAAACTTGTTATAGTTCGATATTTATGTAAGTTATGATCACTGTATAAAAACACTTTAGTTTTAATACAGTGATCATAACTTACATAAATATCGAACTATAACGAGTTTGGTGACAATGAACTTATGGATGTGAAGTAAATGTTATAATTATAGTTCGATATTTATGTAAGTTATGATCACTGTATAAAAACACTTTAGTTTTAATACAGTGATCATAACTTACATAAATATCGAACTATAACGAGTTTGGTGACACAATGAACTTATGGATGTGAATTAAATGTAGTTTGAAACCCCTGATGATGGTCTAGGCAGACTGAAACATATGTAGGGGAAAGTTGTAATTACTATTAACAATTGCTAGTGGAGGTGTGTTTGGTTGGTTTAATAGACAGTGATTATTCCTAGTAAATTTAAAAACTGCAAAAGTTAGAAGTTTCTGCTGGTTTCATACCTTCTTCATGTTTCAGGTTCATAATTATGTTGGCGAATGGCTACAGTATCAGTCACTGTGGGATCTGCAGCCTGATAATCTGTATGGAAAACTTTGTGAGGACATCAACCTGTGGATGAAGTGTCTTAATGACATCAAGTGAGTCACATTACGTGGAATGAGGCTGGGGTTTATTTTGTTACGCTGCGCTACGCTGTAGCCAATGGAAAGTCAGATGGGTGGAGGCTCTGTTTGGTCCGCTTTCATTTTCATGTGTGTGCATGTTTATTATAGGGTTATAGGAGTAAAAAATTATTATAATTACAACTGCAGTAATAGTAATATTTAACACTGAATTTTTCAAATGTTTGTAATTGTGCTGTGCCGAAGTGTCCCACATTTTAGCCATCATGTTACTAACCTTTTCATGTGTTTTCACTTGATGTATGGCTGAAAGTTGCCTGTGATAGAATTACAGTGTGCGTGATGTACTGTCTACAGTTTTCTTGTGGTTTAACATAAAAACCGTTGAAAGCTGTTTCAAAGTCATGTACCCAGGGGATCCAGCAAGTCTAAGGCCTAAGGTGTTTGGCACAAAATCCAGCACATCAACTCTGTGTCCATCATGTCTCTTGAAGTACTGTTACATCAGATTATGGTGTTCTGAATTGTGACATGTGGCCATGTCAGTGAGTATCAGAGTCTCACGAGAACATTGGTATCTGCCATTTCACTGTTGAAGATGGGGGCAGTATGTTCCCTTAAGGATTGGTGATAAAATTTCACACTCCCACAGTCAAGAAGGCCATACTGTGAACACACAGTACCATACCTGTTCCTTTTATTGTTTCCCCAAGTATGGCAGCATTATGGCATAGAAAGTGTGCTTCTGTTGGCATACTGTATGACAGCTGCAGTACTTAGGGCAATAATGACAGATACGCTGTGTGATGTGACATGTATGTAAAGTAATAATCAACGTGGAACAGGCTTGGCATCACAAGGATGTATAGCTGAATGTGATTTTAATATTACAGGAAGACACGTACCACATTTGATACATCAGACACTCGTCGTGAGTTTGGCCCAGTTGTGATTGATTATGCAAAAGTGCAGAGCAAAGTATCTTTGAAATATGATTCATGGCATAAGGAGACTCTTGGAAAATTTGGCTCTCTGCTAGGAAATGATATGTCTCAGTTCCACACTCAAGTATCAAAGGTAAGGTCATAGAGTGAACATATATAGCACATGACATTACTTAAAAGTAAGTGAAATTCAGTGATAGTATGAGAATAAGGTCGTGTTAAAGCTCAGTTGGAACACTGCTGCTGTGTTGAAAGTTTCAATATGGATATTCCTCATCAAACATTTAAACCATTTGTGTAATCAGCAAATTCCTGTAACCATCATTGGCCATGCATCATGCTGTATGATGATGCATGCGCGCTAGACTGAGATGAAGTGTGTTGTGTCACAGTGCTGTCAGTTGCTAGGATTATAGTGTCGGTGGTAGATGAATGAATTGAACACGTGAATGAATGAATGGATAGGTGAATGAGTATGCAGCATTGGCGGAATGATACTGACAGGGAAAGCTGAAGTACTGGGAGAGAAACATTATACAGCGTTGGTGGTAGATGTATGAATGAGTATGGAGCATTGGTGGAATGGTACTGACAGGGGAAACTGAAGTACTGGGAGAGAAACATTATACAGCGTTGGTGGTAGATGGATGAATGAGTATGGAGCATTGGTGGAATGATACTGACAGGGGAAACTGAAGTACTGGGAGAGAAACATTATACAGTGTTGGTGGTGGATGTATGAATGAGTATGGAGCATTGGTGGAATGATACTGACAGGGGAAACTGAAGTACTGGGAGAGAAACATTATACAGCGTTGGTGGTAGATGGATGAATGAGTATGGAGCATTGGTGGAATGATACTGACAGGGGAAACTGAAGTACTGGGAGAGAAACATTATACAGCGTTGGTGGTAGATGTATGAATGAGTATGGAGCATTGGTGGAATGATACTGACAGGGGAAACTGAAGTACTGGGAGAGAAACATTATACAGCGTTGGTGGTAGATGGATGAATGAGTATGGAGCATTGGTGGAATGATACTGACAGGGAAAGCTGAAGCACTAGTAGAAAAACCTGCCACTTTGTCCACGACAGATCTCACAAGGACTGGTCTGGAATTGAACCAGGGCGGCTGTGATGAGAGGCCAGCAACTAACTGCCTGAGCCGTGGCAGAGGCTCCGTGCATGCAGTCCATTAGACCTAATGACTCAGTTTTTGATATCCCTAAGTTAACCCTTCAGCACTGGAATTAAATGCCCGGTGTGATGTGTAGGAGAGCAGAACTTAAATGATAGCTGAATAAGGACGACCATTAAATGGTCATCATGTATACCTGACATTCGGCATCACACTACGTGACAAGTGTACCTGATGTTAGGCACGAAAGGGTTAATATGTGGCTGCTAGCACCTGTAATGGTGGTGGAATTTAAATTCCCTATTCATAGCAATGCATTCATTCAATACAAAAATTAAAATGTGCGTTAATGATGTACATGTGTTATTAATGACGATTTTCATTACAGTCTCGCAGTGAGCTGGAACAGCAGTCAATTGAAGCAGCTAGCACATCAGATGCCGTTACTTTCATAACATACGTGCAGTCACTCAAAAGGAAAATGAAAGCTTGGGAAAAACAGGTGAGTGTGCAAAAAAGTTTTGTGTTAACATCTGCTTAGGCAGAATATGAATTGTCTGTGTGTTTACTTCAGGTTGAATGGTATGATAATGTGGTGTGTTAAGTTGGTAGGATGTACATTGTGGACTGTTCATAGTTAACAGTGTATACTGCAAGCCTTATCTTGCCCCCACCTTTACCCACAGTACAGTAGAGTGTTGATGTTTGTGTGTAATTGGGACCAGTAAAACTGCCATGAACACAGGAACCTATTTCCAGTGTCAAATGTGTGTTTGGTTCCAAGAACGTATGAAGTACAAGTAATAAGATTGTGAGGTACCTGCAAAAAGCATGAAATGCATGAAGTGATTGAATGAGGATGTCATTCCATAAACCATGAAAGCAGTCAACTTGACTGAATGACAGACAGCTTGGCTGAGCTGAGAGTGGTCTGCACAGTAGAAGGAGAGTGGAGGAAGCAAACTCACCATCCACACGGTCTTATCCCAATTTTGGGAAACGGTCACAAAAAGGTTCTAATAATGATGTTGAAATGGGTTTTCTCGAAGGGTTAAAGTCCTGAACATTGAGGTTCAGGTCTCAGATCCAGCTATGCTACTGGATACATTGAGGTTCAGGTCTCAGATCCAGCTATGCTACTGGATACATTGAGGTTCAGGTCTCAGATCCAGCTATGCTACTGGATACATTGAGGTTCAGGTCTCAGATCCAGCTATGCTACTGGATACATTGAGGTTCAGGTCTCAGATCCAGCTATGCTACTGGATACATTTCTAACAGATGTGTAGCTTGGTTGCACAGTTATTTTGATGTGTCAGGGAAGATTTCCGTTGTTTGCGAACACTTACTAAATGTGGGCGACAGAATTATGCATGCATGCCATGCCCAAAACTGTGATTCGTTTGACTGTTCTTGTCTATTTATTTTGTAGAGGTTCATGTGACTGAAGTTATACTGGTTTTGCGTGTGTTGTAAGGTAATGTGATTATGGCATAATCTGTTTTATTTTTTTTCTATTTATATTGTTGTAGTGGTAACTAAACTTGTAAAATTTTGTGGTAAAGGGGAAGGGACTGTTGTTTGTGCTGCATAATGCTTATAGATTTAAGTAAAGTTCAGAGCAGGGAATTGTGCAGAATTTCAGATAAACGTCTTACTGAAAAAATAGCAGTAGACTGTTTAAAATTTGAGGGTGTATTGTAATCACATGGTAGCATTAATTGTCACATTATATTTGATAGTTAATAAATTTTATTTTTGGGTACTGCAGGAGAAACCACTTTCTGCCATAGAAGTAGTCAGTTTCCTGAATTTGATTTAGGCACCAATAAAACAGGTGACCAGTAAAGCAGGGCTGACCAAGTTAAAAATGTTTAAAAATCATGGGCGGGAACCATGTTCATGTGTGTCTCGGCTTTTGTGCATCCCTTTCTGGTTATGCATTCACAGAGTCAACCTGGTTTCAGAAAAACTGGCCCAGGTGCTTAGAAACCGGTAGTGAGTTCCTAAACCAATGGTGTCAACAGCGCATGGTATTTCTCAGTGGCCACCCTGACTGCCCTCGAGGTTGCTTAACTTTAGTGATCAACTGGAAACCAGTTTTGTCAACCTTGCACAGCCGTTGTCTGGGTTGACCAAATTAGTTATATGTTTTTGTGTTTCTCCTGTGTGAGATGGTAACTTAACGCTATTTTACAGGAATAAATATGCCACTATAATTTTGAAGGTTGGTATTAAATTGTAAAATGCATCAGAATCTCTGTACAGGAGATCTTGAGTGTAGCAGTTTTCTTCTGTAAGCTTACCTGCTTAAGGTGTACCATGTCCTGTTGAAAATTTTAGTTGTATCGCTTTACCGATGACTCAAAACATGGTGTACCATGTCTTACTGATAATGTTATTGTATCACTTTATGAATTGCCCAAACCGTGGCATTTTCGTAAGTATAATGGGGTTATGCGAACGCACTATGGTGGCAGGATGTTTCACATACGGTTTTGTGGTGAAGAACTTAAACAGCGGTGCAATGGTTTAAGGTGGAGGTGTACAGAGAGGGTCAGCGCATATTGGAGAGACAGAGGTTTCAGTTCCCAAGCAGCTGGCTTCATGTTGATAATATTGAAGGTGAATGGGGAGCATTCAATGAGATTATCAAGCGCAAGGATTCATCAATTCAGACCCAGGTATGAAGACATATAATATAAGCTACAGACAGCATTAATTTAAAACTGCAGAAAAAACTTAGAATTATGTTTTCACCTCTTTTGGTGTTTGTGGTGGTGAAGAATATGTCCAAGCATTGTCATAATTTAACTGTGAGGAGAAATGTTCTTATATTTTTGTGTTTGAAAATAGGGTATCTGGTAGAGAGGCCTTAGAGGTCAATCTTTATCTGATGCATATCCAAACTACAGTAGGTGAAATAAGACTATATTTTTAAATGTTGGTGTCCTGTATGCTATCAGGAAGGTCCAAGACAGCGAGGAAGAAATGATGTAACATTCTTTGTTTGTGTATTTGTGTTGCTTAATGTTCAGTGCTAATGATTCAGAGGCATTAACTTTGGTGCTAAATTTCCTTCATTTAGTGTTTTCTCCTTTTAAATTCATTGATCTGCAAAGAAACCTGGAATAGGCATTTCACTATAGTTACTGCTGATGTTACTATGGTAATTTGTTAATTGGGAAGCACATTATAAAAATGATGCTGTCCACTTATTCATACCTGTATGCACATGCGTGTATGTCCTTGCATATGTGTGCACGTGCACACACAAAATGTACAGTTTCATCAGCTGTGTCACATGAAAAAGAATCCTCTTGAAACTTCTGGATGTAGGAGGGATGAAGAAGGTGTGTAGTTTTAATGAGGCATTTGCATACACACACTTCACCTGATGACACTGAGATAGTGAACTGAAGGCACTCATGATTTGGTCATGTAGTGTAAACAGCCCGGAAGGGTCTAGAGAAAATATCAGGGATACCGTGACAAGGAAATTGTCTTCTCCCAGTTTTGTAAATAAGTAAATCTATCATATCCTAAGTGTAAGTGATCCTAAACCAAGACCAGACCTAGGATACAGGAAAATAATTGGAATTGCCTTAATAGTACTTTAAATAAAAATTAGTTGTTTGTTGTTCTGCTTACAGTTACTACCAACTTATAGGCTGCCTGCAAAAGACCAAAAAATAAACATGATTCCAACCACATAAGTCAATTATACTTTTTTTTCCAAATTCTTTCTTTAAACTGTACTGTAAATTTAAAAAGTTTCCAGGTAATAAAGTATTACATTTTCTGTAAATCAGTTGGTCATGACTCCCTGGCAACCTAGTTTCTTGCTATGTAAAATGTTTCTTGTTAAATCAGTCTGATTCTTTGTTACACAATTTATTGCAAGTTTATTGTACAGACCGGAATTCAGTTATGTAAAGGCATCAGTAAGTTATGATAAAAGTTTTTGCATCCTCCATGACCAATTTAACTGCCAAATTACCGGTTATCTTTCTAGGTCAAATTCTAGTACATGCAAATTGTTTCAACCCAACTCGTTAACACCAGAGTATCCACCATGTTGTCCAATAAAAAATTGCCACTTTTACATCACTTTGCGCAACATTGCCGACCTGAATTCTTAACGGTTAAGACCAAAGTGAGATACTGTCCTTCATGTTACCTTACGGCCAGATATCTGGCAAAGATGAGAACTACAAGCAAAACAGAACCCGAGTTAGAAGTATGGAGCTTTTATGAATAAAAATCTGCAAGTTGTGTTTCACGAGTTCTACATAGGAAATTACGTAGGATGGTCTGACTGGAAAGGTTGCCAGAAGCACAACAATGCAGGACTGAGTGCAGTGTGGTTGGCCGATACAGTAACATCAACAATCCTTTGCTTGGATGGTGACATACATACTATCTACATATTTGTTACATACCAGAATTAATCACAAAAACTTTTATCTGCATTTTAAACTGCAATACATATTTTAAACTGTGTAATTTCAATATTTAATATCTTACATGTGCATTGGTTCACAAACTTTTGTAACATCTTAATGTATTTATTCTTTGCAACGCACTTCCCTGAGAATAGCCACATCAGTGGCCGAATTATGTAGGAGGTATTACTACGTTTAGAAGATATTTTCAAAAACTTGTGTGCATTTGTTGGTTTTAGTCACTATATCTAACTGTGGTGCATGTTTGTGGATCATTTAAAACTTATATTGACTAATTTTGTCATCACTTTAAGGTTGCAAGTTTGCAAATGAAGATTGTGGCCGAGGATAAAGCAGTGGAAACACGTACAAATGATTTCCTCAATGACTGGGAGAGGAGCAAGCCTGTTGAGGGCCATCTTAGACCAGATGAGGCTTTGCAACACCTGCAGATGTACGAGAGCAAGTTTGCTCGGCTTAAGGAGGAGCGGGATAATGTTGCAAAGGCTAAAGAGGCCCTAGAACTTCAGGAACCTGGTAAAGTTGTCACTTATTGTAGTGGTAGTTGTAACCTGAACCAGACTGATTTCAAGCACATAAAATATATTGGCATGTGTTCTGGGATATAGTTTTTTGATGGAACTTATCTGTTCTCTCCCCACCTTTCAAATAAGAATACTCATTGAATTATTTGCTGTGTTTCATAACAGCACCAATTTTCTGAGTCTGTCATTTTAAGTTCCTGATAATGTTTTATAGTTTGATTGTTTTCACTCTATCTTCATCATATTAATGATAATTCTATCAGGCTTCATATATAAATTACAATTTCATTTATAATAATGTGTCATCGTTTGTTACGACATTTTAATGATAAGGCATGTAATAATTTATTTATGCAGTAAGGTCACTGGTTTTGTAACATTTAAAGAAAAGGTGTTGTGTGTGAAGGCAGATATACTCTACATCCAATGTGCACAGTGTTCATTAAACTGACACATAAGTTACACCAACACAGTGTTCTGGCACAGTGAATGGCATATCTTAATTCCTTCTCCCATCATCATGGCTATTCTTGGACTTGCAGTATTTGTTCACAGTAACTCAAAATAGGTCAAACATGGACATAGAGTTAGTGTGCTGTGACCATCAGTGTTTGAATTAAGGTAATATCATTTCTTTCGATAGGAAAAGATAGACACGTCTTGAAGCAGATGAATTTTAACTTGCTATTAACTTTTTAAAGCCAAACGGTTGCTTGATGCATCAACAGTTTTAACATTAAAAAAATCTACATTCTGCCCACACTGTACTTATGTGTATTGATTTCATATGAGAACAAACAGCGAATTTTCCCTTATATATCATAAATTGATTTGTTTTTTTAACCGAGATAAAAAGTGTTTACTGTGCGGTACGGACTGGGTCTTTAAATGAAATAGTTTATGCTTTGTCTTTAAAGGGTTAAATTCTTTTCAGAATGCCATACCATTCCTGTAAATTAATGAAAAAGTATTAGTGTTGTCGTTTTGTTGAAGGGAACCCTCAGTATTTACAGATAATGTATAACCAGGGTTTCTCTGAAAGGCAGTGTTTACCAGGACATGAACTAGCAGAACATTCCCCCTCCCCCAAATAAAACATACGTGTGTTGTCATTGTAAACTTGTGAATGAGCATTTGTTGAACCTTTTGCATAGGAATTAATTGCCTGGGGTAATGTGAAGGTAATGAGAATTTAAATGGCCGCCATTTATTTGCGTTTTATTGGCCATGACTTTAGATGATGTGCAGCTCTGTAAACACGGGCTGCATGTCAAATGTGGTTGATGTGCAGTCCGCGTTTACAGGATCTTCAGGGGTTAATAAGGTTAATAAGCAGCTTCAGTCTGTTACTGTGTGCTCTTGTTATAACATTGTATTTTGCCAACCAACTGACTGCATGAAGCAGTGTCCTTGCTTGAGAGGCTTGTATGTCCTTAGCTAGTCAAGAAATTTCTCACATTGTATGGAATACAAAGGTTTTTTACCTTATTTGCACGAGCCCACCACTTGTTCTTATCCTGAGCCAGATCAGTTCAGTCCATGTCATCGCATTCTGTTTCTTTAAGATCCATTTTAATATTATTCTCCCATCTACACCTGAGTCTTCCAGGTCGGCCTCTTTACTTCAGGTTTCCCCACCAAACTTCTATATACATTTTTCTTTTCCTCATATATGGACATGTCTCATCCCTGTCATCCTTCATTTGATTGCCCTATTAATATTTGGTGAGGAGTACAAATCATGCAACTACTCACTGTGCAGTTTTCTCTCGTCTCCTGTTACGTCCTGTCCCTTAGGCCCAAATATCGTCCTCAGCGCCCTATTCTCAAACACCTGCAGTCAGTGTTCTTCCTTTAATGTTGGAGACCACACTCCGTATGCATATCAAGTAACAGGCAAAATTATAGTTCTGTGTATCTTAATCTTCATGTTCTTAGATAGCAAACTGGAAGACAAAGGATGGTACGCTGTGTTGTGTTCCAACATTTCTTAGGAATGTGGTGCCTTCAAAACATCAGGAAACACATACCCAATGACACAGCATCAAACCCAGAAAGAACTGAATTCTCATCAACACAGCTGTGAAGAGCTCAAAACACAATTTTTTTCATTCTGGAATATATCTCGTCTTAAATGCCTTATGAAATGAACAACCAGCTTGACACAGTAGACTATCCAAGTAATCAACTCTCTCTTAATGTAGGCCGCCATGTTCAACAACAAGGAGATACATATCAGCTGTGTCAAAAGGCTAGCAATGTAATAAATTAGGACTCTGTACCTTCCAGAAATTCCCGTGCTTCCCATCCCAATGACTTCCCGCATGAGGAAGGGGAAGGGTTTCAAAATAAGAAATTTATGTGTTACAAAGAATGCAGATGAATAAGGCCCCATTGAAACTGAACATAATCCAAAATGCAACCAGTCAGTCCCCCGCAGTGACCTCTCAGATGGATCACACCAGAAGGATATCAGATAAAGTACCTTATACTCGTATGTCAGCCAGATAGTACCAGAATGTCTTCTGCATCGTGAGTCTGAATCCACATTGCATCTCTGGTCACTCGCTTTCCCACTGATGTCATGCCTGCACATGCACGCTATAGAAAGAACAGTGAAAGTCTTGTTCAGGCCTTTTGTTGGCTGCCAGCTAATCCAGGTACAAGAGTTTACTTTGACAGCTTCATTGGCTCCATGTCATCTTTCATACGGAAGAACAGAATGTATGAAAAGTATGTGGAATTTTTTTTAATTAATTTTACAACAGTGAACGAGAGACCTTGAACTACTCAATGGAGTCTGGTGAGTGTTTATTATATACCCAGTTCACTACCCACAGTTTGATGTCTAGTGATGTGTTTGGTGCTTGTTGTAGGAGGTGTAAGCACAAGTGAGGACAAGATGCAGGTGGTTTTTGAGGAACTACAAGATTTGCGAGGTGTGTGGTCCGAATTGTCTCGTATCTGGGCACAAATTGATGAAATACGTGAAAAACCGTGGTTGTCAGTCCAACCTCGCAAGCTGCGTCAACATCTGGATACACTCATGGCTCAGTTGAAGGAACTGCCAGCAAGACTGCGTCAGTACTCGTCTTATGAGTATGTAAAGAAACTTCTTCAAGGGTACACCAAGGTGAGAATAGCAAAGAAAGTCTTACTGGACTTACTTTTAGTGCCAGTTATAATTTCGAATTGTGCCTTGTACGGTTACGAAAAGGGGTTTGATGACAAGCGGTTCTTTTTTTTTGTATAATTAAAATCATGTCCCTACGTTTTGAGGATTTTTCAAAATCAAATAAAAAGTGTCTTTCATTTTGTCATGCGTGTTTATCCTATACAGGTAGGACCCATTTTATGACAGGGTTAGGTTCCAGCAAAACAGGGTCGTAAAATGAAAAGTCGTAAAACGAGACCAAAATATAATGTAATTGAATGAGATAGGTTCCAAAATTCCTAAAATTTTTCCAAGTATGTACTAATATTTAAGTTAATATTTTGAAAGAGTCGTTAATGTGAAAAGTCATAAAATGGACCGTCGTAAAATGGGACCTACCTGTACATGTAACAAAACTCTGTTGTCTGCGAACAAATTTTGGCAGCAAGTAATGCTGGAAATCAGTCATTAGGTTTCTAAGAATGCTGGTACTACAATATAGCCTTTAGTTCTGAAGGTAGCCGATCCATGTCTGACCTGGGCCATCAGTTGTTATGTCTGAGGCTTTCATAGGTTTCCTCAGCTGCTCCAGCTGAATGCCAGGTTTTTGCCTCTATGTAGACCATGGTTTTCTTCCAGATTGTTCTCTGTTTGCATTTTATGGTGATTTTTTCCACGTTAATTTACCACTGTGACCTTCTAATGTGGTCCAGTATCTTATTAAGTAACTTGAGACTCATTAGTTTGTAAGTAGAAGTTGTGAAGCGTAAACGTGGACAGTGACAGGCGGTGATGGTTATCATTTACTTTAATATGGCAGCAGTGATTTTCTTTGGAATGTATATTTACGCTTACTGCTGCACCGCCCACCCACTTGCAGGTCATCACCCGTTCAGATGGAACCCATCTGATGGATTGAAACATGTTAACAGGGGTCAGCCACAACAGAGAGAAAACTTAATCAAATGGGGTATACTAAAAATATAAAACCAAGTAAATTAAACCAATATCACCAAAATAAATTTAATACAGTAAGATGATAAATGAAAATAAAACCACTTGCCACACAAGGACTGTGGACATTTGTTGTGAGGGCTAGCAGGAACGGGAGACTACTTGGTGTCTGTAATATTCCCCATTTTGAATACACAGGTGGGGCTCCGTAGTAGTGTGCTGTTGTGAAAGAACAGGGTAATGGATTATTACAGAAATTACTAATGTCATGTGTAATAGGAAAGACAGCACTCCAGCCCTGAGCAAGTACATGTTGAAACTGAAGTAACTGACAGGGCATAGGTTCAAAAACAGGCCACTGTGCACAGTAACTGCCAGGATAAATCAAAAGTACCGTAAAACCCCTATTTAATTAATTGCTGGGGGATTAGATTTTCACTAAATCGAGGTTTTCATTAATGGAGATCTATTTGTTTATATGGAGCTATTGTTGGGACATGAAAAAATCATCACTAAATCTGGGATTTCACTAAATGTGGGAACATTAAATCGGGGTTTTACTGTATCTGGTCCCAGAAATAGTCTATAAAATTTTATGCTTGTTGTTAAGGCATCTAGAAGTCGCCAGTTATTTCGTGACTCTGTTATGTATAATGCACAGTGTAGCTGGACAGTCACAGTACCAATTTGAACAGCTAACATGCAGTGATTTATTTTACATTTATTTTATATTTAATGAATTGCTGGGGGATTAGAATATATTTCACTAAATAGAGGTTTTCATTAAATGGAGGTTACATTATTTATATGGAGTTATTTTTGGGACGTGAAAAAATCATCACTAAATCCGGGATTTCACTAAATGCGGGAACATTAAATCGGGGTTTTACTGTATTTTTTTATCTGAAATTTAGTCCTTATATATGTGTGTGTGCGCACGCACGCATGTAATGTGAGGTCTGTAATATATATATATATGTGTGGGATCAATAGTTGTCAGATAAAATAAAGACTCCATGTTTCATATTTTTACCAGGTGAATATGATGATTGTCGAGCTGAAATCGGATGCACTGAAGGAACGGCATTGGAAGCTGTTGATGAAACAGCTGCGTGTGAACTGGGTCTTGTCAGATCTGACTCTGGGACAAGTGTGGGATGTGAACCTGCAGAAGAATGAGGCTGTGGTTAAAGACATAATTCTTGTTGCACAGGGAGAGATGGCTTTGGAAGAGTTCCTTAAGCAGGTATGCAGCGTAATGTTTATTTTCAAGTCTTTCCTGCGTTTACTGTAGTCTTTTGATAATATGGACATTAGGATTGCAACGGAAACTATAAAATGATACTACACACAGTTCAACAAGTAGTCAGACATTGAAGATTCAGGTATTTAGGACGTGATGTTGTGTCATTGATTAGTAGTTTCTGGTGTTCTGAAGGCGTAGTGCCTTTATCTTCATGGTGAAGCAGTCCAGGAAGAAAGGTGTATGAGCGTTTGGAACACTGGGAACTACTTGCCCAATGATGCAGCATAACACCCCAGAAGACTGGAATCTCCAGCAACACCCGTGTGAGAACCTCAAATGTCATTGAGGTCAGTGCTTGTGACCAGCATTTATCATATTTTGACATCTGTAGTCATATATATACCTGAAGTTTTGTAACAAGTTAAATATTTCAAAATTTGAATTAATTTGAGATGAATTTACCTCACAATTGGCTGCGCAAGCCATGGCATTACTGTACCTTGTAATGACATAAGGATGGTAAAAGTTAAAGGTAAAGTTCACCCTAGAACAGGCCATGAAAGCCCAGAGGGGGAGTAGAGGTATAGCTCTACTCTTCCTTTAACCTCGGCGCTAGATGGGGGTGGGTGGTCAGCGACCCGCCCCGGCCGCTTTACCCCCGGGAATGACCCGGTACCCGAAAATTATGTTTCATTAATATGTCAGTTGGTCGTCCAGGATGTGGTAATAAATAGTTCAGAACATAAACTGTATTGTATTAACAGACAGAAACAGAGATGTGATTTTGAATCTCCTTGCTACGGTGCATGTTGTGACATGGGGCTTTTGGTACTGTTAAGAAGGGTCAACGTATCTCACTTGTCTTTACTCGAGTGCAACTTAGCACTGATATATTGGAATAAACTAAGGAACTGTAATTTTTACCTTGGACATCCCGTTGTGTTATATATTACATAAAAAAACAAAAAAGGTAAAGCTATGCCTGGACAGGCCCTTAGGGTCCCAGGAGGTTGAGGCTCCCAGATTTTTAGACAATCGGCACATGAAGGTGGTAAGGTTGTCAGCCCTACGCACCGGCCGCCTTTACCCCCCAGGAAAGATTCCTGGTACTCATTTCTGGTAGAGGCTGAGTCTACCCCAGGGCCATAGTGCGACCGAAACGATTATGTCAATGGAAAATTCCAGTGACACCATCGGGAATCGAACCCGCGACGTTCCGGTTTGTAGCGCAGTGCCTCAACCAACTGCGCCACCGCGTGCCCCTTATATATTACATAGTAGTTGTTAACCACCATCAACACAACTGTTATGTTTTTTTTTTTCAGACGAGTTACACAGCTACAGGTTTCAACCAGTAGGTGGTCATTTTCAGGCCATTAAAATACATAAAGATAAAATTACAATTGCAAGTTCATTTTGTATGATTAGATTGAGATAAAATGAACTTCAAAATTTTAAACATGATAATTAGTTTTTACAGATGACTATTGAAGAGTTAAACAATTTGAACTGTGGGCTAGGTCATATGATTAAATACTGTCCGTTGCCTTGTCACAAACATTCACTGAAATTATGAAGTTATGTTCGTTTTTTCAACCCAGTGAGTAGTTTTTTGACTTACACCAGTCAATTACAGTAAAGTGGTAACTCCTTCTGTCTGTGGTCTTTCACAAGGGCACCCTAAAGAATTGGGTGATTGTGGAAAATATTGTATGCTACATGGAGAGGCAGGAGTGCTTTTGGAAGATGTTGGATGTCGTGTAGGGAAAATCATGAGTGCAGGGTGTATCACATATGTCAAGTTTAGTAAAGCATCATTTATGACACTGGAGGTTGTAGTGACAATGAATATGGGGTTACAGTAAATTTAAACTGTTTTGCCAGATGTAGTATAATTTAACTGTGGAACATGCCTTGGGTACAGCTTGCAGGGGTTGTAGAAATATAATAAAGTTAAAATTAATTATAAAGTGTGATCTGTAATTACATAATTTGTATCAGTTTCCATTTTTACGTTAGTTAACACGTTACTTTTTAAAATTATACCAGTAAACAATGCGTGCTTTATTATTTAGAAGTCGTCACAGTATTGCTTGTAAAGGGCCTTATGTTGTAAGTAATCATAGAACTTGCAGTATGTACAACTGTTCGGTAAGTCAGCTCAGTATGTGTGTTTGACATGCATATATAGCAAACAGCTAACTAAAATGAAGTTCATGTTACAAAACTTATACCATATGTTCTCAGATATCCCTTGTCTGTGAATAAACTTTGCAGTGTGTTTTTAAGAAGTAAAAAGAAGTGTGTGAGTTTATTCAAGTATTAAATGTTACGTATAGATATTCCAAAACACAGTGTCTTGAAATTTGAATGTGAACTTCTTTTATTTCGATTAGCGCCTTGTAGTTTGCAGAATGTGGTATCCTACAATTGGGAGACAACTTGTTTCTTTTTTTATGTAACACAGGTTGTTTATTAAAATACTCTTCATCACATTTGATACTTCATGGTAAAACTGCCACTTCCCAATTACGTGTTCGTAATGGTTTTCTTGTATTTCATAAACCAGTGTTGTGTTTTATACCACTTGTATGATTTCCCTTATGAATTGACTACGTACAATTGCCAGCCTTATTGCAAATAAGCTGCACACCCCAGTTTTTCTCCATGTGTTGTTAAGGGAAAAGTGATCATATATTTGAAAAAATACAGTGATGAGTTCTCTTTCTTGACTGGATCCATTCCCTGCCATCAAGTTTTGAGCTCTCTGTAACAATAACACAAATATGTGTTGCAGATTGCAGTTTGATACTTCATATGATGGTCATCGTTTGGGTTTCTACACCTTGTAGTGTTTAACCTTTCTGCCGTTTCAGACGAACATATTGCCACCATCTTCAGGGTGACTGAATTGATTCAGGTGGATACCGAATTTAGTCACTGTGATTGTGGAGGCAGTATATTCCAAATTGTCCTTACATTAAATCACTGCTTGGTGTAGAAACTTAAAAATAGTACCGTTTTTCGAGCAAAAGCTGCTGCTCAAGCCTGAGAACTTATAATTTGACACATGTTTTAGGTACGAGAGTCATGGCAGAACTATGAACTGGATTTGATCAACTACCAGAACAAATGCCGGTTAATCCGTGGTTGGGATGATCTTTTCAACAAAGTGAAGGAACACATCAATTCTGTGGCTGCCATGAAATTGTCTCCTTACTACAAGGTATGTGTCAGCCTTGCTGTATGAGGGAATTCCTTCGGAAAAGTCAGGTATTAATCAGAATAAGAATAAATGTAGTACACGGTGTCCAGCCTGAAGCAGAACCAGCTCATAGAATCTAGTAACACGCTCGAAGAATGTACATTAACAGTCTATTATAAGGCGTGGTGTACCAGGTGACTCCTTGTTATAGAGTGGATGATGTCAATGCTGCATGGTGATTGATGATAATAGTTCTCGTTTTTTATCTTTATGCAGGTGTTTGAAGAGGAGGCCCTGACTTGGGAAGAGAAACTGAATCGCATCAATGCACTGTTTGATGTGTGGATTGATGTGCAAAGACGCTGGGTTTACCTGGAAGGAATCTTCTCTGGTAGTGCAGACATCAAAGTATTGCTGCCAGTGGAGACATCTCGCTTTCAGAGTATCAGGTAAATAGATGTTTGCCTTTGTGAGTCACATCCATTATAAATGTTGTAATGAACTCTTGTCTTCTTGCATTTGTGTATCACATTGTGAGATGTGATGTGTTGTGCTTCATTTTATTTTATATTTTGTTCATCCACCACAATAACAAGAACATTCTTCATGAACAAAACATTGCATTTGTTTAACTTCTGTTGGATTAGGAAGTTTCACATGAAGATGCCAAAGTAAGCCAAAACTAATAGTGAAAAACTAAGTATTCTAGTAAACATTGTTGTATATGACATCGGTATTCATCCAGTAACTCTGTCAGTAGAACTGAACTGTTCATTACTGCTAAAACAGACTTTTGATAAGGGGAAGCTGAAGGGTATATTTGTGCAATCAGACAGTTTAAAAACTGAGAAGTTTGAAGTGACGGCAATGTTCTGATCATTAGAGAGATATACGGAGTATACAACCAACAGGTTACACTGTTGGTAGGTTTGTAAAGGTCTAAAAATGTTGTATTGTCCTTACTGTAAATAAACATATATGGATTCAAGATAAACAGTAACAAAACATGAGTAATGAGTCGAATGAATCTAGCCCACACTGTCCTATCCTGTTTGTTTGAGATACATTTTAATATCCTCCCATCTGTGCTTAGGTCTTCCAAGTGGTGTCTTTCCTTCAGCTTTCCCCACCAATACCTGTGTGAATTTCTGTTTTTCCCCATACTTACGAAGTTATTAAAAGCAAAATCCCTGTCAGTAAGTTTCTGTAATTATTGTTGGCATTTTTTTTTTTTTGTTATAGTTCAGAATTCCTGGGGCTTATGAAGAAAGTAACAAAATCACCAATGGTGATGGATGTGCTGAACATTCCAGGAGTTCAGCGTTCGCTTGAAAGATTGGCTGACTTGTTGGGGAAGATTCAGAAAGCGTTGGGAGAGTATCTTGAGCGTGAGAGGACTTCATTCCCCAGGTAATTAAAGTTGTTTTTGTGTTTCAGCATGGAACTGTGTGAAACAGTCAGGCATTTGAAACTGTTACCTGTATGGTGATTGATATGGACTATGAGATTCTTACAGAACCATGTTCATTTGTGGCATTTCAGAGAAGTTACATGTGCCTTAAAATAACCAAAGGGACAGATTAAATTAAACATTCAAGTCTTCTGGGATGTATGTTTTTGTGTGTTGGAGAATAAAATTAAATGTCTCGTTTGAAATTTCTTCTTAATACATAATACACATTTTGGTTAGTGAAACTTTAACCAATTTAATTCCAGGTTCTACTTTGTTGGTGATGAGGACTTGCTAGAGATAATTGGCAACAGCAAGAATGTTGCTCGCTTGCAGAAGCACTTCAAAAAGATGTTTGCTGGTGTGGCAGCCATCCTTCTCAATGAAGACAACACTGTCATCACAGGCATTGCATCAAGAGAAGGAGAAGAGGTTAAAACCATTTACATAAATTGTGATGACTTTAACATGTTCACTTTTAAATTTTACATTAATTTTGAATTGAGGGGTTTCTTGGAAATATGTTTTAGGTTTTAATATAGTGACAGTTTAGCTTTTGTATATTCTGCATTACTTTTTTATGTGAAGCCTGATAACTAGATAAACAAACTTATAGTACTGTGAGGTTTGAGGTTGTCACAGTGGTGTTGCTGAAGATGCAGGTTTTCTGGGATGTGGCATTGTGAAATTGGGCAAGTAGTTCCTGACATTTCAAAGGGTTGTGTTGCCCAAAAATGAACTGTGATCTTTGAAAACATTGGGAACTACTTGCCAAACAACAGAGTGTCACATCCCAGAAGACTTGAATCCTGTGATAAGAATGTGATGCAGTAGACAATAATGTTGATTTAGTGTATCTTAAATGACGTGACTACATAATTCAGTGGGAAGGTTTAAGCAGCTGTTGGGTTTAGTTTGTGTTTGGTGCAGTGTTTTTTTTTGATTTGGCATTTCCAATACCGTTCATTTGTGATGCTTACTGTTAAAAAATTCTTTATTCCTAAGATTAAGAGCAAGTAACAGGTTTAACTTGAGTGTTTTTAATTTTGGCACATGATTTTGTTTTTCTGTGACATATACTTTTGCACGGTGGCTGCAGTTGAGTGATAATTTGTCCATTTGTTTTCACACACAGATCCATTTCAGCGATCCTGTCTCAACAGTTGACCATCCGAAGATTAATGAGTGGCTGAGTCTTGTCGAGGGACAGATGAGGTTGACACTGGCCTCATCTCTTGCTCAGGCTGTCCAGGATATTAAGCAGTTTAAAGACGGAGACATTGATAGACAGGCTTACATGCACTGGTGTGACAAGTATCAGGTAGGCTGCCTCCCCACAAACTGATACAGGACTTTCAGAGTCTTTTTGGTACATAGTTGTAATGATGTCGTCATTCCAGGCTCAAATTGTCGTGCTGGCAGCCCAGATTTCATGGAGCGAAGATGTGGAAGCAGCCTTGCATCAGATCAGTGCAGCTGGTGACCAGAAGTTCACACCACTGGAACGAGTGCTGTCTCAAGTCGAAACAACACTCAATGTTCTTGCAGATTCCGTGCTACAGGAACAGCCTCCTCTGCGTAGGAGGAAGCTTGAGCATTTGGTAATGTTGGTAGCAATACAGAGTTGGCAACATTTAAAATTAAAAATTGCTTACCCAAAATACATTGAAATTCTGTATGTTGCGTGGACATTCATGTTGCACTGAAGATACTGTTCACAGTCAGCTGTGATACCAGTGTGATTTCTCTTGCAACCAGTGTGGTCATGTTAAAATTGTGTTACGTATTTGTGTGCCTAGTGACATATGTGTATGCTATTTTCCCCATATTTAAACCTTTCATTGCCGTACCATACGTCGTGATATTCAGACTTTCTGGGCACCATACTGGCATGTTATTCGTGTTGTACGTCCTGAATAGGAGTACAGTCCCGTGCCATTTGTATTTTTAAATGTTTCTTATTTATATTGTTTTTTTAGTTTTTCTGATAATTTCAGAAACTAGACATGTACTGTATAACTTTTTTTTTAATAGTATGTTACTAGGCATAAAACTGATATTTCCTGACCTCAGCCAGCTGACGCCTGAGTGCATTACTGTGTCTGTCCCAAGTGGGTTAAGTTTGCTCATTCTGATTTAAGTGTAATTACATGGTCACATCATTGTGAACTACCTTACATGACTTTGAGTCATTTGAGGTTTGCACAGTACTCAGTGTGACGATACTGTTGAGCATGTGACACCATATAGTTTGGTAAACAGCAGTGTTTTCTCCCGGAAACTTTTCTCCCTACAGCCCCACCTTTTATTTAATTTTTAGTTGTTTCACCAATTGAATAGTATGTTTATTTTCATGTTCCTCGTCTCCTATGCACTAGAACATTTTTTATTTAACCCTTTGGTGCCAGAATTCAGTGCCCACTGCACTCTGCAAAAGACCAGGATTGAAATGGCTTACTCATTACTTTTCGTGTTATTGCCCAATGACTGTAGTGGTCATTCAGCTTTCTCAGCGTTACACTGCACAATGAGCATATTTGTCCTTAAGCACCAAAGGGATAAAGAGTGTCAGTTTGTAATGTCTGTTGACTTGGTACATGAAACTGTCTGTAGTCTCTTTACACGTGTGTGTTCAGTAATACACTGTTGGATAATGGTTATTTTTGGTTGGTTCGGTATACAGTGAAGTTGATTAACTTTTAAACACCACACACACACACACACACACAGATACTGTAAATCTAGGACCAGCTGTCCACTTCTACCCTGCAATCACATTGTCTCATGTACTACCCATGATTTATCTTTTGTGTGACTGGTCACTGAAACATATTTATGAAATACGAGATGAGAAATTTTTCATAATTCATCATCTGAAAATTGAGGTGGGTGGGGGTCACCGTATAATTGTGTACAAGAATAAACATATTGTGTAGATTGGGAAGGGGGGGGAATTGTCTTGCATTTAGATAAATATGGTATTAATTGATACATTGCATATTTTCCAAAAGAAAGTCTGTTGAGTCCTGGACTGCAGACTGGCTGAATAAATTATATCATGTTTTGTATGAAGACTTAATTAGGTGAAAACTTTCTTCTAGATTTTGGTGACATATTCCAATTTAAATTTCGATGTCTTTAAATTAATCTGAACTCTGCAATGTTACGGATATATTCAGCTGCAATACCATTTCTTCCTCCCACATTTTCCCCCTGACTCTTTCCTTGTTCGTGACATCATTTCTTGTTGGTTAGCCCACTCTTCCAGCATTCCTTTCCCTGTATCAGTGCTGAACTTACTGTCCTGCAATGCAGATGGAGGCAGCAGGTTCCTGCGAAACGTCAGTATCTGTCTACGAACCTACAAGGTTGACCATATTTTGATACTCGTCGCTCACATCTTGTGACTAAAAATCATCAGCTGTTTAGTCTTTTGAATGTATGCACTGTCCGTCATACAGTGCGTCAGTTGCAGTTGGATAAGTTCAAGATATTGCGTAGGTTTCAAGGTTTTCACAGCAATTATTCAAATAGGTCGATTCTGGATTTTTACACCATGTTGTAGAAGTTTGTTCTGATCCTTCAGAGGAAGGTAGAGCCTCCTGCAGGGTGACTGAACCTGGTTATCCACCTGAATCAGATGCGGTCACCCTAAAGATGGAGGCAGTGCCTTGCTCTGAACCATCAGAACAGGTTTCTACTACTTGGCTTGAAAATCTAAAAAATGACAATCATTTGATCAAGACATTAGTTCATTTAGATTGATAAAATTTGACTGTGTATTCAAAAGACTTATAGTAAAACCCCTATTTAATGAATTGCTGGGGGATTAGAATATATTTCACTAAATCGAGGTTTTCATTAAATGGAGGTTATATGTTTATATGGAGCTATTGTCGGGACATGAAAGAATCATCACTAAATCCGGGATTTCACTAAATCTGGGAACAGTAAATCGGGGTTTTACTGTATTTTGAAAAGTTTTTATTATTTGTACTTAGAATAACCCTTCTCATGTATTATTATTATTATTATTTTTATTATTATTTATTATGTGTTCCAAATTTCAGATAAATGAATTTGTCCACAAGCGCACAGTGACACGGCGTCTTATAGCCAGCAGGATATCAAGTCCCAAAGCGTTTGAATGGCTGTGTGAAATGCGATTCTACTTTGACCCTCGTCAAACAGAAGTCCTGCAGCAACTCACAATCCACATGGCCAATGCAAAATTTTTCTATGGTTTTGAGTATCTGGGAGTTCAGGATCGCTTGGTGCAAACACCCCTCACAGATCGCTGCTATCTGACAATGACACAGGCTTTGGAGGCCCGACTGGGAGGTTCCCCATTCGGTAAGTCATATGCAGTTAAGTTTAGAGTGATATTTATTCAGTGGTCATAATATAACCAGCAGCAAATGTTCCATTGTGGCTGGCCAGACTGCTAAACTGGCAGGAAAAAGTGCTAAGAGGTGTGGCACCTTGCAGTCTGGTACAGATCAATTGACTTTCTGGGGCAATGTGTTCCCTTCATTATCAGGGCTGAAGATGCAGGCAGCAGGTTTCTCTGAAATGTCAGTAAATTTCTACCAAACTATGAGAGTCATTTTTCACATTGTTGACACCGTGCATCTTCGTCATATTAAATTAAGTTATAAACCAACCGATGCACACTAAAACCACTCTTTAAGTAGCTTTATTATAAAATTGTTAAAATTGTACCCCTTTTAACAATTTTATAATAAAGCTACTTAAAGAGTGGTTTTAGTGTGCATCGGTTGGTTTATAACTTAATTTAATATGAGAGTCATATTCCAGCAGGTGTTAGTCTTTGTACCCATTACCACTAGACATTCAAATCACAAAAGCTCTCCTGATTTTCTTGAAATTAGCTATATGAATTATTTAGCTTACTCACCACAGGTTTTCATAGCTTTTGTATGTGCTTTTGCTTTTGCACGAATGTGGTTGTAGGTGTCACCAGGACATGCGGTTGTATTTCTGCATGACCTGACTTGCAGACCAATATCAACAGGCAGCAGCATGGCTCCAGTGCTTAGTTGCCATCCTCTCACTGTGCAGGCCTGGGCTCAATCCCAGGCCAGGCAGTGTGGGATTTGTGGTGGAGAATGTGGCACTGGGGTGGGTTTTTCTGCAAGTACTTTGCCCCTGGCAGTAGCATTCCACCAACAATGCTCTGTACATCATTGCTGACACTATATAATCTTAGTAGTCGACAGTGATGGTAATTAATGCATGTGTACTTGTGCGTGTGTGTGTTTTAGGGCTGTGCTGTGGGTATGGTGATCAGTTACTGGCCTGTCACCACAGAGTTCAGGGTTTGATCCCAGGCTAGTGGATGTGGGATTTGTGGTGGGCAAGGCAGTGGTGTAGGTTTTTCTCTGAATATTTTGGTTTTCTCCTTGTAGTTATCATTCCACCAAAGTTTCATATGCATTTATCTGTCATCAGTGTTGTAATCTTAGTTGACAGTGTCATTAAATAACACACAAGACTATTATTCACCACTGGTGATAAGTAGCCACAGTGTTCATCGTACTGTAGCCTGAAGTAATGTCATTTTGGACTGGAAGTGCCACCTCTGGGAACTGATGCATTTAATTACCTTGTTTCATTTCTTTTTTAGTGTTTTATCAGCAGTGTAGAATGAATCCTGTAAGACCATTAGAAGATGCTGTGTAAATCAGAAATTGAAGAAGCATCACAGATGTATTTGACATCATCACCAGCTGGTTTGCCTGGACTGATCACTTTTAGCTTTCTTGTTTCTCTTTTACTTTCTAGAAGGGCGTGAACATATAGAGGGCACATGGATGTATGTATGACTTCACACATTTTTACACATCAGCACTAATGTGGTAGTGTCTAAAAATTGTGTGTTTACCTAGGTCCGGCTGGAACTGGAAAAACAGAGTCTGTCAAAGCCCTTGGCCATCAGTTGGGACGCTTTGTGCTGGTCTTCAATTGCGATGAAACATTTGACTTCCAAGCAATGGGTCGTATCTTTGTTGGTCTGTGTCAAGTTGGAGCTTGGGGTTGCTTTGATGAGTTCAACAGACTGGAGGAGAGAATGTTGTCGGCTGTGTCTCAACAAGTGCAGACAATTCAAGAAGCCCTGAAGTCAGAGCAAGAGGGGAAAAAAGAAGGCTGTAAGTATCCTGATTAATGAATTACAGTATGTTGAATGTTTATCCTGTAATCACGGTTCATGTTACAATGTACTCCCTGGAACAGTACTTTGAAATAGCTGACTGTCACATGCTGTCAGTCTGTTGTCAGCTTTGCCCTGCACTGTAGTGGTGATCATCACACTGAACAGTAAACATACTGGCATGATCATACACTTTAATTGACCGTAATGTGAGTTGCGAGGTAAACGCAATAAAGTGACGCATGTCTCATATCCATATATTCATGTAGTTGTAATGCTCTTGACTGGCATCTGACAGGTACCCACTTTAAGTCTGACTGCATTAGTGGCTGTGTTTATTTTTACGTGGAAGGAAGTGTGATGATTCTTAATGGATCATTTATTTCATGGTTTCTAGCAGTTTTATGTTTTTGTTTTCAAGCTGGGATAGCATAGTCGGTAGAGGGAGTAGCCTACGGGCTGGACCGTCTGGGGTTGGTTCTGGTCAGGGCCAAGAGATTTTTCTCTTCTCCAAAACATCCAGGCTGTCTCTGGGTCCCACCCAGTCTCCTATTCAGTTGGTACCAGAGCTTTGTCCCCAGGGGTGAAGTGGCTGGGGCATGAAGGTAACCACTCACTTCCATCTAGTGCCAAGGTTAAGAAAGAGTGGTGGAGGAATACCTCTTGTCCTCCTGTATGCCTTCATGGCACGGACAGGGACAAGGTTTTTCTTTTCTGTAAGAAGTGTTTTCGGAGAGTGTAGATGAAGGAGCGAACATGTTGATGTTGCAGGCATTTCTGTTGAGCTTGTTGGGAAGCAAGTACGAGTGTCGACAGACATGGCAATATTCATAACCATGAATCCTGGTTATGCCGGCCGGTCGAACCTACCTGACAATTTGAAGAAATTGTTCCGATCCCTGGCAATGACAAAACCTGACCGCCAGCTCATCGCTGAAGTAATGCTGTTCTCACAGGGTTTTCGATCTGCTGAAAAGCTTGCCTGCAAGATTGTACCATTCTTCAAGTAAGCTCTTAATTTATCTTTGTACTTTCAGAATGCACAGCATTGAAATTTCCCATGTCTTATTCACCAGTAACATTGCACATATGCCAAACCTTTATTGAAAGCTTTATTTAACATAGCGTATGCATGTATATCACTAAGCTATATGCGTGACTGAATCATGGAGCAGATTCCTTCTCGGGAGGCTAGTAGTTTGCCTGCTAGTCAAGAAATTTGCCACGTAACTTGGCACTTATCCCTATCCTGAGACAGATGAGTCCAGTGTATGCTGCCTTCCCATCCTATTCTTTAATATCCACTTTAACATCCTCCCATCTGTGCCTAGCTCTTCCAATTGGTTCTTTCGTTTGTGTCTCTTCCATACATGCCACATTCCCTGCTCCTCATCCTAGATCAGTCAGCAGAACAATACTTGGTGAGAAGTGCAAGTCGTAACCTCTTTTGTGCAGTTTGTTACAATGTCCTGTTACTTCCTTTCTTTTAGGCCTGAATATCTTGCTCAGTCCTCTGTTCTGTGTTGTTCCAATAATTTGAGAGACCAATTACACATACACAACCCACACAGACGGAGGGTAATTTCTTCAACAGTCGAGTGACCTAACTTCTTCTGAATGACATTAATTAAATTAATTAATTGGTTAATGGCTTGTTTTGTTTTCCTCTTTAGTACTAATTAATTGAGGGTGCAGTGTTCCTGTAAATTGCCATGTCTGAGGCTGTAGTATGTTTATTCTCATTCAGGTTGTGTGATGAACAGTTGTCAAACCAGTCGCACTATGACTTTGGTCTTCGGGCACTCAAGTCTGTGCTGATTTCTGCTGGTAATGTGAAACGTGACCGTATCATGAAAATAAAGGAGAATATGAAGCTGCAGGGTGAATCCAATATCGACGAGGCTAGCATAGCAGAGAATCTGCCAGAACAAGAGGTATGTAAGGACATTTCTTGTGAGTTCTGAAGTTTTCAGAGTGGTATAATTGAGGATTCTAGTCTTATGAGATGTAATGCTGCGCCAGTTCCCAGCATTTTTTGAGGAATGTATTGCCTTCATCATTAAGGTTCCTTGAACCCCCTGAAAATGACTGTGGTGCATACCTTTGAAACATCTGCAGCCACTTACCCAGAAGCACAATGTCACGTCGCAGAAGACTGGAATCCTCCAACGTTCCTCGGAGTTGTGATTCCCGTGTATCTTGCGCATCTCTATGATCCTACTGGCCATTGTAGTCAATGGTGTCCTTTTGGACAGGTTTCTGATTGTGATTATTGTTGGCAGGACTTCGTGTGGTATGAGCCCATAGTAGGACCTCTATCCATAAGGACAGTACAAACACAGAATTGTAGACATACTTTGGGTCTGAACCCACAGTTTCATTGTCCATATGGTACAAGACGTTATATGCCTTTGACCACACAGCCACTGTGACTGGAAGATAGAGCATGAGCATGATATTTTGTATCAAGCTATGTTGTCAGTGATGCTGTGTCAGAGATCTTTTCTTATTCTATTCTCTTATCTTCTTTGTTGGCTTTCCCTTGTCTTTCTGTCAACACATTATAGTTCTGAACATACATTTTGCCACTGTACTGTAAGGTTCTCAGAAGTACTTCTATTGTAATGAAACTAGCCACATGCCCATCATACAACAGGGTGCCATAACATTCACACGCTACACACTAGCCATGTGTCCATCATACAACAGGCTGTCATATCATTCACACGCTACACACTAGCCATGTGTCCGTCATGTCTTGCAGAGAACACACATCCCAGTAACAGTGGTTGACACTAGCCATGTGTCCATCGTACAACAGGCTGCCATAACATTCACACGCTACACACTAGCCATGTGTCCGTCATGTCTTGCAGAGAACACACATCCCAGTAACAGTGGTTGACACTAGCCATGTGTCCATCGTACAACAGGCTGCCATATCATTCACACGCTACACACTAGTCACAGTCACATCATACAACAGGCTGCCATATCATTCACACACTACATACTAGCCATGTGTCCGTCATGTCTTGCAGAACACACATACCAGTAACAGTGGTTGACATGGCAGCCAGGATGTGATTCAATCGCTTAATCATGTACACAGGGGTATTCAATAAGGTTGACAGTACCCAGGCCAACATCATGTAAAGATCATATTTAGGCACTTGTGTGTAGCCTACTTTTTGGTGTTGTAGGATGTGATGCCTTGTGTTTTGCTGGACTAGTATGAATGTTTTTCCCATGTGGTGGCCGGGAATTAGAATAGCCCCAGCGTACCCCATGCATGTCGTAAGAAGTGACTAAAATGGGGACCCAGTGCCTGGGAGTATAACTGGGCCACTCTGCCTCTGGATGACATAAATACGGAGAAACTGGAGAAGGAAAACTCTTATAAAACCTGGTCCACCAGAGTGGTGGTTAGGCAAGAGGCTAACATCCCCTTCCTGTAAAGATTTAATCATTCAGAAGCCCAAAAAAAAGGGAGGCTAAGGTCAAACTCAAAGGACCGTAATGCCATAGAAGACGAAGACGAAGAAGAAGAAGTATGAATGTTTTGCTATAGCCTGGGGTCAATTCAGCCTCTAACAGAAAGGAGTACCATGGGTATCTTGGTGGGGGTAAAGGCAGCTGGTGCGTAGAGTTGAAAACTTTACCACCTTCATGTGCCAATTGTCTAGAAATTCTGGGAGCACCAACCTCCTGGAGCCCTAAGGGCCTATCCAGGCCTGTGTAGGGATTGCTTTACTTTTTCCTTTAGTATGAATGTTTTGAACAAAGCTCTTGCTTCAGCCTTCACAGTCAAAGGGTCACTCTTCCACCCTGGAGATTTAAGTAGCCAGTGCCTCTGAAACATTTGTGTTTGTCTATCAGACTACATGGCACTACATCCCAGAAGGCCATAAACTTACTATTAACCACTGTGACAACCTCAAATCTCACAAAGCAGATACATGTTGAGGGAAGACAGTGTGAAGAATCTGGAGTCTGCACGGAAAAAAGTTGAGGTTTCTCAGGGATTTGGATGAAATAAGTGGAGTTAGGTGATGGATTGATCTTTGTATATTGAGTATGCATGCATTAGTAAGTGCAGCTCGTGTGGTGTCAGAGTTATTCATATTTCTTGTGCTTGAGCAATACAGTTAACCATTTCCATATAATCTGCACACAGTTTGTATAATGCTAATGCAGACAGTGTGTGCTTACATACAGTGGAAATCATTCAAAGTTAGTGATGGTACACAGACATTGTCATGACATTGTACTGAAAATTGTGGGGTATCAGGTCATGGGTAGTAAGGGTGCACTGTGGTTAGTAACTTGAAGAGATGAGGAGACTAATTGAGGGTGTCTGTAAAACCAGAAGACATAAATGTTAGAATTGTAATCCATGTACTGCAGTACGTACTGTGTTTGCACAATTCCCAGGCAACTTTTTCCTTTCCATTTTCTTCTCTCAAATATGGTCTGTTCTGGTTTGGGATCTTTTTTCTGGATTCCTGGTGTCCGGAATGCTCCAAAGACCATGTGTCTTCCAGAACAAATACATTTAAAATTTAGAACCAGATTCCTAAGGGAAGACCAAACTTTATGAAACAACTTTGTTGCAAGAAATGTTTCTAAATGTTTGAATCCTTGAAATTGATGTTATCTAACACAGCATACCTTAATGTTGGAGGCAGAACAGTGTATTTATTTATTTATTTATTTATTATATATTATTGTAGTTTAAATTTTGTTGGTAGGTTTTATTTATGGTGCCCCAATTACAGAAAACCCCCTTATCCAGACGTCCCCAAATCCCAAGAATTCTGGATAAAACGTCCCATACCTGTACATCTATTTCTCAGAATGATCTGATGTCACCTCAGTTCATGTGCCGCCAATCACCTGTCACTTTGCAGTCCTTATTTTTTGCGCAGATCCTCATCCAGTCGGTCTGTGAGACAATGGTGCCGAAGTTAGTGGCTGAGGACATCCCTCTACTGTTCTCCTTGCTCTCTGATGTTTTCCCTAATGTGAACTATACACGAGCTGAAATGGCAGGTATGTGTCTCAACTGTACTATGTCTAGTGTGTATTACTCCACTTAGATAACAGAATGCAGTATTTATCTACTGGTACTAACTCATCCACCTCAGGTTCTTGGTACAAGAAAATGCAGTAATTGACCTTTTTGGTGGTTCAGAACGTCAGCCCTTAGACGATGTTTGTGTAGCCTGTCTGGACTGAATTTCATTTCTGACTTTTTAAGATGTATGCAATGCTTTTATAATATCTGTGTCTCTATAAAAGTGAGGTTTGTGTATTGTTCTTTCATTGTTTCCTTGGTTGTTGCTTGGTTTTCACATGTTTCCCAAAAGAATGTGGGAGATCTTAGAGAGCCCGTTACTGACCTACGAGCATCGAATGAGAAGGATTTTGAGGAAGTGGTTGTGCTCCTTATCGTGTCACTATCCCAGTCGCCTGGAGGTACTGAGCATTACTGTGCAATTACTGCAGCCTTCTGACCCATTCAGTGAGAGACAGCCTGCCTTGTACATTGTATGTTAAGTGGGGTGAGACTGTGTGTGCGTGGAACTGTGGCCACTAGGGAGCCCATTGTGCTTCTGCAAATGATGGCTGAATATGGAGCACTAGTGCAATGATATTGGTGGGGAAACCAAAGCCTACTTTATACACAACATATTGCACATGGACTGTAGTAGGAGAGCGTCTGATCCTTCATATCAAGAAGCTGACAACCAACTGCCAGCGCTGGAGAAGGGCTTCAAGTTGGGAATGAGAGGTGGACAAGATAGGAAGGATTAGATGAGAGAGACTGCTTGACCATATATAAAACCAGAGGTTATTACATTAGTGTGAAATGAGGAAGTGAAGCATAATAATGGGCTGGACTACAGGGTCTACAGGGTTGTGTGGAGTCTTATAAACTGCATACTACAGATCTGTGTGGGGAAGCAGTTTTATTACTAAAATGCTTTCTGCCATTGACCGATGTTGGCCCATCAGGTTTTTGTACCACATGTAGGTATTTAAAGGGCCAAAGAATTCTGTGATGATCCTCCTGAAACCTGCTGAGGACCTCTGTGGCTGAAAGTTGTAACCACTTACCTAACGTTTGAAGTACATTTTCTTTGTTATTTAGTGAAGTTTGGCCCATTTGAATAAATTTTAACCTGTTTCAGCTATTGACTTATTATGACTAATAAGTGTGACTGACTGATGCTGTGGAGTAGAATCCTTCATAAACAGTTGCTAGTTGCTCAGCTACCGAAGAAGCTCTCCCTGCATTTCATGCAGCTGAAATATATTAATCCAATCCACACTCTCACATCTTATATCTTAAAGAAACATTTTAATATTATTCCCCCCATCTATGTCCCAGTCTGCCAAGCGGTCTGTTTCCATGCATTTCCCCCACCAAAATTTTCACCCCATTTGTCTCACATGGCTTGCCTGTCTTGTCTGTCTTCATTTGATCATGCAAATGTCAGATTCAGTCAGTAAATGTATGGAGGTCACACCTGCTTTCCCTCTGAAACACCATCCTCTTTTTATGAAGGAGTACAGCACAGTATAATGTATAATACCTGTGGATAGTGTTGAGCATGTATTTATGGTACTTGGACTTGCTAATGTCATGGGGGCATTATGTCATCTCCTGTCATATTTATAGGTCTGAAGGAACAGATCCGGAAGGTGTGTCAAGAGGAGTATTTGGTGTGTGGTGAGGGAGAGGAACAAGGAGGTGCCTGGATGGAGAAGGTGAGTCTAGTTGTGTGTTGCTGTAGCTAGAAGCGCAACAAAATATCTTTTGTAACAGAAATATCTGCGATTGAAATTTTTGATTTATCAGAGATTGTATTGTATATGAGTAGTGGTTAATGTTAGTTGTATTTCTCTCTGAATTTTCTCTGTACATACCAAAGGGGACAATAGGCGAGACTTGGGTTGAGAAGGTAAGTACACCATGTTCTAAACAATAGCGTATAAATGTACCAATCTGTCCCCTCACTTTTGCTTCATCCTGCAATTGCTACACAAGAAGTCCAAACCACTAGTGTTGTTAGAACCTTACTTTTTGGTAAAATCCCTTCTCTCTGTTAACAGACTTTCAATGCAAGATTTGTAGTACAAGGAAGTTTGAAAAAATAAAAATCAGAGTGTTTTCTCTGATGCCAAGAACTTCATTCGTGACTTCACTTTATACATGATACATGGTTAGCAGGTGGTACACATCGGACTACTTGCTACTGGCAGTGAAGTATTTGTCCCATTGTGGCACCAAGGCTTGTACCCTGGTATCGAAGAAATCTGTGTCAAGTGTCTGTAGTCGGGAGGTGACAGCTTGCTTCATGTCAGTGTCTGTTACTAAATCACTTGCCAGCCAGGTACTACTTAAGGGGTCCAAAAGTACGGAAACTACTGGGCCACATAGTGCCAACCTGACTTGTGACCGAGTACAGCGCTATGACTGGGAGGTCATGGCCCGCCCTCACTGCACCCCATTAAGAAGAACCGGGCTGGCAAGCGATTTGCTGCAGATGCCAATGTGAAGCAAGCTGTCATCTCCTGGCTACAGAAACTTGACATCAATTCCTTCCACACCAGGATACAAACCTTGGTACCATGGTGAGACAAATGGTTGAACATCATTGGTAAGTACGTGGAGGTCTGATGTGTACCATCTGCTACCCGTGTCCCGTGTATGTACTGTATATTGAAGTCAGAATGATGTTCTTGGTAGCAGAGTGTTTGTTGCCTTATTTTTGTGAAAGTCCGTTTGTGTCTTGCATTTGTGTACGTATTTCATTGCTGAAGGCAGACATCCAACATTTGATGTGCATTTGACCTCTCAAGCATGCAAGTGACAATTTCTTCCCGTATGTCCATAGTGCTGTCTGAAATGTGATGTTATATGGAACCCATAAACCACTGTGCTGCCTAGTGTTAAATGTAAATACTCAATTTTGACTTTATGTAATAACTGCTCTCTTGTGTTGCTAACTAATAGTTGAACTGATTTAAATGTTAGGTGGAAACATTTTCCTGGATTCATGATATCTGTGCCTGGTTAGTGTAATGTGCCACTTGTCTGAATGCAGAGGTAAAGGTAAACAATTAAGTCATGTGGAAGTTGTGGGTTGGACACAGGGCTGCATGGTGCAAAAACTGTGTTCACCGTTGTCTGTCTCTTGGATGCAAGGATCATGTGTTTGAATCCCTCTTGGTGTGGTCATATGTCTGCATGTTTGCTGCTTGTGTAGGTAGAGGTCTTGCAACAGGCCAGTCCATTGCCCCAACAGTCATTCAGATATCTACAAACAGTATTCAGAAAGCCAAAAAACAAGAAGCTTGTGGTGCCAAGGAGATAAGTAGAGCAATGGCATAGATAAGGCCCCCACAGACCCCGCAGCACGGAGGAGCCCCGTCGGTCAGGAAGGCCCCTGTAATATACAGGATACTAAAATTTGTTGTGGGTTCTTTCTGTCCTGATTCCATTTTTTGATAGAAGGCAGTATTCCGGATGTGTTTTACAAGCTCTAGGATTAACTTCACTAATAATTATAGGGAGGCCCCTAACCAGTTATTTACACCACTGAGGTATGCAGAGATTATGGAGCAGTATAGTTGTATCATTGTCAGTAGCTATGAGATGGTAGGGGTGGTGGTATTAATGGGGCTTTGGAAATAGACTGTGTAGTGTTGAGGTTTCAAAGGATATGCCATGGTTTGACAATGAATGTCACATTTAGCAGTTCAAAGGATATTGGCTCAGTGTCTGGCTGAAAATCCCTGTCCAAATGAATGAAGAGTCTAGAATAGATAGAATAGAATAGAATAGAATACATTCTGGGGGGCACCGCAGTGACCATTGAACCTCGACTATTTCCAAAATGAACTGTCTAAAATGTGGAGCTGTGATAGACTTGTGATGATTGGAAGGTGGAAAATCTGGAAGTCAATATTAACAGCTTTAAAAGAAACTGAAAACCAAAAAAAATACTGTATTTGCCTGAATATAGGCTGTGAATTTTTTTACTGATTTATCATCTGAAAATCCGGGGGTCATGTTATAATTGTGCACAAAGTTCGTGTTGTGTGAATGGGGTGAATGTTTTGGCTCTGTCACAGTAGATGAATAAAGAAAATGACAGCCAGTACAGTAACCGCAGGCATTGTATTATGCTTCTGATTTCATTGCTGATATGCCGACAGCTCATTCAGGTCAAATTATTGTAGTGAGGACTTGCCAACGCTAAAGAATTCTGTAGCGATGATTGGTGATCGTGCTGAAAGGAAGGTACTGCATCATCTAAAATACTGAAATCAATGCATTGCAGTGATGTAGCTGGAGTTCCTACTTGAGAAACATAAAAATGGCCTTCCCATTACTAGACAGACAATACAAATTAAGGCATTGGTAGTTGCAGCGTCCCGGAATGTTCAGTGGCGAGATCTCAAAGCCAGTCAGCTGGGTTGGGCAGTAAGATTTATGCTGTTTCAAGAATTAGCTCTTTGTTCTGGAAATACATAGCAGAAAGCATTCTACAGACTATGTTGAAAAATTAATAGCGTGCCAATGCCATGTAATTAATCTGCACTGAAAAAGGGATTATCTTGTATGACAAATGTGTAGCACAGATGAAACTCCAGTCTTTTTGTTACACTAGCCAACTTTACAGTTGATGCAAAGGGATCAAAGTCAGTACTTGTCAAAACAACAGGACATGGAAAAGTCAGAATAACTATGACGCTTTTAGTTCTGATGGGATGAAACTGATGGCATTTGTTATTCTGTAGAGAAACAGTCTTATGAAAGAAAAAATTGCTGTTGGAATTATATTTAAATGTAATGAGAAAGTTTGGATTAATATTACTGCCACAAGTGTAAAGTAAAATAGCTATTCCTATGCAGGCCTGCACAGGCCCTTAGGGCTCCAGGAGGTTGAGGCTTCCAGATTTCTAGACAATCGGCACATGAAGGTGGTAAGGTTGTCAGCCCTACGCAGAGATATTCCTGGTACTGATTTCTGTTAGAGGCTGAGACAACCCCACGGCCATAGTGTGGCCAGAAGGATTAAGTCAATAAAAAATTCCAATGGCCCCATCAGGAATCAAACCTGCAACCTTCTGGCTTGTAGTGCAGTGCCTCAACCAACTGCGCCACTGCGTACCCCACAAGTGTAAAGTACCAATGCTAATATTGTTCGATTGTGTCCATTGTTTAATGGAAAGATTAGGAAATAAGCATTGAAAGTCTTGCTGCTTCAGAATGTAATAAGATGATTTCTGTTATGCATAGTGTAGTATAATGTAGTGCTTAAATGCAGCTATTAGTGTCTGTATAGAGTACAGTTGTGCAACGTAGCCAATGGCTAACATCCTTGTCAATACCTTTACTTGTTTTTGTCTTTGTAATTTATCTGTGTCATCTTGATGTCTTCTTGCTTGTATTTATATTGTACTGAGTTCATGCACTTGTTACTGCATTGTCTGTGTCGGATAACGGTTGCTGATTATGTGGCTATGTGTGATAGGTGCTGCAGTTGTACCAGATCTGTAACCTGAACCACGGTCTGATGATGGTTGGGCCTAGTGGCTCTGGCAAGAGCACTGCGTGGAGAGTTCTTCTGAAAGCTCTTGAGCGCTACGAGGGCATTGAGGGTGTTGCCCATGTCATTGATCCCAAAGCCATTTCCAAAGAGGCACTTTATGGAGTCCTTGATCCTAACACAAGGGAGTGGACAGATGGTCTGTTTACACACATTTTGAGGTAAAGAACAGTGATTGTGTTTTGTGTGTAAGAATTTGTTCTGTGTAACATTCACAGGTTTCTCTGTGCGACAGTCTAGGTGTAGACACAGAACTTGGTAGCGGTGCTGATTCCCTGCTGCAGTGTCTGCGTATTCGACCGTTCGTTGAACTGCGCAATGGTGTGTTACTTCTAACTCAAACCTGTAGATCCTGTCCTCTCTCCTGTAGCATTTCACCCAGCACATTCATCACATTCATGTGAGTGTGTGCCTGAAATAAATTTGGGTATTGAGATTAGAGGTTCTCACAGCAGTAAATATTGAGATGTGATGTTATGTCATATGTAGATAGGTACCATTGTTTCAGAGGAATCTGTTCCTCCATCTTCAAGGTGCCTTCATCCATGAAGATGGAGATAGTATGTTGCTCCGAAACGTTGGTACCTATCTTCAAGATCGTGTGATGACGCGTCTCAGATGACTGTTGCCCATCTGCATGTCTGCGATTCCAAGATGTTCTCTCTACATGTTTTTCCTGACATATGTGTACATATACAGGGTGGCAGAAAAGTGACTTGACACTCTTCTGCAGACGTTGCCTCCAGTGTCAAGTGACTTCTGTGCCACCCTGTATGTGTGTTTTCCTCCTTTTCATAGTCTATCTCATCCCTATAATTGTGGCAGAAGGTTGCTGCTATTGTTAGTTCATTTTTCTTCTTGCCCAGTGAGGTTTAAATTATTTTCCTGTACATTCTTTTCCAAATGTCTGGAGTCCCGGAATCAAGTCGCATGCTTTTACCATGCAACAGGTATGAGGTAAAGCTACAGTTAATAGCAAAATGTAAAGCAATCCCATTACATGCCTGGACAGGCCCTTAGGGTTCCAGGAGGTTGAGGCTCCCAGGTTTTTAGACAATCGGACATGAAGGTGGTAAGGTTGTCAGCCCTACGCACCGGCCGCCTTTACCCTCCAGGAAAGATTCCTGGTACTCATTTCTGTTAGAAGCTGAGTCGACGCCAGGGCCATAGTGCGACCGAAACGATTATGTGAGTGAAAAATTCCAGTGACACCATCGGGAATCGAACCCACGACGTTCCGGTTTGTAGCGCAGTGCCTCAACCAACTGCGCCACCGCGTGCCCCCACAGTTAATAGTATAACATGTTAATTTAATGCTGATGTTTAATATAGTGATATTGCATCTTGCTGATTTCTGACAGAATTTGTGTTTTGTTAGCAGTACCAGTTTTATTGCTATCAGAATATGTGATTTTTATGAAAGAAAACATTTTTCTCCCGCAAAGACCATTTACAGTTTATATTCATGCAAGGTTTGAGAGTATCACAGTGCTGATGTGATGTGATGTGATGCTGTGAAGTCTGGTTGCCAGGCACCACCATTGTGGAACAGCCATCTTCTGCGGTGTAGAAGAGTCACCCTCCTTCCCTCTAGCTGAGGCGGCAGGTTCCTAGGAAACATTGATAACATTTTACCAAACTACACAGCGTCATTTTGAATCAGTTGGACTTCATTGTGGTCAACAGAACGTACTGAATTGCATGCATCAGTACTGTTGTTCAGTTGCCTGTCACTGAACAGATACTGGAAACTGCGTGCTTGTCTGTTTGTGTGTCTGTTTTTAGGTATGTGGTACAGTATTTGCCTTATGAAATTTTAAGACTGAGTTAGTTGGGAGTATAACAAAACAAACTTCATGAAGCGAAGCCGGTCATGAAAAGATTGATTTGATTTGATCACCCTGATCTGAGGAGTTGTGAGTGCGGTAATGAACCTTCGGGTTCCATAAAATGCGGGGAATTTCTTGACTAGCTGACGACCTGTTAGCTTCTCAAGAAGGACTTTGCTACATGGAGTTAGTTAGTTAGTTAGTTAGAAGCTTTTGTTTATGTAAACTGCATGGAATGTTTTAAAAACTTCTCTCTTTTTGATTATGAAACCATTTGTTCGTTACATTCATAGGAAGATAATTGACAACGTGCGTGGCGAGATCAATAAACGACAGTGGATCATCTTTGATGGAGATGTGGATCCAGAGTGGGTAGAAAACCTGAATTCAGTGCTGGATGACAACAAATTGCTGACTTTACCCAATGGGGAGCGACTGTCTTTGCCTCCCAATGTCAGAGTCATGTTTGAAGTAAGTTCTTAGTGTTGTGTATAATCGTAGTATAAGTGCAGTTGCATTGGGGTCCTTATGGAACCAGCAAAAGCATTATAAAGTTTTGGGACATAACTGCCAGCCCAGCCCAGAATGCATCCATTTTCCTCTCCTTCTCACTTCAACTGTACCGGCCCTGACCCTTTTTAGGGTCACTGTTATTTTACACTGAAGTGAACCCACTGCTCCTCTGTTGGTTTTTGATTGGCAATGAGCTCCTTCTCTCTGAAACATCTGACACTGCCCCGTTGTCAGGCCCCGTCAAAACACCTAGTCCCCACCTCAACCCCTCCTCCTTGAATGGTATGCCATCCTCTCCCCCCTTCCACTACCTGTACAGTGCCACACCTCTTCAACGGGCTGGTCTGCTCGACTGCTTGACCGTTGAAGGTGAAGGCTCTGTGCTCCTTCAAAACATTCAGAAGTGCTTGCTCACTGACACACCATCACCTCCCAAAAGACTTGAATCCTTAGTCCAAAAGATGGAAAAATATAATTGACCATGGTGATATTGTAATGCAACATTGGACTTTCATTTAGAGGGTTCTGAGTTTGATCTCTAATTTGTGTGCATGCACACGTGCGTGTGTGTGTGTGTGTGTCTGCCTGCCTGTCTGTCTGTCTTGTCACAGACTGAAACATTAAATTCTGCCGAGAATTGATGAACAGTACTGCACCTCCCCCATTAACGGCAAGTCCCTTCAGCTGACTGTCACTGAGGGGATAATTTCTTCATTTGAGATAACAACCCTCTCTGTGGGGCCTTCCCCTCTGACATGGATTTTGCGCTGTTGGGCAGAGAACAGGAAGGTCAAGTACACCATAGCTGGAGACACTAAAAACCAACCAACTTTAAAATCTAATTGAAAGTTTGTCATATGAAGGTGTGCATCACTCACCAGGTTCCATGAGCACAAGTAACTAGGCCCGTGAAGATGTATGTGTCCTAAGAGATTGCACGCCTTTAGAGAGGCTGCCCTCCATCAACATAATGTCGTAGTGTAATTAGAGAACTTTTTTCACATAACAGAAAATTTAAACTAGTGTGAAGTGTTAATGTTCCTCATTTCTTGGGGAGACGTGTTCATTAAAATCTATAAGTAGGAGCTTTTGCTGCAGCTATTTTTAGATTGTATTTTTAAATTCAAAAGGACAGACTATTTGTTTCCCTGAAAAGTAGCATGTAGTGTATGAAATAGGCATTTGTGGACACCTGTCGGCAGATCAGCTATTCAGATCATGTTCACATCTGCCCATCTGTCGGCAGATCAGCCATTCAGATCATGTTCACATCTGCCCATCTGTCGGCAGATCAGCTATTCAGATCATGTTTGCATCTGCCCATCTGTCGGCAGATCAGCTATTCAGATCATGTTCACATCTGCCCACCTGTCGGCAGATCAGCTATTCAGATCGTGTTCACATCTGCCCACCTGTCGGCAGATCAGCTATTCAGATCATGTTCACATCTGCCATCTGTTCTGTCAGACACGTGAAACAGCTGGAGAACTGCGAAATGGATTTTTGTAGAATTTGATACCTGGGAACTTTTATGAAAATTGTCAGACACATTCTTTAATTTCTGTTAAAATAACAGACACGTTACATGCCTTTCTATGCCAGTTCGAACATAATGCCCAAAATATTTGTTGGAGGGAGACATTTTTGAAACAGAAGTTGTAGAAGAAACGAAACACACTGTTTCCAATACAGTTTTCCTGTAAGTTTTAAAATCCCAGAATTATTACAATGTGTATATTTCTAAATTTGTTTCAATCTGAATTGTATTATGTGTGTCAGTGAAACGTCTTATAATTTTTTTTTTTCTGGGCTTGCACTTTAGCTGTTGTATTTGACTACATACAGGATGATCCTGTATAAGGTGACCCTGCTTTGCAACTTCAGTTTTCAGGAAACAGAACATGTTGAACTTTGTGTGTAATTGGAATGTGACCCCCAATTTTTTCAAATGATGAATTAGAAAAAAAGAAAAGTCCTGTCCTGTATTTTTGTAAATATGTTATGTTGTGAAATCAGCACATTTTTTCTGATGTTTCAGGTTCAAGACTTGAAGTATGCAACACTGGCCACTGTCTCTCGCTGTGGTATGGTCTGGTTTTCTGAAGATGTGTTGTCCACTGAGATGATCTTTGAGAACTACATGTCATGCCTGCGAAATATTCCATTAGAGGAAGCTGATGAGGACTCTGGCTTTGGCAAGAAGTCTGAGAACAAAGAGGATGTGTTGTCACCTGCCTTGCAGGTACTGGACATTGTCTACATTACACACACTTGTTTATTGAGTGCAACAATTAATTTGAATTTATTTTTAGTTTGCATGCATGCAGTTAAGTCTGTATTGTGTGACTGTGATGACAGTAAACACTGCTTTCTTTCTTTCTTTCTTTCTTTCTCTCCATTCTTCTTCTGCTTTCTGTTCTTCCTATTGTTTTTCTGCCTACTCCAGTTTCTCCTCTTCCTCATCTGCCCTTCTTCTTGTCTTCTGCTTCTTCAGTTATATGTTTCATTCTGAGTTCATTCTCACTGTCGTAACACTTAAAAGTAGCAAAGGATGACTGGGAGGGTTTATCATGTATTCAGATGTAAAATCTGTTATAACTGTTGATATACTGGGTGCAGATTCCAAAATTATGTCTTCAAATTACATGCCAGTAATTCCTGGGGATTAAGTTTAGGGGATGCTTGCTACCATTTGGTTCAATAATTTTACCCGTCACTGTGTATGGGTGTGAAACACCTCTCATATGGGGAAGAATGTACAGTGAGAGTGCTGTACTTCCTCCAGTAATTGCTGTCCTTAAATAAACTGTGGACCCCAGTTTTTAAGAGAAAAGTACAGTAATGTTTATGCCATTGAGATACTTGTGCTGGTGAGAAGGATCCCTGTGAGGAGTCACGGTAGAATATGTAATAATGTAACGTGTAATAAAAATGTAAAGTTGTCCCTATCCACGCTACAAAGGTATATAGTGAGAGTAGGAGTGTAGCTCCATTCTCTTTTAACTTCTCCATTAGTTGGAGGTGAGGGGTCAGCTTCACACCTCAACTGCTCTCCCCTGTAAAAGAATAAATTCTAAAAGGTTCTGACGACGGTATGTAACATTGAGAACTAATTGGTTTCTGGACTGTGTCCATTGTCCAGAAATCTAAAATCACGACGTTTCGGAAGCTGGATCTGCTTCCGTCCTCAGGTGAAGGGGGAGGGAGACACCTACCCAACTGAGTAGGTGTCTCCCTCCCCCTTCACCTGAGGACGGAAGCAGATCCAGCTTCCGAAACGTCGTGATTTTAGATTTCTGGACAATGGACAAAGTCCAGAAACCAATTACAGTAGAACCCTGCTAAGAAGTCTTTCAAGGGACCAGAGGATTAGGGACTTCTTAAGCGGGAAGACTTATTAAGAGGGAAGCTTATTAAAAGCAATAGGATTTCGGGACTTTAAAAATCAGACTTCTTACAGGGGAAAACTTATTATGCGGGGACTTCTTATCCGGGTTCTACTGTAGTTCCTGTAAAAGAAGCCCGGTACTCATTGAATGGGAAGCTGGGTGGGTCACAGAGCCAGTCTGGACACTTGAGAAGTAGCAATTCTCTTGCTCCTGCTCGGAATCAACCCACGTCATCCAGCCCTTAGCCTAAGCACTATATCAACAACAGAATATGTAATAAATGTCAGTAAAAATTAAAAAGAAGTATAATAAACAAAGATTAATGTCTTCTAGAATGTGGTACCATGTAGTTCAGTGGATGGGTACCTGCTGTGTCCATAAGCATTATTTGTTATATCGTCATTACTTTGTCATGTGACCTGTGTCTGAAAACTATTACTTGATTGTGGAATGAAATGTTAGTATATAGTTTCACAGCTGTAAATCACGAAGCAACTCACGCAGAATTTGAGGCTTTTGATTTTCTTGAGTTTGATGTGTGTTTAGGTGCAGCAAGAGGTGGCAAGCATTCTGCAGCCATTCTTTTCGCCTGATGGCCTGGTGGTGCGATGCCTCGAGTTTGCAATGAAGCAAGAACATATTATGGACTTCACAAGACTTCGAGCCCTTAGCTCCTTGTTTTCAATGCTCAACCAGGGGTCAGGTGTGTATTTGGCAGCGTTGTGTTTTCTCAGCAGTGCATGTGTTTATCATCATCGAATGTAGCCATGGAATAAGCATGCAGTCAAGGACCAATGCACTACACAAATGAGTATGGATTAAAAACCAATTTAGCCATATCTGACTATCATCAGGGAGTTCATGTATTTGTAGATGGGATTAGAGTTTTGTCCATATAAGTTTGCCATGAGGCAGTAAGCAGTTTCTTCTGTCTTCTCTTACCTGTCCGCACGGTTTCTCTCAAATTGATTTGATGTTGCCATGTGATCATACCAAGACTTGGCATTATGGTGATACCTCCATACACTGTAACAGGAGCTACGTTGTTGTGCCTTTCTGCTGCTGTCTGTGTATAAATGAGAACAGTGAACTGTCACTAATGTTATTCATGGATCACCATGTGGCGATGTCATGGAAAGAGCAAACAAAACATATTCTGGTAATCCATGGTCACTCTGTCATTGGGCAAGTAGTTCCTGATGCTTAAAAGGCTCATAGCGTCTTCAGCTTGAGGGTCAAGCTGTTAAAGAAGAACAATTCTTGAACTGCTTGACTCAGAAGTTGAACTGTTTGCCCAGCAACTTGGTGTCACACCCCAGAAGGCTTGCATTGTTAGCATTGACATGCTTGTGCAGTGAATGTTACTCACGTGAAGAAATAGTGTGAGGTTGTTGGAGGTGTTGTTCTGGTGGAGTTAGGTTTCATTAACTCACCTGCACTGCAAAGCAAGGCAAGTGTTTGTGAAATGTAAGATATCTATAAGGACATCAAAAGACGTGACAGTTGCATTGAAAGTAATGAATTTGTAAGAGTTCAGAGTTTATTATTGTTAGTGACAGATGTGAACATGTTGAAGTACTGAAGGTAGAAATTGCGGCTGCTCTGGAAAGAATCACTAAAGAGATACAGTTGTAACTGCTGTGATTTTTTTTAAGTCAAAACCATAGGAAGATTTCTTTTAATGTTTACTCATCTTTGTTTTTTGTGACTGTATAAGCTTTTCAGACCCAATGTGGATAATCAGGAAACTGTCATGTCCAAGACACTTGCATTTTCCTGAATATGTTGATCTGAAGCAGACCATTACTTTAGGCTGTGTGTTACGGTGTTCCCTTCAGCACTCTGTTTATTGTGAAGTGAAAGTACTTCAGTACCTCTCCATGTTTCTTTTCACTTTCTCAACTTGTTTATCGTTGCAGGAATGTTCTACAGTATAATCACAATCATGCAGACTTCCCTCTACCAAGTGAGGAGTTGGAACGCTACATTCCCAAGTGTCTTGTGTATGCATTGCTGTGGAGCTTTGCTGGGATGCCAAGCTTAAAGTTCGTTCTGACTTGGGTGACTTCATTCGTTCTGTTACAACAGTACCACTGCCGCCCTCTACCCATATTCCTATCATTGACTATGAGGTAAGTATGGCTTTTGACAGAAACAAATGAAACTAACACATATATTGGACATTTTTATTTGTCTCAGTTTGGTTAAAGAGGACAAAATTTTGGAAGCTAGCAGCCTTTCCATAATCACATAACAGCACAAAGCCTACTCTGAGATGCATGGGATTGAGCTGGATCCTTTTTTTGGATAGAGACTCGCTGCATGCAATGGTCCAGCAGAGTAGGTTCCATGCTTTTATGTAATGGTGGAAACATAGCTAGCTTTTAAAGTTTCTGTCCTTTTAGCCAAATTAGGACAATGGAAAATACCAAATATATGTGTGTGTTTAGCCCTTCTATGTCAGCATCAGTGCACTATACAGAGCATTAATTTTTAATTTGCTGCCAGCCTGAGCGCACCGTACGGCCATAAATGCATTAAAGGGTACAATAAAACTGAAAGCCCTCTTTTTCGGGCAGTAGTTGGAATTTAAACCCCAGAGTCACTGGAGGGTTACCAATGCACCTTTGTCACATACCAGGCTTATTCATAAATGTTTTGACTGTAAATAAATTCTAAATGTCTTAACTTGCATTTAGTTGCTGCATTTAATATAAATGTTTATTTGCATGTGGTATGTAGGTCAGTATTACCACACGCGAATGGTGTCCGTGGTCGAACAGAGTGCCGCAGATTGAAGTGGATACGCACAAGGTGGCAGCACCGGATGTAGTGGTACCAACTCTGGATACTGTTCGCCATGAATCGCTGCTGTATACATGGCTGGCTGAACACAAACCTTTAGGTACTGTAGCTTGTGTGTAGAAGAGAATGTATAAGATGTTTAACTTTTAACAGACAAATGGGACAACAATGTCCAATAAATGTACAACCTTTTCATCCAAATGGGAAAATACTGCCCCGCAGCAGAAAACTGGCATTTAAAAGGTAGTGTGCTTAAAGGTTAAGCATGGGTAAGAGACAGGTTCAGGGCTCTGGGGTCCGAGGTTCTCCTTGGACCACTCAATTCTTGAAGTGGTGTCACTGCCTTCTTTCAAAATGTTGGGAAACTCTAACCCAGCGACACAGTGTCACATCCCAGAAGACCCGAACACTCAACAGCACTGCTGTGGACACACCAAGCTCTCACAAGAGACTTGTTAATGTTGACGGTGGCAAGCAGGGTTGAGGTACGGCCACAGCAGTACGAGGTCATGGAATGGTCAAGGGGCAGCTGACAGTTGAACATGTGCCTTGCATCACTTCAGAGCCCTGTGACTGCATATAGCAGTCTTACTGCATGGCTAAACCAGCTCACTTCTAGTGCAAATCAGTATACATGATGCCTGTCATACAGGTGTGATAAGGAATGTATTGCCTGTAATATCTGCTTTGACTGAGAGCCACATGAGGTGGCTGACATAGACCAGTGTTTCAGGGACTGTCTTCATATCTTTTTCAGAGTCTTTTTCAGTCTCTGAAACAGTGACATGCCTTAACCACCTGACATAGCTGTCAGCATGACAGGATTTTATTGAATTTAGATCTTGTGAAAGCTTTGCAGTGTAACACAAGAAATGCATTGAAACCATTCTTGTAGCATTCTTTGATTCCAAAGAGTAATCTGTTAGGCGTTTTTTACAGAAGGAAGGACTGTCAATAGCAAGTAGCGCCTTGCTGAAATTAACGAAGCGTGTCATGACGTATTTGGAACATTGTTGCCTTTTGCATGACAGGACCCCTGTTCATACAGATATTAATATAAGGATTAGTTTGTCCAGTTCACTCCCTCCACCATTCCCCCTGACTTAGCGCACCAGACTTTATCCTGTGTCTGAAGTTGTCATTGAAACTGAAATTGAAGGGTTTGCATGGTTATTGACATTCAGAATAATGTGACAACAGACTTGAATAGTGTCGTTGAGGATGAGTTTTCAAGGTGTTTCCAGGGTTTCTGTGACCACTGCAGTAAGTGTGGTAGGTCCCTTGGGGACTATTTTGAGGGAAATGATTAATAAGTGTGTTGTCCTGTGCATCATTTTTGTTAAGAGTTTAGTAAAATTACTTTCTTGCTACACTGTGTATGTCTCTTGTTGCAGTTTTGTGTGGACCACCTGGTTCAGGCAAAACCATGACGCTCTTCTCTGCTCTTCGAGCACTGCCGGACATGGAAGTTGTTGGTCTCAACTTCTCTTCTGCAACAACACCTGAGCTTCTACTAAAGACGTTCGACCATTATTGCGAGTATCGCAAGACTCCCAACGGAGTTGTGCTTGCCCCGGTGCAGGTAAGATGGTGTCAAAATTTGATTTCTGAAGTCTGCTTTCATAGAGTGTGAAGAAGTTATTATTTGACAAAAGGACTAATATTTTTGTATGTTTTGCTTTGCTTTATTATATCCTTCAATAATGCCAATTTTATTAACTTTCTTGTAGATAATACAATAAAATGTTCCTTCAACTGCTTCCTTACAGCTTGGTAAATGGCTTGTTTTGTTCTGTGACGAAATCAACTTGCCAGACATGGACCAGTATGGCACACAGCGAGTGATATCATTCCTCCGTCAACTGTGGAACATCGTGGCTTCTTCCGAGCTTCAGACCAAGCATGGGTATCTTTGGAGAGAATTCAGTTTGTGGGTGCCTGTAATCCTCCCACTGATCCTGGTAGGAAACCCCTATCACATCGATTATTGCGACATGTGCCTGTGATCTACGTGGACTACCCTGGAGAAACGTCACTGAAGCAGGTGTGATAATGTTGAAAGTTTATATGATGGGCTGTGTGCTAACTGTCCAATGTAGTTAATAAGGAACACATCCCTTCAGAACAGTTAACTTCATCTACTTACGTATTAATTTCCAACATGTTACAACCCTGGGACCGTAACTCACAGTAACCATCTTGTGGTTAGATGAGATCTGCACACTTCTGGGATATTACGCAGCGTTGAGTGGTAATCCTTTACCGATGTTTTGGGACAATGCATCGGTCCCATCTTCAAGGGTCAAGAAGTGATATTCCAGAAGAGCGCAGATCTCATCAATGTTGTGGCTGAAGCCTGAAATCACGCATCTTGTGATTATAATCATTGGAACAGAACTGAAGGTTTCAACATAAATAATAATTACAGTCATGACATGTATATGTCTGGGAATCCAGTAATATTAAACATTCTTAAAGTACTTTACAAATTAAAAGTTTTTGATACAGAAATATAACCCAGTGGGTACTCCAGGATCTTTCCCCTGGGTAATAAAAATTGATTAAAATGTCATGTGTTGGGTTTTGTATGGTAGCTTGTTTTAGTGATGTGTTGTTACATATTGCAGTTTAAATCCTTGCCAGTTCTAAACCACTCAACCTCCATCAAGTGCTGAGGTTAAGAATGACTGGAGGTATACTTCTGCTCCCTATCTGTTCATTCATAGTATGCACAGGGAAAACTTAACTGTTGTTCACCTGCGTATGCTTCTTAATTTTTCTCTTTTGACATCAGCCACACAAAACACTAGTACTGTTCCAGCCTCAGTCCAATTCTACCCTCCCTAACCTCTTACCATTTTTCTCTATCACAGCTTACTTTTCTACCCTGAAGATTGCGGCAGCAAGTTCCTCCCAAACGTCAGCATCTACCAAAGCACACAGCATGACATCCCAGAAGAGTGTAGTCTTAACTGAAGGGGAGGATTTAATTTGGTTTAAAAAATGCTTTATGATCATATTGTCCTGTCTCCTGTATGATGATCTGTTCTCTATTTTCTGTGGCTCATACTGCCCTTTTCCCAAGATTTTTTTAAGTCATTGTCCTGTTGGTTCCTGTATGTCATAATGTCATGTTCCCATGTTTCCCATAGGTCATTGTCCTGTTCCCTTGCTTCCTCTACAATATATTGTCCTGTTCTCATGTTTTCTGTAGGTCCTTGTCCTGTTCCCAAACTTCCTGCAGGTTATGTTGTCCTGTTTCCTTGCTTCATGTGCGTCATTGTCCTGTCCCCTTGCTTCCTGTAGGTCACATCCTGTTCCCTTGTTTCTACTCTGAAATAAGAATTTCATTGTGGGAATTCTAAACCAATAAGACTCTCATTCTTTATGAAAATTGATTCAGTTTTCAGAGATTTTGATTGCAATGTGTAGTGTCTTCGGTTTTCAAGTACTTATTTCCTTTTGTCTCTCCAATCATGCATTTAATGTGTATTCAGATTGTGTTACCTCAGTCAACTGTTCCTGTCTCCTCCAGTCATGCGTTTCATGTTGTTCAGATTTGTATTACCTTCAGTCAAGCTGTTTCCTTCCTCTCTCCAGTCATGCAGTTTCATGTGTGTTCAGATTTTATTACCTTCAGTCAAGCTGTTTCCTGTCCTCTCTCCAGTCATGCAGTTTGATGTGTTTCAGATTTACATTACCTTCAGTCAAGCTATGGTTCCCCTTCTCTCTTCAATCATTCAATTTGATGTGTTGCCAGATTTACGGTACCTTCAGTCGAGCTATGCTTCGCATCATCCAACTCTCCGTGGCTATGCTGAACCACTGACCAATGCGATGGTGGAGTTCTACCTTTCATCACAGGAACGCTTCACTCAGGACATGCAGCCACATTATGTTTACTCTCCTCGAGAGATGACTCGATGGGTCCGAGGAATTTGTGAGGCTATTAGGTAATATGCAAACCGTTCTCTAAAACTGTAAATTTCAATGTATTCTCAGTTTGTTTTTCACTGATAGTGTCCTTACACAAGCCATGGACTGTTTTATATTTTCCTTTGCTGTGTAATTAGACATGAGTGTTGCAGCCTTGTACATTTGTCAGATTTCTAAAGTGAAAGCTTAATGTCTCCTATATATTTATGCATGAAATTACAGTAAAACCCCTATTTAATGAACTGCTGAGGGATTAGAATATATTTCACTAAATCGAGGTTTTCATTAAATGGAGGTTACATTGTTTATATGGAGCTATTGTCAGGACATGAAAAAATCATCACTAAATCCAGGATTTCACTAAATGCGGGAACATTAAATCGGGGTTTTACTGTACCTTATATAGAATTTAGTCATATGGCCGTAGTTGGCAGAATGTACAAAGTAGAGCCCTTTGTTACTTTGGAGACAGTACAATAGAAATGTCTTTGTGTGATGTGAGGTTCTCAAGGATGTGACTGTGAAGACAACTGTTTTATTTGGATGTGACACCATGTAGTTTGGTAGGTAGGTAGGTACCAATGTTTTGGAGGTATGAACTGCATCCATTTTCAGGCTAGACGAGTAAGCTGATTTTGGTGGAAGACTGTTTATAGATGTATGGAGGGGAGGATGGGCGTGTCACTTGGGGTGAACCAATTGGAGTGGAGGGAGCTGTGGAGAGGAGAGAGTGCTGCTTCTGCTTTCCCAGAGCCCTTACCTTAGATCCACACCAGTTTTTCCACATTTGGCTTACTTTTCCTTGCTAATTGTGTAGACAAAAGGTAATAAAGCTAATACAGTTGTAAAGGTGTAATACAGTGTCTTTCAGTCACAAACCAAAGAAATGTGGAGCCAGAAAAATAAATGGTGAGGTGTGGGTAATTCAGAAGGAGGCAACACTTTCACATGTCTATAGTGATGCAACCAGTGAGCCTACAGTTCTTCTTCTTCTTCTTCTTCTGTGTCTATGGGCCCGTCGGCATTAGCTCCGGACGCACCGCAGCCTTAGGCTTATTGTGCTAACCCTTAGTCTTTCAATTATCAAGTCTGCAGCCACAGCCGTTCCTTGATCAGGTTCATCGAAGGTGGAATACTCGAGTAAGAGTGGGTTCTGGTCACACCCCCACTACTTCTCGCCACCGCCTTCTCTTATTTTAATGAGCTGCTTTCGCTGCGTTCCCGAGAGTCGCCTGGTCTGCAGTTTATCACACCTGCGGCCAGGTGCCTACAGTTACATAATATGTATCAGCTGTTAGTAACAACTCTCAAAATGTATTTATAATTAGCTAACAGTTGGCCTTGTATGCCATCATAGGCTGACTGGTTACTTTTTTATAAATATGTGAAAGTGTTGCCTTCTTTTTAAATTACTCTTAACATTATTATTTCTTGTGTAGACCTCTGGAAAATCTGCCTGTAGAGGGACTGGTTCGATTGTGGGCGCACGAAGCTCTGCGCTTGTTCCAAGACCGCCTGGTTGAAGACTCTGAACGACGTTGGACAAATGAAAATATTGATATTGTGGCTCTGAAACATTTCCCTGGAGTGGACAGAGCTGCTGCTCTGAGTCGACCAATTCTGTACAGCAACTGGCTGTCTAAGGACTACGTTCCTGTCGACAGAGAAGAACTGCGAGACTACGTTAAAGCCAGGCTTAAGGTCAGCATGCTTACTTGGAATTAAACATTTTTGCATGCCGTTTATATGTCTTCACTTTGTCACAGGTGAAACTGCCTGAGTTATGCCTTGCACTAAGGATATATTCCCCACTTTTAGTAATGTGTTGCTTCCCATTGTGAATTTTGGTGTGTGCGTCTACCCCACCCTTGCTCTTGTGAATTGTTTTGTAGCCGTTGATGGGTGCTGGAGATTCATGTCTTCTGGGATGTGATGCTGTGTTGTTGGGTGAGTAGTTTCTGACATTTCAAAGGATCCTCCGAAATGTTGGGAATTGCCCACCTAATGATGCAGTGTCACATCCTAGAAGACTTGGACAACACCGTTTTGAGAACCTCAGATCTCATGAGTTGTGTAGTCACATGCACTGGCTAGCATCGCAGTTGTCGCAAGCAGTACTGGACACACTCCCTTAAAGCTTGGGTACAACCAGTGGACATGACTTTTGCAAAAAGAGAAAAAAAATAATATCAAACTATAAGTAGGCACCCACTGCTGATTTCTGTAGCATGAGGCAAAGAGTCTGCAGTGGACACCAGTGTCTGCTGTGGCTGTTGGTGTATCGATAAATAGGAGACCTAGCGGTGTTTTGGCAAGCTGCTGAATTTGATCTTCATTCAGATCTGTTTGCAAATTGAAAGTTGCCTGAACCAAAGATAGACCTCTGTGAATGCAAGCAACATCGGGCTTTATTTATGGTTTGAAGCCCGTGTTAAACTGTAGGTTCATTTTAGAATCATGATGAGCCTGTAGTTTAGGAGTACCTGAATGCATACAGGTATGCCCTCACATCAAACTGGATTCGTTGCTTTTGTGTAAGTGAGTAGATGCCAGAAGGGTGAAGACAGACCTGTCCGGCAGCACCGCATAATAGTTGTAATAAGAATTTGTCTATGTATACCAGGTGTTCTATGAAGAGGAATTGGATGTGCCGTTGGTGTTGTTCGATGAAGTTCTTGACCACGTGCTGAGAATTGATAGGATTTTCCGCCAGCCACAAGGACATCTACTGCTGATTGGTGTATCAGGTGCTGGAAAGACAACCCTATCCCGTTTTGTCGCATGGATGAATGGCCTCTCCATTTTCCAGATAAAGGTTGGCTTGTCATCAACAGCTTACGTTAACATTTACATTAATCTTTTTGAGACTGTAAGAATTCCAAATTAATGAACTCCAATTACTGGTCATATTTTACACACAAACACATACATGCATGCATACTAGTTTGTGATTTTCTATCATTATGCAGGTCCACAACAAGTACACAGGTGAAGATTTTGATGAGGATTTGCGGTCAGTGCTGCGTCGATCTGGCTGTAAGGATGAGAAGATAGCTTTCATTCTTGACGAATCGAACGTCTTGGACTCTGGTTTCTTGGAAAGGATGAATACACTCTTGGCAAATGGAGAAGTGCCCGGTCTCTTTGAGGGTGTGTATGAAATTGCGTCTATTTCGTATACATTGTGTAAAGTGTGTCCAGGAATTCCTTTGTAAATAAAGGTTGCACATAAAATTAACATAAATTCTATGAAAATATAAGATCGTGACATTATGTATAAGAACGTTATAAGAGATGTACTCTTTGTTGTGGTACACAGGCTTTACCAAGGTATTCTTTACTCCCAGTGTCATACAGTGTCATGCTTCACATGTAAATATAATTTGATTTATGTCATCAGCAAAACTGTGGCCTGTGTGTACTGAATGTCACCCAGGCTGGAAAACATTCAATATGTTATTGTAGACATTTTCTGTATCATAATTTTTTCCAAATTGGTTGAAGAATTAGAAAATAGGTCAAACTTTCTTGTTTTTTCCTTAAATGAAGTATGCCGTGTAATGTAATTGTGAAATAATTGCTTGGGATTCCCTTTATACTATTGGGTTGGGTGCTTAAATTTTAGGGCATAGTTTATGAAAAACATATTATTTGAACACAAAAAAGATAAAATTATTAAAGAAATGGCATTTTTGGAAAATAAAACAGATTATGCAGCATGTCTTTAAAATGCAGTAAATTTTCTTGTAGCCTAAATGTATAAAATTAATTTATTGGGGTGTTTTCATATGTGTGTTTGTATATGCAAAAGCAGGTCTTTAAAAGGTTAACATATGAAAGTGGATCCAAAAATTAATGTAATTGTTAACATTCCCCATAAGAAATTTTCCCCTTTGAAAAGTTATTTGTCATGGTCCATTGAACAACTTCTTATGCAAGAAGCACATAATTTATGATTTTTGATTCCCCCGAGCTTAACGTAACTGACATAAAGCCAGCCAAAGTTTCAAGGGGATTTGATAAAAAGGAAACCATCTTTGGTCTAATAACATGAAAAGTTTTGGAAGGACAGCAACATTTTTAATATTATACCATATTTGGTAGAATGACAGTATACACTAAATCAGTGGTATTCAACCTTTTTTGTTCGCGTTACCCCCATATATAATTTCTCTTCAACTTTGTACCCCCAAAGTTGTTGGTGCATAATTCGTTATACATAGTCTATAATCTACATCTAAAATAAGTTAAATAAATTACATCCAAAATAATGTATTAAATATTAAGTTTTAAATGAAAAAAGGAGAATCAAGCTATTAAATAACAAATATATATTGCCTATCATATAAAAATTAATAAAGGAACAAAGGTATTTTAGCAAAGCAAAATTATATGCACTATGTGGAATAAAATGAAACTAGCCACCCAGATAAGAATCGCATAAAGGAGAGAGAGAGAGAGAAAAAAATGGCGCTCCCAAATCGCACGTCCTTACGTCCAGGTTCTTGTGGCTAACCCTAAATCTACCCTGATTATTCAGTGTTTATCATGAAATATGTTTATTTTTTTATTTTACATACCCCCTAAGATGTCTTCGTGTACCCCCGGGGGTACGCATACCCCAGGTTGAATACCACTGCACTAAGTGGTGCTGCTGTCTAGAAGTGTGTTTTTTTTGGGGGTAAGGGAGAAGGTGGACTCTTTAATGACAACTGAAACATACTTTACACTGCTGCGTATTGCACTTCAGTATAAATTCTTGTGACAACTTCTGCACAATTGGACTGTTTACAGGTGATGAATACACAACCTTGATGACCCAGTGCAAAGAAGGTGCTCAACGAGAAGGTTTGATGTTAGATTCAAACGAAGAGCTCTACAAGTGGTTCACAGGTCAAGTGATGCGTAACCTGCATGTTGTGTTCACTATGAACCCTTCATCTGAGGGCCTGAAGGACCGTGCGGCCACATCACCTGCTCTGTTCAACCGTTGTGTGCTCAACTGGTTTGGAGACTGGTCAGATGGTGCACTATTCCAGGTTTGTCTCATGTTTAACCTATCATCCTCTGTGTCTTATAGTAGAACTGTGTGGCTACAAATTAGTCGAGGGTTTGGATGGCTGTAATTTCCTACTGAAAACTTATATAGAAAACTTTTTTTTTTTTAAAAGCAGTCTCCAAATGTTCAATCCCCCCTCCATCCCTGCTAGTGTGTAAGCTTGTAATTATTCTGCTACTCGATAGAGTAACTCGAAGTCAGAATCTGGAGTGCTCTAATGACAGTTGACCAGGATACTGTATGACAAGTGCGAGATGAAATTGACTGGAGGTGGGATATTGTCCTGTTACGAAAGGAGTCTGCGTAGAGTACCTGTGACCACATGTGAAAAGACCAGGACACTGGGAGATTATTTTGTAGTAAGTTAGGGGGATCGTGTACAGAATAGTAACCTTTGTTGTGATTCTGTTCTTCGCTGTTTTATGATAAAATTCTTAGAGGATCCCTGTTATGAGGTCTGGGAGTGACTTGCTAATAATTATAGCAGGTCCCCAACTAGTTATCTGTGCCACTGCCAGGTGACATAATGTAAGGCAGGTTAGATTGGAAGACATGATTTGTCCCAACCCCAGATATTGTGTAACATTTTTGGCTTGAATCAAAATGAAATCTGTTATGTAAAATGACAGGCAGTTTTGACATAAACACATAGCAAACCTTCACTGTCCTTCATTAGTGTGGTTTTATTTTATTTGCTTAGGTTGGACGTGAATTCACTAACCGAGTGGACTTGGATAGGCCCAATTGGAAGGCTCCAGATTTCTTCCCATCTGCAGTAACAAGTCTTCCAACTATACCAACACATCGTGATGCTGTAATCAATGCATGTGTGTACGTTCACCAGACACTGCATAAGGCAAACGCTCGGCTTGCCAAAAGAGGTGGTCGCACAATGGCAATCACACCACGGTAAGGTTCAGCGTGTACTGTTCTTTATAAATGAGGAGAAATACGTACTGGGAAGGATACAGCAGTGGGAGAAGCTGCCTGTGATTGCTGTGCAGAAGATGCAGACTGACATTTCTGTACATGTGATGTGAAGAACGGTTTGTATGTGTGCTTTATGCTCCTGCAGTAAGAGGATGGAATGGTAGTAAAATTGACTAATTACTGGATGTATTTTATGTGTTTGTTGTAATCTTATGTATACAGGTGCTCCCCGACTGACAACGGTTCCATTCAGCCGACCTTTTGTAACTCGACTTTTAAATGTCACAATTCAACCCCTTAACCCACCAAACATGTATATAAAATTTATTTATGTGGTGTACCTGTGTATGTGTACTGTTAATCCTGTAACTGTCTACTGAGTTACTAAGCAAAGTGTAATTGTGTTAAAACCTTAACAATAATTGGGGGGTACTCTAAATAAGTTAATGGGGAAAAAATTCTAAACATTGAAATTAAACAAAAATGGTTTTGTATTGTATTGATATTGTTGCATTGCATTGTATTTCGTCCTAGAAATCATTACAGAATGATATTGGACACGTCCAGAGAGTAGTTACAGTAAAAGTATAATAATTACAGTAAAAGCAAACAAGCACCTAAATCTGATATAATTACATACACGTACAGGACCACACAAGATACTGATTAACATCGTACACAGAAGAAAGCACAGGCAATTACAATACGGAGATAAATCTTTAACCCAGTTCCTACAAATTAGTAGTCAACTGTCATAAATTCTTCCACCGAATAAAAACTCTTTTCAAATAGGAAGTTGCTGGAAAAATATACATATGGTCATGTTACGTAAGGCGGGGCTTATGTAACCTGTCGGTGGGGGGGAGTCCTTCATAGTCGGGAATGTTTGAAGTATTTTCTGTCTCATCTTACACCTTCGTGACATATACCAGTGGTGTCGAGCATACATGTTAATGTCTAACACACAGTTCTCAGTAACTAACTCACCCATTCATTCCATGGAGCAGAGTCCTTCTTTACAAGCTAGTAGTTTTTCAGATAGTTTAGCACGTTATGAAACGTGACATACAGCCCCATACATGGATATATCTCAGGCTTCATATAAGCAATGAACAAAAGGGGGATAATATTAAAATGGATCTTCAGAAAGTAGGATGTAAGGGTGTGGACTGTATTGAAAGTACTCAGTGTAGCGTCCTGAGGTAGGGTGTTGTGAACATCATGATGAAGCATGAGATTCTTGAAGCACGAGGTAGGACGTAAGTACTGTTATTGACTGAGAGACCAGCTGTGACCTTCACAGTGATGCAGGGTAAGTCAGCTATTACATGTTATGACCAGTAACCGATGCAGGCCTATTGCAGTTAAAAGCACATGTGGCTGAAGTGCAGTTGTGTCTTGTGCATACAGTTAATACTGTCATTATCTCTACAGTTCTGTCTGGTTAGAGCTGTACGTAAAATTGACTTTGGACTTGTTATGAACTGAACATTAACAAGTGGCAACCGATGGAAAATGATAGATGTGATGATACTTGTGTTCTTTATGGGATCTGTGTGTTTTCTCCGCTATGTCAGCCCAGAAATGAGAAACCCTATCAATACCATCCAGGTCAAAGCTGTTCTTGATACTTTTGTCCTCAGCAGTTTCTTTTGATCAAATTTTGTGACCCACATTTTAATTGAGGTATTTTATTAAGTAATATGGTATTACTGTTTTGTGTTGCTTTGGTATTATTATTCGTTACATTTCCATCATGTTTGATTTCAGTCATTACCTGGACTTCATCAACCACTTTGTGAAGCTCTATAATGAGAAGAGGTCTGATCTGGAAGAACAGCAGCTGCATTTGAATGTTGGTTTGAACAAGATCGCTGAAACTGTGGAACAGGTGGAGGAGATGCAGAAGTCATTAGCAGTGAAGTCACAGGAACTGCAGGCAAAGAATGATGCAGCCAATGCCAAGCTGCGTCAGATGGTGAAAGATCAGCAGGAGGCAGAAAAGAAGAAGGTTCAGAGCCAGGAGATTCAGGCTGAACTGGAAGTTCAGACAGTAAAAATAGCACAAAAACAACAGGATGTAATGGCTGATTTGGCCCAAGTAGAACCGGCTGTTATCGATGCCCAGCAAGGTAAGTTGAAGGAGAGATACTGAAATTGTATTGGCAGTTGTGTCTGTAAAGCAGCTATTCAATAACTGTATAGGGGGCTCCAGTGTTTGAAGGGTCATGTCAGTTGGTGCAGTTGGTGCTCAAAACTTCAAAACAACATATTTTTCATTGCCCCCCCCCCCCCCACCCACAACCACTTTCCTTTTCTTTAAATTTCTTTTCTGTCTCTGTCCCTCTTCTTTATTCTTTTGTTTTTCTTTCTTCTTTGCTCTCTGTATTTTTGTGTGTGTGCGTGCGTGGTAACACACACACACGTCTACATGCATGCATGTGAAGAAGAGGATTTTAGTTAGTTTAAAATAAGCAGTATACAGATCACTCGGGTAGAGATGTGCTTCATACTCTGTTCAGGGGGTCCTCAACTTTCGGACGTTTGACTTTTGTACAACCCGCACTTCCGATACATTATGAATTGTCGCCCTTAATCTTCTTTTGTACGGCAAATTCGGACTTTCGTACATAGCTGACGAACAAACATGAAATCCAGCCTGTGGATCTGTCAGTCATAGCTACCTTCAAGCAGTACTACATAAGAAAAGTAATCAGCCAGGCCATCAGGGCAACTGACAGGGAAAGTGGACCTACCCCGAAGGAGTTCTGGAAATAGTATGACATGCAGTGAATGCATTATCAAATGCAATGAACAATATTGGCGACTCCTGGCTGAAATAAAGGAATCAACAATGCATTAAAATCAGCTATTGTTCAGGACTGAGCTCTGCCTGTGATGGCAGCAGCGTTAACAGTTACCTTTGGTTGAGTTCATGTGTGAATGTATTGTAATTGTTGGTGCACCTGTTTTGTTTTCTGCCGATAAACAGGGATTTTTATGTACTTTTAAGCAATTGAAATGGAACACCCCTTATAACATATAAGTCTGTTGCTTGACTTTCATACAAGTTTTCAGGAACGAATTGTGTACGAAAGTCAGGGACTGCCTGTATTGTAAATCTCATAAGAATTATGTGGAGTGATGTGGAATACCGTATATTCTCGAATCTAATCCGCACCCAGTTTTTGGCGACTTCTTAAACGAAAAAAAAAGTTAGTTTCGTGATTCTAATCCGCACCTTTCCTTCAACCACCCCTTGCCCACGGGGCGACTGATTGAATAATATTGGATGTTACCAATGCGTTAAAATCCGACGCTACGCCTGTGGCCGATGAGTCATACCGATAGAGGCGGGGCCTTTCTCAACAGACGTGCGCTATCTCGTCTGAAGCCAGCTGAGCCTTAGTTGTTGAAACGTGGGAGGTGCTTGTTCCAATTTGTCGTGTACCGTAGTTATGGAAGAGGGACACCTGAAATCTAAACGACTCTCATATACGGCAAAGTTCAAACGTGAAGTTATTCGGTGCGCAGAGGAGAATGGAAACCGCAAAGCCGCTGCAATTTTTGGAGTTGATGAAAGCAACGTTCGACTATGGCGGAAACACAAGGCAGCGATCAGCGGGTGTGAGGCGTCACGAAGGGTGGAGAGCACGGATAACGATTCAGTTATGAGTGATGACGGCGAGTCTGATGAATAATAAATTATAATAAATAATAAAATAATAGATTATTGTATTGTATTGTTCTTACGGCACGTACAGCAGCTCAATCATTTTTCCAAAATCCAGCTCTAGACCGCGAATCTAATCCGCATCTGATTTTTTTAGCCCTCTAAAACTGTAAAAAGGGTGCGGATTAGATTCGAGAATATACGGTACTTCTTTATGTTATGTCACAGAGGGAATTGACATCTCTTTAATCCATTTCAGGGGAGCTTGTATTGCATTTATGTTCTGTTGCCAGAGTTTACTGTGACTGAGACTGTTCTGTTGGTAGTATTTGAATTTTGTCTAGCTGTTCACAGAGTCAGCGATATATATGTATGTGTGTTTTTGTGGCATATACCCAGATAAGGGCAACTGCACCCTAATGCCATGACCAGGGAAAGTGGTTTTTTCTTGAGCAAAATCTGGAAGCCCCTCATTCACACTTTGAAAGAACAGTAAATATTCTTTCTGGGTATCAGTCTTGACTTTGCTTTTGTTTGCCCATGCTTGTAGCTCCCCCTTCCAGGGCCCCTAGTTACCATTGTCTTACTCAGGGCCCTTTGACCTCCTCCTCCTTGCTGCCACTGATGGGCCTTCCCCACGTAACCTGCTCCTTTCCCAACTTTGAGTACTTTTGCCTTGAAGGTACGAAGGTAGAATGTTTCTCCAAAACACTAGTAGTCATCCTCATAGAATCATAACCGCCAAGACCACAATGAGCTACACGTACATAGAGTCATAACCAAGACAGTCACAGTCACCTACATAAAGCTATAATATAGAAGATCAAAATTGCCATAACCCAGAAGATCGCAATCACCTACACAGTCATAACCCATAAGATCACAATCACCTACACAGTCATAACCCATAAGATCACAATTACCTGCACAGCCATAACCCACAAGATCACAAACACTTACACAGCTATAACCCAGAAGATAAAATCACCTGCACTTCCTTAATCCAGAAGATCACAATCACCTTCACTGCCATAACCCAGATCACAATCACCTGCACAGCCATAACCCAGAATATTACAATCGCCTTCACAGCTATAACCCAGAAGGCCACAATCACCTGCACAGCCATAACCCAGAAGATCACTATCACCTGCACAGCCATAACCCAGAAGCCCACAATCACTTACTCAGACCTGTAACCTGGAAGACCATAATCTCCATCTCTGGTTATTCATATTCGAGTTTTTATAACCCAGAAGCATTAGCATCACATAATGTATTTCCACCGAATACTGTGTGCAATTGTGATGTACCTCTTTTTCACTTACCCATTTTGGAATTCTGTAGCTGTCAAGTCTATAAAGAAGCAGCATCTTGTTGAAGTTCGTTCGATGGCAAATCCACCTGCAGTTGTGAAAGTAGCTCTGGAGTCGATCTGTCTTCTCCTTGGAGAAAACACCACAGAATGGCGAACAATTCGTTCAGTTACAATGAGAGAGAACTTCATATCTACGATTGTCAACTTCAACACAGAGGACATTACGTAAGAGGACCGATGAGACGAGAGGGATATTTAGTAAATACTTGTTGCATGTTTATGTTTCTTCATTGTATTCCATTTTATTTTCAGTGTTTTCAGTTTCTTACTCTTTATGTTTGGGGCCTGTAGAGTTTGAGTGAAAGGAGGTGTTTCATACAATTCCATTATCATTCTCTTTCAGACATTTGCTTCAGGCTTTTGTGTGGACATGTAATGAAATTAACATCAGGGAATTTGCATAATTTCCCACAAAATTAAAGTAAAAGATAAAAGGTATTGAATTTTCAGTAAAATTGGAAATATCTTTACAACTAGCTATCTGCATAAGATCAGCGTAATTCTGTTTTTGCGGTTATTTTATGACGGGTAATATTCAGACACATTTGTCTGCTACAGCGGAAAGGAATGGAATGAGAGTTGATTTGGGTGATACGAACTGTTGCCGTACCAGTGTTTTACATTATTCAGATGCTGTTAGATTGTTTGATTTGTTTATTTAAACATTTTGACAAAGGGGTTGCAGAAGTGGATGTAGAAAAGGCAGCAAAATTGTAATTCAGAACAAGAAACTTTATACATATAACACGTAATTAATAATGTTGATGTAATGTATTGGGTTCAAGATTGAGGATTCGTGTTTTGTGGGATGTGAGACTGTTTTTGAGTGAGTGGTCACCCATGTTGGAAGGTACTGCCTTCAAAATGTGAGGAACTTCACACCCAGCGGTACAATGTCACATCCCAGAAACCTGAATCCCCAGCAACACTGCTGTGGAAACCTCAAATCGCAAGTTCAGATTGATTTCCCATAACAGCAAATGATCTGTAATACTCCCAATTTTTGTTGTTAAAATATGTGATCAGTTCTAGCTCACACATTTAGTTGAAAGCAGTTTAATGTGCCAGCTGAAATGCTGGGTTAATTGGAAGAAAATGCATAATGAAGGAGACCTCAAGTCACTCATTCTTACACGTCTTGCTGTGTTCTCACGAATGTCCAATGTTTCTGTGTTTAAACTTAATATTCTTTCAGTTTCCAGATTGCTGTGCCTGCCTCTGCATTTGTCCTAGTAGCATAATATTTTTAGCAATTTCTGTGTATGTTGCTGTTCCCTTCGGTGTAACTAAACAATGTTTTATGTTTCTGTTTTGCTGTGGACAATTGAATAGCTGTGAAATCAATCAAAAGGCAGCACCTTGTGGAGGTTCGTTCAATGGCAAATCCACCAGTACTCGTGAAACTTGCACTGGAGTCAATCTGTCTTCTCCTTGGTGAAAATGCCAGTGACTGGAAGTCAATCCGTGCCGTTATCATGAGGGACAACTTTATCAATACCATTGTCTCTAATTTCAGTACTGAGGATATTAAGTAAGCATGCGTATTGCTAGAGGGCTAGTTTACCTTTCAGTAGCTTATAGGTTTGTAGTTGTCTTGGGTCTTTCAGATTGTGTGCAATCATGATGTACTGCTGTATGTATTGTACTGATAATTATGAATGTTTGTTACTGTGAATTAATTTAAAGGGGCGGGTCTGATCTGTTTCATTCTCTCTATTAAGTACAGAAATAGCATCATTTCAGACTGATCTTTGTGCGTCATAAGGACATGGAAGTTTTTTAAGATTTAATGAGTAAATTTCACACTGTTGACACCGTGCATGTTCGTCATATTAAATTAAGTTATAAACCAACCGATGCACACTATAACCACTTTTTAAGTAGCTTTATTATAAAATTGTTAAAATTGTACCCCTACACGTGTTTCGATCCTAGGATCATCATCAAGGGGGTTTATTGCTAAAAGCTACAGTCACTTCAACACATGATTTAAAATATTCTATCTGCACTTTGAAACATAAGTTAAAATCTTGTAAAAAGATTCTCTAAAAGTTGTAAAATTATAAAAGCACTGTAGATGGTAGATTGTGGAACTGCTGGCGTGTGGTATTAAAAGCATATGAAGTGTTTTTGCGTGGAGCGGAGTGTACTACGTGTTATGCGGTGAGGAGTACTACGGTGGAGCTTTTAGCAATAAACCCCCCTGACGATGATCCTAGGATCGAAACACGTGTAGGGGTACAATTTTAACAATTTTATAATAAAGCTACTTAAAAAGTGGTTATAGTGTGCATCGGTTGGTTTATAACTTAATTTAATTTAATGAGTAGTTCATCAGCGATGGTTATAAATTTCTGTTTTGTTAAACTTTTTAAATTAGAAGTTTCTGTGTGTGGGAAAGATAAGATTTTGGTGTAGTAGAATATTAACAATGGTACAGTCTGAATATCTCAAAATATTCAGTGTCTGTTTCCGTTTAGGATTTTTGTGACTACAGGATTCCATGCTTATGCATTTGAGCTGTCACTGTATCAAGCAGCAATTTATAATTGTGACATTTTTCATTTGTCTGTTGCAGATATGAAAGACCCAAGTACTGGAGTAATTTACTTGGTAGCAATAGTGGTAGAAATATTTGTGTTAGTAATAATTGCTACTTGCTGTGGTGCACGTGCGACTGTATAACCTTTATCGGCCGAATGGTCCACCCATGTCCCATTCAGCGTAGCTTTTCACAGACAAACGGGAAAACCCCGTCTCTCTCAGGTGCAGGCATGGGTCATTTAAATTAAGAAATAAATCCAGCCATCAGCAGCTACATTTGAATTTAAAGGCCAGATGATAAAGGTTAACAGTCACACAAGAAACTTAGCCCTCTCTGTGCTTTACATGCTAATATACAGGTTCTGATTAGATTACAGGCAGACATATACATTATTTTACACTTCTTTTTTTGTAAATTAGCCAAAAAAAATTCAGTATGGAAAGGGTTAATGAATTTGTTGGTGCATGCTTAACCATGTAATTGTCATCCTCGCCTCCCCCACCCCCTTCAGCACAAGTAGTGGTGTAGTTCCTTATTTAGTGCTAGATTGTTTTTGCTGTGGACATACACACCTGAGGTCACTTTCACGAATATTTTAGGTAATTCAAACTGTTGTTCGCTGTGATCAGATGGACTTGGAACGCATTGAAACAAACACTGTACTACTTCATTATAATGAAAATCGTGTGTCTGCAGTCAACACAGCGTCATGACCATATTTTATTAACAGTAAAGAGGGCCTATTTGAGCCTTTTTATCTTCTTATCTTCAGGTGTTTGTACATAAATATAAGTGAAAAAGTGACTTAAAATATGTACATGACATTGATTATTATTGAAGGAAGTTTAGTGTAAAGGGAATGTGAGATCCCAGTTTCCATTGATAATAATCAGTAACATGTAAATATTTGAATTAATTTTTCTCTAATATTTGTATTTATATACACCTGAAGATAAGCTGATATAAAAGGTTGAAACATGGTGACTTAACTGTTTATGCAGTACAGTAAGCAAGCTGTGTTGAGAGCAGAAATGTGATTTTCATCATGTTGAAGTTGTGTATGACATTACATGGTTACATGTTTTCAGACAACAGTGTAGTGTTCAGGTAATGCTGAATAGACTATGCTTGTTATGTGCATTCGTATCCATGCGGAGTGCCTGTCGGCGTTTCTGTATTTGTCCTATCTGTGATGAAGAATGTATAAACTTATTTTCATTACATTTAATATTGTACAATTGTATGAAAAATTTCCAAGCGTGAGTTTTATTTGGATGGTGCAGTGATGACTTCCCTTGCGTTTCTGCACACGTGTTTCGAACAAAGATGTAGTCAATGGAACCATGTTTTCTGTCAAGCACATTATAAGTCCCATAACAAAATTAAATTTTCTCAAAAATTTAATGCATTCATTCAGTTCTTCACTGTGTCATTAAGATCTATTTGCTTCCATTTGTAAATGTCATTATTTTATTTTGATATTCATATGTGTAACAGTTCTCAGTATATTTCTTCGCTAATGTGTTCTGTAGTGTAAAACATTTTATCAGTTTGAGGTAGTATAGAAGGGAGTAGATGTTTGCAGTGAAGGCAGGCACTTTGAAAAGGTTGTCTGTCTGTACGGGTGAAAATAAGGAAGTAGGGAAGTTCACTTTCTATTAACCAACTAAGTGCACATTCACTTTCAACTGTTTAATTGTTTACAAGTTTTCCCCTACATACGTTTCGGTCCATACAGGACCATCATCAGGGGTATACAAACTACACTTATTTACATCCATAGGTTCAATCTGTCACCATATGCACTCTGCACGGTGCACTGAAAATGCACGGTGAAAGTAATATAAAAAAAAAAAGAAGTAGGGAAGTGTTTGTGTTGGTTACTATAACAACATAGAAACATGCGTGAACATTTGCACAGGTTCAGTTTGCCAAAGTTTGCAGAAATAGAATCTGCATTCAATTCCCATGCTCCAGTCATTAGTAGGTTGTGCCTTTCAATTGCATATTTTAATTTCTGAGATGTAAACTGTTTTGGAGTTTCTGCCTCCCAGCCCAGTGAATTCTAAGCATGCATATAGTACAGATGCTGTAATTTGTAATCCTTGTACAATTGTTTGTACTAGCAGAAAAAATTCAGGGAATGCCTGCTTCTGTTCAGTCGAGACGTGCTGTCTTCCCCTTTGTTACCTAAGGGTATAAAAATTAGAATACACAGAATTATAATTTAGTCTGTTTTATACGGGTGTGACACTTGGTCTGTCACATTATTGAAAAACACAGGCTGAGTGTTCGAGAATAGGGTGCTGAGGAAGATATTTGGGCCTAAGAGAGAGGATATAACAAGAGGATGGAGAAAACTGCGTAATGAGGAGCTTCATGATTTGTACTCCTCGCAAAATATTATGGTTGATCAAATCAAAGGGGATGAGATTGGCAGGGCATGTGGCATATGTGGAGGAGGAGATCGTTTTGGTGGGTAACCTGCAAAAAAAAAAAAGACCACTTTGAAGACCTATGCATGGGCAGGAGGATAATATTAAAATTGATCGTAAAGAAATAGGATTGAAGAGCTCTGATTAGATTCATCTGGCTGAGGATAGAGACAAATGGCAGGCTGTTGTGAACTCGGTGATGAACCTTCACATTTCGTAAATTACTTGAAATTTCTTGACTACATGATGGACTGTTAACGTCATACGGTGGACTACTCCATGTAGGTAGGTAGGTAGTGGTTGGTTGGTCAGTTCGTTAGTTAGTTAATTAGTCATGTTCTTCCTTTCATATTCTCTGGATTGTTAACTACTCCCTCTTGTGTATGAGTTTTCCAAAAATAACCTGTTTTCTAGTGGCAAAGTATGTTTGACACATAGTGCACCCACCTGTGTATTCAGATTTGGGTGTTTTTTCTGGCTTCAACGTAGGAGAACTATGAAACAATTGTCTTGTTTTCTGGTGAATGTGGTAAATTTAAAGGAGCTGAAGCGATTGTTACGCAGTCAGATTTAAATGGTTGTACATTAAAAGTGGAAGAAATATCTTGTGTTCTAAAAATGAATTTTGAAAGCTTGAGGAAAGGTTCACTGGCCTTTGTGCCTAATCTGGATAATGTCTAGTTCTTGCACCCTTCTCACTATAAAAATGTCTCTTTAGGCACGTTTGCATACTTCCAAGAAGCACTTTTTTAGCCTCGACATGTCTTTCCTTATGTCTGGCTGTCTGTCTGCATGTAATCGCTTGGCTCCCAGTGGACGATTTTCGTGAAATTTGGTATTGAAGACTGATGAAAATTTGTCAAGAAAATCCAAATTTGGTTAAAATCACTTAAAAATATCGGGCACATTCCACAAAGACTTGAGTATTTTTTATTGCTGACAATGACACAAAATCGCCATAAAATTGATCTCCTTGAGCCAAACAGTATTAGGCTGTTAGGACAGCCAAGAAGGTGTTAGTGGTATGAAACAATTTGTATATCAACAATTTGAAGTAAACTCATTGTTGCATTGCCATGGCAGCAGTAGTCATGGGAGAGCACCACAGTGTTAGGTTATATGTACGTACATTGCGTATCTTGTTGCACGTAAGAGGAAGGTTAAAATCAAATTCATTGCATTTGGGTGGTGAGCGGATACTGCTTGTTGTGTATGATCAACATAACTGCATATCCGTTAAAGTGGACGTCCGTCATATATGGCAGTTAAGTTATGTGCTATGAATTCTGAAGTGTTGTGCTTCAGAAATGCTGAAGTCCACAGATATTTAAAAACTTGCATGTAAAAATATTATTTTTATATTCTGTGGCATGTTCAGTGTGAACTCCTTCTGTTTTGTGGCTTGTACTAAGTAGACTTCTTGTTTGATAAAGTTGTCCTGCTGCAGTGTTCGTGTACTGGACAAGACAAGACAAGGCAAGGGGACTTACGTACTGCTGGGTTTTTTTTCTTCCCCTATGGCTCAGCCCCTAGGGGGCTTAGGCCTCTTCATGTTTCGAGATTTCGTGATCACACTTTAGACATACCACACTCGGTAGGACTCCTCTGGACGAGGGACCAGCTCGTCGCAGAGACCTCTACCTGACAGCACACAACACTCACAAGAGACAGACATCCGTGCCCCCAGTGGGATTCGAACCCACAATCCCAGTAAGCGAGCGGCCGCAGACCCACGCCTTAGACCGCGCGGCCACTGGGATCGGCTACTGCTGGGTTCTAAGTCACCTGAACTAAATTTACTCTTACGTTACTGTTAATGTATTACATTTAAATTTTTCAGCGGTGAAATTAAATGTTATTTGATATGCTTTTGTTTTGAGTTGCAAAATGTTGTGGTATTCAGACTGTGGTCTTCTAGGTTGTGACACTGTGTAGCCTTGAGGGTAGATGCTAATGTGTCAGAGGAACATCTTGCCTCCATCTTCAGGGTTGAAGTGATCAGATTGAGAATGTGGTCAAATGTGGTTACTCAGAAGTGGGAGAGAAAGAGCCGTGCAGGGATGGTAGGCCTGATGGGCAGGAAGTGGCATGTTGTCCAAAACACTGGTATCCACCACCACGACTACATATTGTAATGACCTAGGAGACTACATTTTCTGCCATGAAAATATGACAACTTCTATTGTGTGTTACTGGCTATTAGTTAGGATATTATTATATACTGCAAAACTTAATGATGATGGTTGCTGTGAACTGCTACAAAGAATTTTTTGTCATGTAAATTTATAACTGAATGTGTGAACATCCTGTCCACAGGCATTGACCAGTATATTAAATTGTTACGCGCTAAAATATATGTAACTTTCAAGAGCTGGTATATGTGTTATATTAATCATTGAAGCAGAGCAGTACAAAACATGCAGCATACTGTGGTTCTGTTTTGTGCTGTCAGTATCATGCTACCAGTAGTCCATACTCATTAATATATCACTGATCCTATATAATCTTAGCAGTTGACAGTATCATTAACCTTTACGAGATGGATTTAAATGCCAATTGTATCTCTTGATGGTCTGAGTTTTTCTGGCTTGTCATGGACATTTAAATTGCTACCAAGTAAACACACGCAGACCAGCATATGGCATGCTAGGTCGTTTGCCAGTACATTTTAAAGACCAGCATATGGTCTTTTAGGATGGCAGAGCTTAAATAACTCTCTTTCATGTTTTGTGTTTATACCTTGTTATACTAAGTAATGGATTTTCCAATTTTTTTTACCAGGTGGCAGTTTTTATAACAGGTTATGGAACCTGTTAGCTGTTAGCATTAGCAGTAATCCATGTAATGTACAATGATGTATCTGGACAAAATTTCTGAATATATTTGTGAAGGAAATGTGGTGAACTTAATGCAAGTGGTGTCTGTTACAACAGTGTGCATTTTGTAATGACAAGATGTTGCAAAATTAGCACTGCATTTTAAGACTTCCTCAATATTACTGTGTACTGTTTCCAATTTGTTCACATTATCAGCTAACATGGTGGCTGCATAGGTCACATCTCTCATATACACACTGACATTAAGATCACAGTTCTTGTTACTAACAAACTTGTACACACAGTAGACACCACTTGTCATGGCCTTAAAGTTGTAGTGCTGCGTGATGTAGACATTTGCTCTTGCCAGCAGGCTTAACTGCCTCGCACTCTTTTTATCTGATGATGGAAGCTGATCTGGCTACCAACACACTTTGTTTATTTGCATTTTAAACAAAGTCCTAAAAGTGACTGATTTTACATCTGATTTGCTACCATCAGAACATTGTACAATTTAAGTATTGTGTGTGTTACACAGTGATGAGGTGCGGGAGAAGATGAAGTTCCGATACCTCAGTAATCCAGACTACAACTTCGAGAAAGTGAATCGAGCCAGCATGGCTTGTGGTCCTATGGTGAAGTGGGCCATTGCGCAGGTAATTGAAGATCGTATTACTGTCTCGTTTATTTTCAGTAAAGTAGCTTCCTGCTTACGATCAGACAATGAAAAAATTGCTGTAAATATTCTAATAGAAATGTTCCTAAATTAAGGACCTTACATATCTCTAGAACCTAACTACTGTGTTGGTCTAAAATACAAGAGATGCCAACTCCAATCTTGGAAAACTTGTGTGTATAGAAACGTAAATTAATGTAGCCAGACAACTGTGCACAGCCATTGAACTATGTAAAACTAAGTAGACTGTCAAAAGTGTCTTAATTGATACAATTTCCCTAAACTAGATTGGAATTTCTGCTTAATGTCTGGTGAACAAGGTGAACAGTTTTGATTCTCGTAAGATTGAAGTTCTGATGTTTGTATTAAGAATATGGTGGTATGTGATTTGATGTTGTGTAATTTGGCAGATGTGAACCATTATTTCAGAGGTATCTTCTGCCTCCATCTCCATGGCAGGCCATGAAGTTGGAGGCAGCAAGTTGCTCCGAAACATTGATAGCTGTGTCGAGTAACACAGCATCATGTCCCATAAGACATCACTTTTACTTCATTCTTTAATTCAGATCTAGTATTCACACATGCTGGCACTTCTACTTAATCCTTGTGGTTCTGATATTCAAAGAAGTTTACTGATTGTGTCTCACAGAATGTAATAAGAAAATAAAAATAAATTTGATGGTGTGAACAAAGCTTGAGGAAGCCAACATCAAAGCAATAATTATTGTTATCATTTGCATACAGGGCAGTTCTCTGTATGCATGCCGCATCCACAGTAGCTCTGGGTCGCACCTAGCCACATATCAAATGGGTACCAGTGGCTCTTTCCCTTGGGGTAAAGTAACTTTGACCTGAAGTTGGCTTCTCACCTTTGTCTGCTGCCAAACTTATGATGCATGCAGCTAAATCTCCACGTCCTTGTTTATGTGTCTGGCATGGTGCTTCATTAAACACAAAGACAACTTTGCCTTTATGACTGCCTGTGTAATCCTCTGTACATGTTTGTGTGCAGATAAACTATGCAGACATGCTGAAACGAGTGGAGCCCCTGAGGGACGAACTGCATTCATTAGAGGTGCAAGCCCAAGAGAATAAAAACCGTGGTGAAGAGGTGACGAACCTGATCACACAGCTGGAGCATAGCATTGCATCATACAAGGAAGAGTATGCACAGTTGATATCACAGGCTCAGGCCATCAAGACTGACCTGGAAAATGTGCAGGCCAAGGTACAGTTTGCGTAATTGTTACGTTTGTGACTGAGAACTGAGAACAGGGCGCTTAACCCTTTTCTAAATCCTTCTTCCTTGCAACCTCACTTGTACCAGCTATGAATTAACCTGTGCAAAAATTTAAAAGAAGAAACTTCTGTGTATTATGTACAGTAAACCCTGAAAATATAAATTTTTATGTTCTAGGTTGATCGTTCAATTGCTCTTCTGAAATCGTTAGGTATTGAGCGTGATCGCTGGGAGGCAACAAGTGTGACTTTCCGGTCTCAGATGTCAACTATCATTGGAGATGTCCTGCTTTCATCAGCTTTTCTGGCATATGCAGGTTATTTTGACCAACATGTAAGTGAAAATATTGATGTTGCTGTGAAAACTTGACTGCTGTGCCTAGATTTATGTAATAAATATTTATTTAAAAAAATAAATGTATCAAATTTTTGTGAGTGATAGCACTAGGAAAGCAGTTTTGCGAATTGTCATGAATATCGGTGTATTCTAGGTAAGCTATTTTGCACATTTTTGTGAGTGGTGGTGTGTTCTCTGTAAAAATCTTGAAATTTTTCATGAATGGTAGTATTTACTAGGCAAACAGTTTACGAATTTTGACAAGTGGTAGTATGTGCTTTGTGAAGAGCTGTGTCTTCAAGTAAGAGGACGTAATTGCAGTTTCAGAATATTTGACTGGTAGTAAGACACATGTAGAATAGAATAGAATAGAATACATAAGGGTAGACTCTGAACTGACCCGTGCACTTCAGCCGCTTTCAATCTTTTGTGCAGCCCTTTTGCTCATCCATTGAGCAGCCCCGCACTCTGAACAAAGTGCAGTACTCTGCTGACGGAGATGTCACCAAAGTTGCCTGGTTTCAGAAAATGTTGACCCAGGTGCCTAAATCTTAATGCATCCAGTACCTTACAATCACAAAGAACATGCGAGGCTGTATGAATTGCTTAGAGGCATATAATTACCAAAGCAAGCAGAATATGAACTCTTCTGGTGAAGAAATCCTTGACACCCAGTTACAATACAGTTCAGGAACGTTGATGATGGTGGTGATAACATGAGAAACGAAAATCTTATTTTTTTGCTCTTTTATCGTTTAGTCATTTTTTATCCTAACAGGGAGCGCCAGAGTATCTCTTACTACATATAAATTACAAGGGAAGAAGGCAGGTCTGCAGCCAAAGTATAAATGAGCTCCTTACAACTCATTTTCATGTACCCTTTTATTTCACTTACCCATAAAATTTCATCCACATCTTATTGTAGCATTCAGCGCAGTGCCTTTTATGGGATAATTTTGCAATTTTGTGGCCAACTTCTTTTCTTGTCAAATCATATAATTTTTCAGTTATGACTTCAGACTGTTTGTTGGATTCACTTTCAGTATCGTCAGAACTTGTTTGCAACGTGGTGCCACCATCTGCAACAAGCAGGGCTACAATTTCGAGCTGACATAGCTCGCACTGAGTACTTGTCAAATCCAGATGAGCGCCTACGCTGGCAAGCCAATGCTTTGCCTTCTGATGATCTTTGCACTGAGAATGCTATTATGCTTAAGGTGAGTAATCAGAAATTTGAAAATGTAACTGTATGTAATGGAAACATCTGAGTTACTTGCAAGAGTTGAAGTTCTAACAGTGGTGCTGCTGAAGATTCAGGTCTTATGGGAGATGGTACTATGTGATTGGGTGAGTAATTCATGCTGCTTGAAGGATCATAGTGCCTTCATCTTCAGGGTCAGGCAGTTCAAGACCACTTGACCTTGAAGGTGAAGGTGCTGTGGTGCCGACACATCATCGTAGCCCACAAAATTGGACTTCATCAAAGGGTACTTATTTGCATCTTGTTTTATTGCAGTTTTAATGCTATGTATCTAACCCATGCACTTTTTGAGCTAATTAGCCTTAATTCTTTTTGTGAGGGTTGGTTGAAATGCAGTGTGGTGGGTGTGCAGTAAGTGTAACCCAGAGCTAAAAGCCATGTCTAAATTCCTTATTCCGGGCTGGATTGTAAGTTCGAATATTTTAATACAGTGAGGTGTATGTTCAAGGCCTTTGTGGTTTTGCCATTTAGGCTGAAAGTCTCTGGTAACACTGTCTTCACAAAACCTTATAAACTGAGTATGTGAACTACCATTCTACAACATAATGTGCCATGAACATGTACTGTGTTCCTGTTTTAATCTGTTGAGTTCTTCTGATGTAGTCTGTTGAGTTGAAGTTTCTATACAGCAGTAAGTTCGTAAGTCACTGTGTATTGTGGCTGCATTGTAGACTGGAGGATGAGTGTATTGGGGTTGATTTGAGACATGGGCAGAGATTTTGTGTTCTTATAGCATCTAAACTGGTCCAATAAAGGATCAAAATGGCTGGAGAATCCAAACTAATGATGAATTGCAGGTTATGTATAGAAAAGCAGATACTGTAAGAATAAAAGTGAGAAGAGTAGAATGGACTGGTCATCTGGTAAGAATGTCTGATGATAGGACCATAAAGAAGGTATTTCTGGGTAAAGCAGATGGAAGTAGAAAAGCAGAAAGACCAAAATTAAGGTGGTTGGACTCTGTTGAGAATGATCAGATATCGATGAGTGTCAAGAGCTGGAAGAAGAAAGCAGAAGACAGATCTGTATGGGCTATCATTCTGAAGGCGGTACTTGTTAAACTATAAGAGAAGAGAAGATAGCATCTAAACTGGCTCTGCGGTGCACTCATCTTTCTGTCCGTTGGGTACCTGGGGCTGTTTCCCTGTGTTGTGGAGCTGACATCTTGGATTCATTTTGTGCCAAATTTAAGGATGCATGAATTTATACCTCCACTTCCCCATATGTCTGTGTAGTGTGGTGTTCATTCATCACAGGGACAACTTTACCTTTGCACAGTAGTTACAAATGTGAGCAAGGTATCTGAAGGGTATCAGACAAGGTCTGAATCGGAAGTACCATAACAAGACTTGTTGAAATTCAGCATACAGTGCCATAGAGAAGGGATTTCTGTAAGGTCTTCAGAAACTGGGATGAGGAGATCAAGCGCAAAGTTGTGAAAGAGTTGACACGGGAAATTTATGGTAGGATAGTGAAGAATGGAGAAGGCTTTGTTACGCAAATGCCCATCCTGGTAGAAATGTCAAATGGTGGTGGTGCTAATTATTTATAAATTGGTGTTTAGTTAATGAAGCAGTATGTAAATTATGTACTGCCACCACGATAATTGTAATATTGTGCTATTGCTTTTCCAGCGCTTCAACCGGTATCCACTGATCATTGATCCTTCTGGACAAGCTACAGAATTCATCCTAAATGAATTCCGTGACAAGAAGATAACGAAGACAAGTTTCCTAGATGATTCATTTAGAAAAAATCTTGAGTCAGCCCTTCGCTTTGGGAATCCCCTTCTCGTTCAGGTAAGGAAACAATAAATTATCTTTTATATTTGCATGAAAACTTATTGTACTTCTTTATAATTCAGCTTTCCCATTTAGGAAAAATGCAGTGTAAGAGAGCTGAGGTCCTCACAGCAGTAAGTACGTATTAAGGTACAATCATCTGGAATATGGTAGGAACCAACATTTTGGAGGAACCTGTTGCCCCATCTTCTACACCAAAGATTGATACAAAAGATGGAGGCACAGTATTTCTCTGCTTTGAAGATGGAAACGACAGGTTTATCCAAATGTTGCAAGACAGAATATTCAGAACTGAATGATAGCAACATTACCTGAGTTCAGTCTGCTCTTAATTTCTTCATGCATACAATTTTGATTTGCTAGTGTTCTTTCCAAATATTTGAACTTTCCCACGCTTCCAAAGCATTTTTGAGCTATCTGTATGTTGTGATTTTGCCTTCATTCTGTTCAAAAAATATGAACATATAACAGTTGCATATAGCAGTTAAGGTGTTATAAGGTCAGGCTGGGTTTGATTCGCAGAAGGAATAAGAGTTGATTGTGCGGTGAGTCATTTTGTCACTTTGTTAACATTCTTCTTGTCAATTTCTTGTGATTCCAGTTATGCAGAATACCTGGTATGTCAGTGGTAGCTGTATAATTTGTTGTTGCTTGTTTTAGCTATGCCACTAGTATTTGCTGTGTGCCTTTACAGGTTAACGAAGGATTGTGAACACAGTACTAATATCTACTTATGTATTTTATAGGATGTTGAGAACTATGACCCCATCTTGAATCCTGTGCTGAACCGGGAATTGAGGCGTACTGGAGGACGTGTCCTCATCACGCTTGGAGACCAGGACATTGATCTGTCTCCATCATTTGTCATCTTTTTGTCAACACGTGATCCCACTGTAGAGTTCCCACCAGATATCTGTTCTCGTGTGACGTTTGTGAATTTCACGGTGACCCGCAGCTCACTGCAAAGTCAGTGTCTGAACCAGGTGCTCAAGGCAGAGCGTCCAGATATTGACGAGAAACGTTCAGACCTTCTTAAGCTTCAGGGTATGTTTTACGCATGTGCTAGTGATAACTTCTAGTGACAGTAGTAAGGTATTTCATTAAAATGATCAAAATACGTGGTTGGTAAAATGCAACCTTTCTGTAAATGGTAACTTTAATCTGCCTTCTTTCATGCAGTCTGCAATGTAAACAGATGTCAGTTTGAGATTAGACATTCCTGTGGCAATGAAATTCATTTAATGTCTTCTGTGTTTTTGACATTATGTATTTAGGTGGCTTGGTATCAGCATTTTGGAGGAACATCCTAACTCCATTTTTGTCCTGAAGATGGAGACATTATGTTTCTCCAAGCTTCCATTTGGCACTGTGTCATAATCCAGAGAGAACAACAGAAATGTCAGTGTCTGTATGTTTGTAGATATGTGCTGTGTACAACTTCTTTTGTCACTTCATACTACCAAACTCTCCATATGAGTGCCTGTTTTGAGTGCAAAAATTTGTTGTGAGCACAACATTAATTTTGGGAGAATAGCCGAACCTTGGTAATTACCCCAACTGCTGTCTGTCACATACGTGATAGTGTAGACATCTCCCACAGAATTTAAGGTTCTTTGCAGCCAATTCATTTACTTGTTTCTGCCTGTTACTGTCATTTCCAACCTGAGACAAAACAAAATTGTGATGGTAGCAGATAACAGGCCTTCTTGTTGGTTTGGAGCACGCGTTAGAGAAGTGTGTGTCCTCTTTGCCACTACCGCCTTTAATGTTTGATGCGATATGAACCCTGGGCTGTCCCTTCTAAATTAAATATACATGGATGTTTGACGTTCTCATGTTAGTAAACCTAAGGTTGTGATGTTCAGTGATATGACACATTGTACATGAGAGGATAAAAAGTTCCCAGAACTCAGGCATAATTTGTATGACAAAGGATTTGTATAAAACCTAACTTATTCACCCTCAAAGTAGTGCCCTTCTGCACATATACACCTGCTCCAGCAATCCTGCCATTGCTAAAAGGCTCTATGGAAGTCCTCTTTTGGTGTGGCTGTGAGACCTACTATTACCTTGTGTTGAATTTCTTCTTCGAATGCCAAACTGTTGAATTTCTTCTGCAGATGCCAAACGATGACCTGTGAGCCCAATCTTGAGTCTCAGGAAGAGCCTGATTTTGCACGAAGCAAGATCTGGAGAATATGGTGGCTGGGAGAGTAGTTGGAATTTGGTTCTTTACAAAAACAGCTTAACTGCAAGAGACATTTGACATGGCAAAGAGCATTGTCACAGTGCAGCATCCAATTGTTTCTCCTTTGTTCTGACCTTTTTGACTGAAGAGCTTTCCTCAAACACTTTGGAACTTTATTTGCTGTCTGTTCAGTCTTCACACACTGGTTTTATGTTACAATTTTGTGAACTGTTGCCACATTTTCCAGTCATTCTTGGCCACTTTTAAATTGGTTGTAACAAACGTACACAATGGTTCTTTTTAAAAGCATCATCTCTGTACGCTGCATGGGGTCGTAAAAGAGTTCCTGCTGCTGGTTTCGCTAGTTTGCCAAAGCAGTTGATATTTGCCTGCTGTTCAAACTAAGACATTGAGACAAGCACCAGCAACACACTTCTACTGCACGCCAGATTGTAGCACACTGACATATCTCATCTTGTTCCAACTTGCTCCGCACATAGCTCACAGTTTATCCTTGTGACCTCCACCCCCTCGCTTTTAAAGTAAACAGAGAGCTTTCTCAGCATTTGCTGCAGTTTGGGAAGTTTTTTGTTACTTGTTATACTATTGGCTAGGAGCCAGTATGGCTCAGTCAGTATAGTGACCAGACTATGGGCTGGGCTTCTGAGGAATTGTGGTTCAGTTCCTGGTAGGGGCAAGATATTTATCTCTTCTCAAAAGCATCCAGACCAGCTGTGGGGCCCACCCAGTACCAGGGGCTCTTGCTCCAGGAGAAAAGCTGCCAGGCCATGAAGCTAATCACTCACCCCATCTAGTGCTGAGGTTAAGAATGAATGCAACTCTGCTTCTCCTATATGCCTTCCTGGCATTCACAAGTGTCACTAGCTTTACCTTCTATGCTATTGGCTTGTAGATTCTGCTAGCAGTCAGAATTTTCATGGCCTGATGACGAGGGAGGACTGTCTTGCTCCTTTGCCTTTTTGTTGGACACTGGCTGTTATGACTGGTTTGTCATGGTGTTCCTCAGCTTCTCCATGTAAATGTCAGATCATTACTTTCCATTAGTTTATGGTCTTTCACAGAAGCTCAGATGTACCAACTGATGTATGATTTGATGCTCTATAACCAAGCAATTTTAAAGCATTGGATGAACCAGGCAATAAATAGTATGTGTAATCTGTGTTATTTCCCCTGGCTTGCCTGTTTTGAAATTCTGTGAATAGGAAATGTCATAGGCAGTTGCCTTAGCCAGTATATTTCTTACTGAGCAAAAGTTAATACCTCTTTCTGCTCGCTGAAACAAACAAGAGATGGAGCTAGCAGTATTCATGTATGTTTCCAGGTTTTGTGTATTATTACTATTTTGCATGGCAAACAAAATTACATTTTGGGTTGTTGGGATTATAGCTGTTATACCTATCTGTTGAAAGTCAGAGTTATACTAGATGAATTGTTATTGATTGTCGTGCAGGTGAGTTTCATCTTCGATTGCGTCAGTTGGAAAAGTCACTACTACAGGCATTGAACGATGCAAAAGGCAAGATTTTGGATGATGACAGTGTCATCACAACACTGGAGACTCTGAAACAGGAGGCAGCAGACATTAGCAAGAAGGTGGAGGAGACAGACAAAGTGATTGCTGAAATTGAAACTGTGTCCCAGCAGTACATGCCTCTGTCACAGGTACGTGGCAATGTAACCACAGCAATATGACATTTGTGGGTTTTGAAGTTTTTGCAGTGGTGTAGCTGAGTATTCCGTTGTCCTGGATATGACGCTGCGTGACGGGGGAGTCAGATGCTGATGTTCCGAAGTAATGTACTGCTGTCATCCTTAAGGGTCAATAAGTTGTGGAAGAACAAAGAATTCTTCTGTGACCTGTCGACCCTTGAAGATGAGGACAGTGTGTTCCTTCGAAACGTGAGGATCTTATTTCCCTGTGACACAGCGTCATATCCCAGAAGAATGGAATGCTTAAACTGATTGACATTTGCTTGTATAAACGTGTCAGAATTGCTCCACAAAATTTTGCAACTGTGAGATTTAATCGCCACAATTGAACTTGTTTTGAAACATATCAGATAAGCAAACGAAATGTCATTACAACAATTGCTGGCATGACAAAATTTGTGTTATCAAACATTCAGAACTGTTTTGTTTATAATACACAAATTGTAGATTCATGAATGTAAGCCCTTTGTCACATTTTTCATGCACCTACATCAGACAGGTGTGGGTTTTCATGAAATCATCATCAGTGTCATTGTATAGTATTTGACATGAATTGTCTGGCAATATTATTCATGTATTATTAATTGTTAACCTTTAAGAGCCGAAACGGACAAATCTGTCCATCGTTATGTGTAGGTATGAATGCCAAAACGGACATTTTTGTCCAAAAATATGTATGTAAACTTTTCGCATTAAATACGATATTGGAGGGGCAATAAGCGTGTGTAAATATTATGTATACATACAACAGACTTGAAGGTAATTTTACAGTTGTGCCTCATACCAAGGGGGCGTATTGGGGCGCGGAGGTAATATACCATAAAATGATGTATTCAACACTGTTTAGAGCGTATTCAGCTTCATGCTCCAGCATCTGTACATTCATGTGCCCCAGATACCCATCGATTAAAAAGCCGGTAGGATCGAGTTAAGATTTATACGAGTCGATAGAAATATTTATGTACTTTCCGGGAACCGAACCCTGATCTCCTTTCTGGTAGTCGTATAACTTATTCACTGTTCTAGCCCGTGCTTGTACTCACAGAAAAATTTTCAATACATTTTCACAATATATTTGTCCAAATATATGAAAAAATTAAAAGCTTCCGGCTGTATTTACCGTTACGTACTTGATGGAAGAATGAAACATAGCTCACCCGAGAAAGGCAGTATATGATGCGTCATCAGAAGGAAGTTACTTGTTGCAGAAATTATTACATACCTTATTATTAGATGTTCTCATCCGAATCAATATCACAGATCAGCTGTGATTCAATATCTTCATCACGAATATGCCTTCTGCGAGCCATGATGCTGATTATGTACTCGCAAGAAATAATTTTCACAAGCGACAGGGTCACTGCACTGTGCGACAAACACTGAAAGAGTGTGGCCACTGGTAGGAATACCGAGAAATGTACTTTTCCTTTCGCAGGTCAGATTCCTCATGGTTGTAAAACTGTAAACCTCTTTGTAAGGACACCCTTACAGAAATCACACCAACGAAAAGCATTTCGCTGTTGTTAAAATAACCTCACAGAAATATTTTACCTTGAAAGTGGGGACGAATTCAGGAGAAAGGAGCCAGAATTTAAGGCTAAAGAGAACGAAACATAACATATTACTAAAATTTCTGTCTCTTAGGGAAGTGGTTCATTCTTATTTTGCATCAAAATATTTTATAATAAACTATGATATACATCATCGTGTTCTCCATGCTTCACTTGAGTAAATACGATTTATTTCACAGATCCAGCGTTAATATTCTTCAAGATATTCAAAATTTTCCTAACCATTGCAACAAACGTTTAAATCCCCAGAGAAAATTCCGGTCCGCTGACAGTACAGGGTATTTAAATCGCCGGCTTTTAAAGGTTAAAGGTATTGTTACGCAATAGATGTGCTTACTTGGATCCAGATAGTTGCCTTGTGTATCCTGCTATGTTTTCACTTCTTATTTGCATTTTCTTTTTAATTTTAGTCATTGTACCACATGGCTACTAAAATTACCAATTACAGTAGAACCCTGTTAAGAAGTCTTTCAAGGGACCAGAGGATTAGGGACTCCTTAAGTGGGAAAACTTATTAAGATGGAAGCTTATTAAAAGCAATAGGATTTCAGGACTTTAAAAATCAGACTTCTTACAGGGGAAAACTTCTTATGCGGGGACTTCTTATCCGGGTTCTACTGTACTTATCATTAAGGATTCAGAATAAATGTTTATCAGATTAACATGAACGTGTCTGTGTGTGCAAAGGGGATGTTATTGTTTCAAACAGTTCGTCTGTCTCGTAGCGTGACGTGAAAATTTCCATCTGTGCGAATGGGGCATTATTATTTCAAGCGCTCATCTGTCTCATTGTGTGACATCACATCATTTGTGATGTGATGCAGCATTATTTTGTGTTAACTTGATTGTCCTTGTTACAGGCATGTAGCAGTATGTACTTTACGATGGACAGCCTGAACCAGATTCACTTCCTGTATCAGTATTCGCTCAAGTTTTTCTTGGACATCTTCAGCTCTGTGTTGTACAGCAACCCAAAACTTTCCAGTGTCACTGACTATGGAGCTAGACTTGCAATTATAACACGAGATCTGTTCGGAGTAAGTAAAGTTGGACTTCTGTGTCTTTGTACTTAACTGTGGATTGCGCAGGCTATTGGCTGTGTTTAACTGTGAATGTGCGTTGAGGTGCAAGGTTCTCACAACAGTGAGTGATGAGAGTGTGGGTTTCAGGAATGTAGCACTGTGTAGTTGGTAGTCAGGTATTGCAGTGACCATATTACAGTAAAACCCCGATTTAATATTCCCGCATTTAGTGAAATCCCAGATTTAGTGATGATTTTTTCGTGTCCCGACAAACACTAAAACCTCCATTTAATGAAAACCTCGATTTAGAGAAATATATTCTAATTCCCCAGCAATTCATTAAATAGGGGTTTTACTGTACTTGCTAGTTGTTGGTGCAGGGGTAAAGAAGCTAGCTGGTGAGAGGTGAAGGATTGTGCACACTCGAGCAAGTTTTTTCTGTCTGTTTCAAAAAGGTCCACAGTGGCTAAAACTATGAATGTTCCGCCGACAGATAAAGGTTTTTGAGGTATAGCGCTGCCTGGACGAGTTGAGCCTAGTGGCAACCACGCCGTGTCGACTGCAGCTATGTACAGTGTTAGGGAACTCGGCTAGTAAATTATCTTTTCCCTGCAATACTAGTGTTTCACTTTGACACTGAAGAGGCAGTGCAACATGCAAAAAATATTGTGAGGTGTGAGATCTTGTTACTGTTAAAGAAAATTGGATGCTGTGAAGTGGTATATGTTCCTGTATTTATATTTTTATAATAAATAAGCTGATGATGGCTTCATAGGCCAAAACATGTACCTCCTTATTGTTAAAAAGACAGGAGATTTGTTTTATCAGAAAATAACGTTTGTCATGCTGTTTGCATATGTGTAGTATGTTTTTCAAAAGACTGGTAACTTTCTACAAAACTATATGGCACCACATCCAAAAAGACTGTAGTCTTATGAATATAAGGCTTCTTATGTGCATCTTCAGGTTATGTTCCTGTGACACATTGGTACCTATCTACACAGTGTCATGTCACAGACGACATTAATCTTTCTAGTCACCACTCTGAGAACCTCATACCTTACGTTATGAAACACTGTCTCATATTCTGTAAAACTAAAGCTTTGTCATTTTTGCGTGTTTCTTGCATTTGTTTAATTGAATTTCAGGTTTGCTATGAAAGGGTGGCAAGAGGTATGCTTCACATTGACCGTTTGACTTTCGCATTGCTTTTGTGTCGTATTCACATGAAAGGCGTACCTAGTCAGCCTAGCCTTGATCAAGAATTTGCTTTCTTCTTGCGTGGGAAAGAAGGAATGTTAACCTCAAAACCACCCACGATGGAAGGCCTCAGTCAGGATCAACTGGAGGCTCTGTTCCGCGTGTCCACAAGGTACTTGGTGTGCCTTTAATGTACTTGGCTTGTGATTGCATGAGTGGGTGATTACTTGATGGTAGTTATATTGGATGTCAGTTGTTGTTATGAGCACTCGTGATACCTGTGCTTCCTTGTTATCGCAGTGTCAGTGATTTTGTAGTGTACCTCTAGGACTATAATGTGTACAAACAAATTAGCTGAAGGGTTATGTGTGGAAACGATAGCTAGAGGTGCCATGGATAGCGAATGGGTTCATGTTAAATTTACCACGTCACAAGAATTTACTTGAAGGGGTGAGATTAATATTTAATGTTTCAGTTTTATGCATGAGACAGAATTAATAGGACATAGGTATACCGGCCATCTTCAGGTGAGACAAAGTTATTTGTAGTTTATGTAATGATTATGTGAATTGATGAATATAAAATCAGAGATGATATGACAGGAAGCAGCTGTGGCCTGATTTGAAGTATACTGTCCCAGTATCTGCCTGGAAGGACTAAAGAAAACCATGATAACCTCAGAGTTACCATTCTGTGTGCCGAGACTTGAGTCCAGAGTCTACTGAATACATGGAGACTAGTGCTGGCCATTCGTCGACCTCGGTGGACTAGTGGTTAGCGTGCTCGCCACTGGGCCCAAGGTTTGCGGGTTCGATCCCGACCGAGGTCGATGGATTTTTAAGGGTGATAAAAAAATCTGGAGCACCACTTCCTTCAGAGGGGAAGTAAAGCCGTCGGTCCCATGTCGTAGATTTACGGCTTGTAAAAGAACCTTACAGGCATGAATAGAACCAGTAGTGCTCGTCAGCAAAATTCAAGCGGCCATTTCTGACCAAGTCTCCTGACTGCCTGCCACTTGGCTCTGGCGTCACATCAGGATTGAGTTGAATAGCGCAGCCAGTCGGTTGGTCACCGAACTTCCACAAATGCGCAAGACCAAGTAACCTCACAAGAGGAGGCCTAGGCCCATATAGGGCTGTCGAGCCACTGATGCTGATGATGAGTGCTGGCCATTCAATTGTGACATTTGGTGGCAACACTGAAAGTCCTGTGGCTGCACTGATGTGAAACACACCTGACTTACATCACTGTTGCTATCTACGGTTGATCCATATTTAGACTTCCTTTTACAAGCATGGGCACTGTTGGTTAACCTTTAGCATACATCCTTGTATATGCCATGTTTCTGCTGCAAGCTGACACACCATTCAGTTTAAGTGCCCACTGCAGGACAGTGTTTTCCCTCTCAGACAGAAACAGTATACCTTATTTACTCGTCAGCTTTGTCTCGTTTGTAGATTAAAGGTTAATTATGATAGGCGGAAAGGTTAAGAAGTAGAATTGCGTGGCATAGCTGTATGATGTTGGAGGCACGAGGTTTCTCTTTATGGCCTTAAAGGATGCACTCTTGCAGCTTGGATGAGGTGTTGAAGAAAGAAACATAGCACCTAATAGCACAGGTGGATATATATTTTGATGAAATGATAAGTTTTCTATCACACTCTTATTCATCCACAAAGATTGTTCCTCCACTGTGGTACAATTATTGCATGCACTTTGGCCAATGAGCAGCTGATAACCAATCAGTGGTTAGTTCAGTTGACTGCAATGTTGGAGAACTTTAGTTTGCCTGATACAGGATAGTGGCTTCCACACTCAGACCTATGACCAGAACCTCTGATTCCTGAACCACAGTCATCAGTCACATCACCTATTTTATGTTCGAGAAGTGACATTTCTGACAAATGTGTCTTTGACTTCTGTGATTGGTCACGCAATGAAAGAGGGCCTTCTGTAATGGTTGACCAGTTCTTGGTAAGGAACATTATGTAATTGTTGTTGGTTAAAATTAAAATTCTGTGGGTACCAAGAACCCACATAGAGAAAAATCCACAAAGCAGAAAGCTGGAGAAGTTAAACATGGCTTTGGTTCAGAAGGGCCCATACATTTACCAGGGCAGAATATCCAAATGGCCTGGTTATGTGGAACAAATGCCGTGAATGTCACAACTGGAGAGAAATTTCAGAATTTATGTGGGGTTGTTTCCAATTAAGGTATATACACAGTTGCACTGATAAACACCTGTGCTCCCATCTTTGCCAAACATAAAATTGAATTTCAGAATGTTTTCCCATTCACATGCTAGAGGTTGGTTTGTCTGGGATTTGAACCCAATGTCTGGCTATATCACATGCTTAGATTTCTAGGAGTTTTGATTAAAAAAGTGAAATGTCAAATGTGGTGAGTCACATTCATGCCCAATGTATGGTTTGTAATTTGTTTGTTTGTCATATGTGCTAGTAACATACTAGTTTAACACTGATATTTTCTGTAAAATTCGGCCTTTAGACAGTTGAATTGTGCATTATGTTCGCAGACTACCAGCATTCAAGGCGTTGTCACAGAGAATTCAAGAGATGCCAGAGTTTGGTGCGTGGTTACAGCAAGGAACGCCTGAGCAGTGTGTACCTCAGCTTTGGGAAGAGGAGAGACAGCTGAGCCCAATTGGAAGTGCGATGTACCAGCTGCTTGTTATACAGGTATCGCTGGACCTAGTGCAGTCAAAATTTGCAAATTTGCTGCCTGCTTAATGTACTGAAATTGGGCTTATGTCATAACAAAATGGGTATGACTGGGCTACAGGATGGGTGGCTGAATAATCAGGGCTCAGTTCCCACTGTGGGCAAAGATTTTACTTTCTACTGCTCAGTCCAGTCTGAGGCCTACCCAATCTGTATCCAGCTGGTACTTGGAGCTCTTTTGCTGGGAGTAAAGCAGCCAGGGCTTGACACAAACCACAGTATTCCATCCAGTACAAAAGGTTAACTGGTGCTATGCCTCGCAAGGTGGCCGAGACTCACAGTGGGCTGTAGTACCTACATGTGGTGAATGTAGATGGTGCAACAGCAAATGATTAACAGGAAGAGCTGTCTGGGGTGTGTTTTTTTTTTATCATTTTAAGATTAATTATGGAAATGAGGTTCCAGGCATATAAAACTAACAGTAAGTGAACAAGGATAATGCTGGGTGGGTGATGATATTTGGTGTTATTTATTTATCACATATAAGTTTTTGTTTTGTAAAGCAGAAGCGTCATGGATGTAACACACTGTCGGCAGTTTGCAGTCATTTACAGCTTTACGTGTGAGTTTTCTTAGATCACTGTTGCCATCTTTTGTTGTATGTTAGAACCACATAGTAGTAGTAGTAGTAGTATAGCTCTATAGACGTGTAAGGTACATATTTTTTCTGCATATTTTCAATCCATTGTGATTGATATTGGAAGTAATAATGTACATCTGGGTTGGACATGCTTACAGATCTGGTACCCAGGGTGGGTCAGCCAGAGTATCACGTCTGGTCACCAGTGTGTACACAGTCCAAGCATTGGGTGTTTCGTGTACTTGTTACTGTGTACCTGCCTCTAATATGTAATGACTGTCTATTCTGTTCATAGAACAGTGCTGGGAATTTACTCTATGGGCACAGTTATGTACACCAACACTGAAGCAACACAATAATGAGGAACTGGAAATGGCTGTTTATGAAGGGTTGCAAATGGAAGTGCTGATTTATGCTGTGATGAAAATTTTATTTAAAACCCTGTCTAGATGGGGCAAGTGCATCAGTGTGCTTTGGGATTATGCTGAAATATAATGATGCTTCAGTGGAATAAATGAACTACATTTAGTCGTTTTAATGACTTCTCATTTAATTTTTATGACCTACAGGAACCTACCTGTTTAACACGCATCATGGTGTCTTATATAACAAAACAGTGAATTTCCGTCTAATATCATGTTGAAAACTGTGTGTTTCAGGCATTCCGGCCAGACCGCGTGATTGCCGCTGCCCAGCTGTTTGTTACGTCTGTGCTTGGTGAGGACTTCATGCCAGCAGCGGAGAGAGAACTTGATCTTGCTGCCAGTGTCGAAACTGAACTGCGAGCAAATGTGCCAGCACTTTTATGTTCTGTACCAGGTTTTGACGCATCTGGGCGCGTGGATGATCTCGCTGCTGAGCTCGGGAAACCTATTGCTAGTATTGCTATTGGATCTGCTGAAGGCTTCAATCAGGCAGACAGAGCCATCAATCTGGCTGTGAAATCAGGAAGGTGAGACAGCCCTGAACATCACTTGTTTGAGGCTTTAAGGCAGATATGAGCCATGTGTGGCCCACCAGAATTGTGCCTGCATCCCATGAGAGTTTTCAGACATACTTAACTCTCCCGATGTGATAATGGCATTCCAGACATTGCAATATACCCTCTGGCTTGTAGCGCAGTGCCGCAACCAACCGCGCCACCGCGTGTCCCCCATTTTCCATAAACAATGTGCTAAATTTAAATGCCCACCCAAGTCATTTAAAGGTTAAAGTTTGAAAATTGTTCTTTATTTATGTCTTTTGGTACACATAAACAGAATGGAGCAAAAAAATAAAATAAAACGAAGTAATAAACCTCATATTATGAGGTCTGAGGTTCTCATTCTCACAGCAGTGTTGCCAAGGATCCGTGTCTTCTGGAATGTGGCACTGTGCCACTGAATCAGTGGATCCCAACGTTCAGAATGATTGTGATGCCTTCATCTTCAGTGGTCATGCAGTCGAAGAATTTGTCACATCCCAGGAGACTTGAATCCTTGTACCTCATTTTCCCCATGTATGCTAATGACATGGTTCTTAATTCAGTTCAGGGACTTCACCTTGCTTACATTCTGAATGGTTTTTTAGGTGATGTACCGTGCAGGTTTTCTGCTTGTGCTGTGGGTGTTGCTACAGTAACGTGTGATTTGGTATATTTATTCCATTTTTGTGTTATTGCATGCTGAGGGACAGTAGTAGACATAGGGTGAAAATATGTGCATATGTGGATATTAGAGGAGGGGAGTACCAGGTAGCATGAAGCTAGGAGAAAGCTACGCACATAAAGAAAGGAAACGGACAGAAGGATGAAAAAGCTGCAAACATGTAGAAAGTATGACAAAAGAACAGTAAGATAAGCTGTTATATCAGTACACTGCAATAAATGTCAGATGCATACATAACTGAAATAGATTGGACTAGTGTTTGGTTTAGAATTTTAGTAATATTTTAATTTGTGTGATGAAATTATGAAGATGTTATCTGAACGGATGGGAGCATCTGTAGGCCAGGATGTGTATGAATTGTAAGTTGACTGATGCCTTTATTTGTGTTGCACTGTTGATGTTTAGGCAAGTCTCACTAATACACATAAATTGTATGTACCTACATTGCTCATTTGTGTTACAACTCTGGGATTCTAAGTTATCATACAGTATAGACAGACAGTCATTTTCTCCACTAGAAAAGCAGTGCTGTCCATAAACACTATGCAAGACATAAAATGCAATGAACAGTGTTATAAACCACAGTTAATACACAAAACAATTGTAACTCTATTTATAATCCGCAAAAAACAGGCGTGTCTTGCTCAAATTATGGGAGAACACAAGGCAAGTGTTTGATTTTGATAAACTGGAAGTACAGTGTACTGATTTCAGTTACGTATTTGAACACGTAAGACAATATTTTTATGAAGTGTTGTAAAAGCTTCCTGTCTTTGATAATTCATTTCATTTTTATACACATTTGTGTGATGACTGGGGATCCCACAGTTAATGATATGAATTGGCCTTGTGTGTGGGGTACATTTACACTGATGAAGAAATTCACCTGAAAATTACTATTTTTAGTCGAAACATATATTGAGAGATAGTGGTGATAAAGTTTATGGTTGACCTACTGGGATAAATTGTTGAATTTTATATACGTATTTCTACAGTGAGACAGAATAAGAACTACTGCAAATTGCATTAATGATCTGTAATAAAGCCACGTTGCTAATAGAACAGGTGTAGGTGACATGGTCTGTGCATCCTGTCACTTTAGTTCCATTAGTAGAATGGAAGTACTAGGGAACTGCAAGTAAAATAGTACCAAGCACAAATCATTATTGCTGTGCAGGTGGGTGATGCTGAAGAATGTGCATCTGGCACCGCAGTGGTTGGTGCAGCTGGAGAAGAAACTGCACAGTTTGCAACCTCATGCTGGCTTCCGCCTCTTCCTCACCATGGAAATAAATCCTAAAGTTCCTGTAAATCTACTTAGAGCCGGGCGCATCTTTGTGTTTGAGCCACCTCCTGGTATTCGAGCAAACTTGCTGCGAACTTTCAGCACTGTGAGTAAATGTACTGGAATTAAACACTAGACTTCTTCATACATTTTTGGAGTCCAGTGGGTTTGACCATCATTCGGGATTAACCCTTTTATGCTGAATGTTGACCACAGTTGATGCATATTTGCAGTTTAAAATGGCAAAGCTGGCTAAAGCCTTTATTTTATACGTCCTGTTGCGATAAATTTAAAGGAAATGATGATGGCATATTCTAAGTCAGCAACTCAGAATTTTTTTACCATTATTCCAGGTTCCTGCATCTCGCATGATGAAAGCACCAAATGAACGAGCAAGACTTTATTTCTTACTTGCATGGTTCCATGCCATTGTCCAGGAACGGCTGCGTTACGTACCACTAGGGTGGGCAAAGTATTATGAATTCAATGAGTCTGACCTTCGAGTGGCGTGTGATACCTTAGACACGTGGATTGAATCGACAGCCATGGTTAGTATATGGGTAGTAATGTGCTGACATTCCACCATCGTTATTATTCTGCTTAAGTGAGATAGTTTTCTGCTTCATGTGCATTATCTGTGTGTGGTTATGATTTGAATGAAGGAAATCTGTTGTTTGGGTGATTTCTGTCATAAATGATTATAACATGGGACACAAACACACACAGTCTCTATTTTCATGATTAATTGGGACCAATAAAACAGCCACAAACATCAGAATCCATTCAGCATAAAACTTCAATTTCATTCCAAGAAATAACAAAATACCAGCACTAAAAGTATAAAATAAACCTAAAGAAGCATGGAAGTTTGTTTTTAGTAAAATGCAAATAGTTTTTGGAAGCATAGAATACATTGATTGATTGAAGGAAAGTCTTATTCCACAAAGCACAAGAGCAACTAACATCGTTTAATGAAAGACAGCGTTTGACTGAGATGAGAGTGATCTGCACAAGCAGGAGAGTTGGAGAAGCTGACTTGCCACCTGCTGGTCCATATCCCAATTCACTGGAATCTGTCATGAAAGGTCACAACTATGTTACTAAAGTGGGTGGTGAGGAAAGGTTACAGTCTTGAGTATCAACACTATATTACCATTTGTACAGGTTTGTATAGTAATATGTGCTAAATATATGTATGAAGGTTTTTGTATTTTGAAGCATACAACTAGTTCCAAGCAAGTCCTGTTGCTGACCCTTCTGGAAACTAATAATTGAGGAAAGTGTTGTGGTTGGTTCCAACGTAGGCTGGTTGTTATATTTTTCCCTTTAAATTGTATTCAGTATACAAGATATGAGGCTCTCACAGCAGTGTGTTCACTTTCCGCTATACGCTTCTTTTCTTTCAGGGCCGCACCAACCTGCCACCAGAGAAAGTTCCATGGGATGCTCTGGTGACTCTTTTATCGCAGTGTATTTATGGTGGAAAAATTGACAATGACTTTGATCAGCGACTGTTGGCTTCGTTCCTTGCAAAACTTTTCACACCACGCAGTTTCGAAGCTGACTTTGCTCTGGTAGCCAATGTGGATGGGGTAGCAGGGGGTCCTGGAGGCCAAAGGCACATCACTATGCCTGATGGAACAAGACGGGATCACTTCCTGCATTGGATCGAGTCTTTGGCTGACAGACAGACTCCATCATGGCTAGGCCTCCCCAACAATGCAGAGAAAGTCTTGCTTACAACCAGAGGTACTTGAATTTTTCATACTGACTGTGTGTAAAGTTTTTTTTTTTTTTTACACCACATCAATCTTTGTACTGGATTTTGGCCATGTTTCACATCCGTGACTATTTCTATCCATGAATGTTAAAAGCTGAGATCTTCACGGGTCAAGACTCTTGACCCGTGAAGATAGGACCGATATGTTGTCCCGAAACGTCAGTAAACAACCACATGACGCCACGTAATATCCCAGAATAGCACAGATCTCATCAACATTACGGCGGAAGCCTGAAATCAATGTTAAAAGCTGTTGTGAATGAATTGGTCTTGGTAAAATCATGCATTTTATTGCAGGTACGGACTTGGTTGGGAAGTTGCTAAAGATGCAGCAACTGGAAGATGATGATGAATTAGCTTATTCGGTAGAGGAAGGACTTGACCAGACACACGTGCAGGAGGGTGATGGGCGACCGTCATGGATGAGGACATTGCATAACTCTGCCTCCACCTGGCTCCAGCTACTTCCAAAGTCTCTGCAGGTAAGCTGCAGTAGATGAACAAACCTTGCATGATACATGTGTCATTAGCTGTATTGATCTATCAGTTATACAGGTCACTAATAGTAGTTGTGAAGCACTTGTTTCTAGGACTTCTTCCGTCTTCAGGCCTACTCAGTTGGGTCCTGTTGATTGGGCTAGTCTCAATCACCGGACTAGCCCAATCAACAGGACCCAACTGAGTAGGCCTGAAGACAGAAGAAGAGCCATCTTCTGAAATGTAGATTTTATATATTTTATATTTTATTCACAATAAAGACGATGGACAAAGTGCTAGAAACAAGTGGTTCACAACGTCATATACCATTGTCAAAACCTTTTAGAATTCAACTAATAATAGTGTTTGTACAAGATTGAAGTCTCCTGGGATACAATGCTGTGTTGGGTGAACAGTTCCCAGCATTTTTACAGATTGTAGTGCGTGTGTGCACAAATTTTCCAAAAGTCAAGGCACCACCTCAAAATTCTAGGCATCAGATGGACAACACGAAGCAAGAGCTATACTGAGGACCTGCAGATATTAGGTACCACTTTACAAAATTTTAGTCACCTGGGCAGCTTAGTGACCAGGATTTGTGCACTCCTGTTGTTGAGCCTTCATGTATGGGGTCAAGTATTCAAACTGTTCTTGGATGGCTTGCCCCTGAAGATGAAGGCAGTATGGCTTCTTCCCAAGGAATAAAGTGATTGCAGCAAGAAGCTGAACATTCTCATCTGCCTAATGCCTGTGTCGAGATTACATCCACTCCCCCATTCATAATCGTGTCTGTCTTTTACACATTGACAGTGTAAGTTTTTTGCTTATTTTAAAATGGTTTAGACCTTGCGACGCACCGTTGAAAACATCAAGGATCCTCTGTACCGCTACTTTGAGCGTGAGGTCAACTCTGGAGCCAAGCTACTTCAGGACGTGATACATGATTTGGAAGATGTGGTCCTCATCTGTCAGGTCAGTAAACAATGGTCGTGTCTTCAAGTATGTGTTTTAGCACAATAACTGGAAACATGGAACTACTTTGTAGATGCATACTTAATCACACTTATAATTAACTGACTAATGTGTATATCACACATTTCTGTCTTATTTAATATTGTGCCTTGTGTACTTAATCACACTTATAATTAACTGACTACTGTGTATATCACACATTTCTGTCTTATTTAATATTGTGCCTTGTGTACTTAATCACACTTATAATTAACTGACTACTGTGTATATCACACATTTCTGTCTTATTTAATATTGTGCCTTGTGTACTTAATCACACTTATAATTAACTGACTACTGTGTATATCACACATTTCTGTCTTATTTAATATTGTGCCTTGTGTACTTAATCACACTTATAATTAACTGACTACTGTGTATATCACACATTTCTGTCTTATTTAATATTGTGCCTTGTGTACTTAATCACACTTATAATTAACCCACTGCGTGATGGACTTGAGTTGGGAAGCTTATAGTTTGCTGATTAAGAAATTCCAGCCCCATAGGAAACTTGGGGGGTTTGTTACTGTGTTGACAAGACCCTGCTAATGGTCCCTCTCCTGAGCCAGTTAATTTAGTCTTTGCTCTCTGAAGGTCTGGTTAAACCCTTACAGGCCACACATTGTATTATTGTAGTCGTTCATCTGAATTTTACATTTTTCAGTGACCTCCGAGTTTAAATATGGCCACCAACCCTGTAAAACTGGTTGATTTAAAATCTGCTGGATGTGTTCCCCCCTGAATTACATATGCCTGCCAGTATCATAGTACCTGACAATTGGAAATCCCCATTCTCAGGTCATTATGGGTAATATTAACCTCACATCTGTGCGCTGTTTCCCCAAGTTGTCTGTTCACATTATCCAACTAAACTTGTTATGTCTTATTTTTTCCCCATGCATCTTCTTTCCATATTAGTAGTCTCAAACGTGTGACTCGCGGTTCATTGTACACCCCCTCACCCCCCACCCCTTCACTGATCTTACTGCAGTTTTAGAAAGTGGCCTGGCTTACTGTACAATGTTTTTTTTCTTCACAGGCCTTAAGACAACAAAAGGTTTGGTGTCCCTGGATGGGATTTTGTTATTAAAAAAAGGAAATATGATTAATAGTTTACGTTTATTGTCCGACAAATGTACACTTTTATTCACTATTAATTTCTGTGAAACACAGTCCTGCATGTTTCGAACGTTATCCTGGTTCATCTTCAGGGACTTCAGTATTTTAAATTACACTGACTTTTTACATCAATGGTACAATTTATACATTGGTTAAAATGGTAAAAACTAAAAAGTCAGTGTAATTTAAAATACTGAAGTCCCTGAAGATTAACCGGGATAAGGTTCGAAACATGTAGGACTGTAATTTTCAGTTTTTTTAAACCAACGAATTCGCTGATTTAAAAAACTGAAAATTAATGTCAAGATGCACGGTGAACACAACGTGAAATTAATGTAGCACTGTGTTACACAAATTAATAGTGAACAAAAGTGTACATTTGTCAGAAAATAAACATAACAAAGAAAATGTACAGAATGAATAACATTAAGTTTATGATTAATAGTGTGTTTAATTTCAGTTAAAATGTTTTCACCCCTTTGTTGCTTAAAATGATTTGCAGCCCACCTGAAATTTCAGGTTATCCATTTGGCCCATGTACTATTTGAGTTTCAGACCCCTGTTCCATATGTTTCTTATACTTTGTATGCAGAAGGAAGGCGTGAACATTTGTTCGTATTACCCTAGGGAGAGAAGAAGCAGACGAACTATCACCGTACTATGCTGAGTGACCTGGTGAAGGGAATCCTTCCACCTAGCTGGAGGCGTTACACAGTACCTCGTGGTTGCACAGTCATTCAGTGGATCACTGACTTCAGTCAGCGAGTGAAGCAGTTACAGGAAGTATCATTGCTGGTGTCACAGGGAGGAGCTAAGGAACTGAAGGTATTGTGCCTGAACATATAGTAGAACCCTGTTAAGAAGTCTTTCAAGGGACCAGAGGATTAGGGACTCCTTAAGCGGGAAGACTTATTAAGAGGGAAGCTTATTAAAAGCAATAGGATTTCGGGACTTTAAAAATCAGACTTCTTACAGGGGAAAACTTCTTATGCGGGGACTTCTTATCCGGGTTCTACTGTACATGGTGTAACGTTAGACTTTACACTTCCTGTGTTATATGTTGTGCGTTTTTTATTATACCTTCCAGACATTCCACGTTTGGTTGGGTGGCCTGTTGAATCCAGAGGCCTACATAACTGCAACACGCCAGTGTATTGCCCAGGCCAATAGTTGGTCTCTTGAGGAGCTGGTACTGGATGTGACCATCACAGATGGAGGGCTGGATTCTAACAAGCCTAGCCTGGATGAATGCAGTTTTGGAGTTGTTGGTAAGTTGAGCGATTGCTGAACTGGATTATAAAGTGTTATGAGTACTAAGAATGAAATGGAACTTGTTCAATAGTAATGAAGTGAACAGAAATATTTTTGAAATATCCTACAGTCTTGAATAAACCCCACACCACAGTTTTTAAGAAATAAAAAAGACAAAGTGTTGTCAGATCTGATTGTAATGCTCACATATTTCTACCAGTCTCATATTTTTCAGGGTCTGAAATCAGCTTACAAGAGACTTATTATTTTCTAATATTTGCCTTGCCAGAAACCCACTATCCGGTTGCAATTTGTACTGCGTATCCAAATTACTGATTCTGAAATATTTGTCGTGCAAGAAACCCGCCATCCAGTAGCGTTGTATGAATATTGCAAGATACTGACAGGTTCTGAGAGTAAATATGGTGGTGATATGACATAAATGTGAAAATTTTGTGAGCCATCAAAACATCATCCAGAATGGTAAAGATGTTGGCAGCATCTGTCATGGTGCATGAACAAGGGCTGGAACTGAGTGAGTGCCAAGCATGGCCTACATGTTGGTTTTCAAGATGCTGTTCAACACATTGGTGTGCTTTTGAGTTGATTTGAATCAAAATTGCCATGTAAATAAGTAGAGCATCAAACCGGTATGCACAACAGTTCTTAGAAAACATACCTAACCTGAAACTAACATCTGGAGTCAGCTATTGAAATCACACAGAGATACATAACAACGTTATTAACAGGAGTTTTGGTACAAGGACTCCACCAAAAATCAGTTGAGCCAATTTTCAAACATGAAAGTGCAGGAAAGACCTATATTTTGACCAAGCAGGTTTGTGTAGTGGCACTTCCAAAATCCAAATTTGGGAGGTGTGCGGTTGGAATCTCGGCAGGATCTCTGGCCATCTTAACAGGTTATTTGTGCTTTTTTTGAGTCCGTGAACACGCGCTCCAACAGATGGCCTTTTTTGGCCCATGCCTGCTGACTTACAAATTTGCTTGTTTAGCCCACACCTGCAGTCTTACAAATTCGCTTCTTTAGCCCACACTTGCTGTCTTACAAATTCCCTTCTTTAGCCCACACCTGCTGCCGTACAAATTCGCTTGTTTAGCCCACACCTGCTGTCTTACAAACAGTTTCCAATTTGTCTTCATCATCAGCATCATCAAATGTAAATCATAGATAAGACACACACCCATATTATAGGAGCTGCTTAACCAAGAAATGTAAAGTTTTGTCTTGCCTTCATTTTGTTCATTATGAAGGATGTTTGACCACGTGCAGTCTCATAAACAGAACTCTATTTGAGATGACCTGAATGTCAAATTTAAAAGTATCCCCTGAGACTGTGACATATCCTTGGTGGGGATGTATGTAGATTTGATATAACCATTTGAATGTGTAATGCCGGTCCAGTTATGTGTAGAATTTATTATCCTTGTGAGGGAAGATTCAGAAGAATAATCTAGAACAAGTGGCTTATATGATGGTCGTCTTTCAGATTTTGCACCATGTAGTGGTTAAATATTTTAATGTTCTGGAGCTACATACTGCTTTTATCTTCAGGGTGACTGAATTGGTTCAAGTGCATGCTTAAGTGATAGGGAGGAAAGTTTTCATCAGTTATATAGGATGATTTGAGGTAGTTTGGCCAATCACATATACAGAGGGCAGGAACAGGGTATAGGTTTGTCCCAAGGCAATGGAAGTTGAGATATGAGAATAGTTCTGTTTATGCTTCACGTGTGATTGGTGATTGTTGTTCAATGTCTGTCATTAAGCGACCCTAATGTTTATTATCAGCTGTAGATTACAATTATTTATGTATGGTGCTGTCATTGTCTCAGGTCGTGTACGTAGGATTACTGCTAAGAATAATAAATTGGATGGTATAATAAGTGTGTGTGTAATGATGCTGTCAGTTGCTAAGATTGTATAGTATTGGTGATACATGAATGAGTGAATGGATGAATGAGTATGCTCTAAATCTGCAGCGAATATAAGCCATTTTTGAGATTTCTTATTTTTGTCAACCTTACTCATCCACGCAATAATTGTATGTAATGGAAAATTGCTGTTCACTGATTTCATAGTTTTGATGCTTGTACAAAAGGGGACAGATGTATAACTAAACTCTTTTTGAGCAGAGTCCTTGATAAGCTAATAGTTCCCAGGTAGTCAAAAAGTTTCCCATATTTTATGGAACCCAAAGGTTCATTATTGCATTCACAAGAGCCCTCACTTGTCCGTCCTGAGCCAGATCAATCTAGTCAATGCCCTCCCATCTGATCTCTTTAATATCCATTCTAATATTATCCTCCCATCTGCACCAAGGTCTTACAAGTGGTCTGTTTCCCTCAGGTTTCCCCACCAAAACCCTTTGTGCATTTCTCCTCTTCCCCATACATGCCAATATGCCTTGCCTACCTCATTCTCACTTTTATCACTCTAATAACATTTGGTGAGGAGTACAAATCATGAATGGTATCACAAGTACGTACCATGAGTTGCACACATACAAGTGTTAACAGGATTGTGTTTGTTCACAATGACATGTTTCGGTTGACACTGCCCATCCTCACAGCAACTTTATGTGAAATGGAAAGCTTTCATGCTTGTATCAAAGAGGACAGCTATGCAGAATGTACCAATTATTATTAAAAATTAAATAACATCCTAAAATCAGACATCCTATAATGCAAGAAGGATCCTTGTATATATCATGAAAAAACACCAAACCCCTTAATCATGTGGATATGTATTTCACATTGTGTTCACCGTGCATCTTGACATTAGTTTTCAGCTTTTTAACCAACAATGCACTTTTTATTTCCTTATTTCTGTTTAATTCACCCTACATATGTTTTGGCCATGTCTCGGCCATCATCAGGGGTACATTGATAAGTTCACTTCACAGAAAATTAATGTGGCTATGTAGTTTGTACAACACACTTCATGATACAGCCCTTTACGAAATGTTTGTATCTCAGAACTGCATCACTAGTCAACATGCATTGGTTCAGCATAATTACAGATGGTAATGTTGTAGAATTCAGTGTGATGCTGTCCTTGTTTATGCTGTGAGATAAAGTTTCTGATGCACAGACTCTGTTGAACCAGTTGGAATACATTAATCCACCAGCAAAGTGGACATGCTGCTCCTGCAGTCATGTAAACGGCTCTGTACAGTGAATTGATAAATGTGCAATATTTGGTGAGGAGTACAAATCATGAAGCTCCTTATTGTGCAGTTTTCTCCAGTCCCACCTGTCACCTCGTCCTTCTTATGCCCAAATATATTCCTCATCACCCTCTTCTCAAACACCCTCAGCCTATGTTCTTCTCTCAATGCGAGAGACAAGTTTGCACACCCATATAATAAAAAGCTATCTTTATTCTTTATTTACATTGACATTCATTGATCCACAGAAGGTGACATTAGAGACCATGGGATATAGAACTGGTCAAAATCATATATATATAATATACATTAGAAAAACAAAAGAGACAGAAGATGTCAGTTAAGAAGCACAACAGTAGCCAAAGATACAATAATGTAAATACTTTAATAAAATAAAGCTGTATATATTAAAATATGAACTGCAAAATAGCTGGTAGACAAACCTCCATAAATGTGATGAATAAATTAAAATGGATAATATAATATGCAATAGACAGATAATTAACACAACTCCAATCCATATTCGTGAAATAGTAGTAACAATACAATAAAAACAGGCATAATGCACATAAAAAGAATGTACATATGTATTAATTATAAAGGAAATAATAATGTCACTAAAATTTAGAATTAATTTACTATTCCAGTTGAGCATAATTAAAAATGTGTAAACAAACAGTTTGGGTACACTGTGTAATTTTACTTATATAATATTGCACATTTATCAACTCACTGTACAGAGCCGTTTACATGACTGCAGGAGCAGCATGTCCACTTTGCTGGTGGGTTAATGTATTCCAACTGGTTCAACAGAGTCTGTGCATCAGAAACTTTATCTCACAGCATAAACAAGGACAGCATCACACTGAATTCTACAACATTACCATCTGTAATTATGCTGAACCAATGCATGTTGACTAGTGATGCAGTTCTGAGATACAAACATTTCGTAAAGGGCTGTATCATGAAGTGTGTTGTACAAACTACATAGCCACATTAATTTTCTGTGAAGTGAACTTATCAATGTACCCCTGATGATGGCCGAGACACGGCCAAAAGATATGTAGGGTGAATTAAACAGAAATACGGAAATAAAAAGTGCATTCGTTGGTTAAAAAGCTGAAAACTAATGTCAAGATGCACGGTGAACACAATGTGAAATACATATCCACATGAGTAAGGGGTTTGGTGTTTTTTCATGATATATACAAGGATCCTTCTTGCATTATAGGATGTCTGATTTTAGGGTGTTATTTAATTTTTAGTAATAATTGGTACATTCTGCATAACTGTCCTCTTTGATACAAGCATGAAAGCTTTCCATTTCACATAAAGTTGCTGTGAGGATGGGCAGTGTCAACCGAAACATGTCATTCTGAACAAACACAATCCTGTTAACACTTGTATGTGTACAACTCATGGTACGTACTTGTGATACCATTAAATGCCACTGGTTGTTTGATAGATAACATCAGGAATTCATAGTACAAAATGTATTGAAGGTACTCAGCCTTTAACAAGGTATTACAAAACGCAGTTCCTCCAGCTCTTGCAATGTTTTTCTAAGCACCTTCTTTACAACTGATATTTTAATTTTGGGAATAGATCAATAAGGGGAGGGTGTCATATTGCATCTTTTTACTGTGTTTGTGCCAGCCCTTTCCATCGAATTGTGTGAGTTGTGTGCCATGTTGCCAGCACAGTTTTCCAACTATATTCTGGCTTGCCACACTCTCTGTTGTCATTTCCCTAAGCTACCGGTTTTTTCCCCCTCTCCTGCCTGCCTTTCACTCTGGGTCGTGCTGTTTGTTCAGCCACTGTCTTGTTCAGTTGTTTTCAAAATCTTCCTTTTGGCTTGGGGTTGTAAAACATGTTTTGGCTTCAGTGACTTTGTGCCAGGGCTCTTGCTGGTGTTGCCCAGACTTTGGCATTTCTGTGTTTGGTTGAGTTAGTTCTGGCAACGCCATGCAAGCATTTTATTGAGTTTGCTATGGGCTTGGAGCAGCCGTCCAGACCAGCCCTGGGAACTACCCAGCCTCCTGTACAATGGGTACCGGGTCTCTTTCCCGGGGGTAAAGCGGCCGGGTCGTGGAGCTAACCACCCACCCTCATCTAGTGCCGGGGTTAAAGAAAGAGTAGAGCTATACCTCTACTCCCCCTCTGGGCCTTCATGGTCTGTTGTAGGGAAAACTTAACCTTTTTATGGGCTTGGAGCTTTCCTGTCTTTGGTTGTGTATAAAGGTAATGTGTGCAGTGGCAAGGTAACATGGTTGTGTATAAAGGTAACATGTGCAGTGGCAAGGTAACATGGTTGTGTATAAAGGTAACATGTGCAGTGGCAAGGTAACGTGGTTATGTATAAAGGTAACGTGATTATGTATAAAGGTAACGTGTGCAGTGGCAAGGTAACATGGTTGTGTATAAAGGTAACGTGTGCAGTGGCAAGGTAACTTGGTTGTGTATAAAGGTAACGTGTGCAGTGGCAAGGTAACATGGTTGTGTATAAAGGTAAAGTGTGCAATGGCAAGGTAACATGATTATATACGTATATATATATATATATATATGTGTTGTATGTGTGTGTGGTGTGTGTGTGTGTTGTGTGGTGTGTGTGTGTCTTACTGGAAAGCGAGTATTATGCTTATTCTTTAGATTCATGTTATAATAAATGTATTGGTTGTTACCCAATTCAAAACCTGTTGGCAATTTGATGTTATTTGGTGGAATTCGCCCCTGATCAGCGCTTCTACAGGAGTTGTTAGTACTGTAGTAGGGATAAGGAGGTGGGGGCAGTCTCAGATGTGTTATTGGGATGTATAAGTCTGTAATTTTTGAATTTCAAAAGTATTATCAGCTTTTGTTCATCGTATCAAATAAATCCTGCTACTGGTATCTCATTAACAGTGACACTGCAAGATGACTTGCCAGAACTTTGTGCACACTTAGAAAGGAACTGTAATACACTGTGATGTGGGTACTGTGGTTAGGTTAGGTTAGGTTAGGAACTGTAATACACTGTGATGTGTGTACTGTGGTTAGGTTAGGAACTGTAATACACTGTGATGTGGGTACTGTGGTTAGTTAGTTAGGTTAGGTTAGTTAGGTTAGGTGGTTAGGTTAGGTTAGGAACTGTAATACACTGTGATGTGGGTACTGTGGTTAGGTTAGGTTAGGAACTGTAATACACTGTGTTGTGTGTACTGTTTTTAGGTTAGGTTAGGAACTGTAATACACTGTGATGTGTATACTGTTTTTAGGTTAGGTTAGGTTAGGTTAGGTTAGGAACTGTAATACATTGTGATGTGTGTACTGTGGTTTCAGTGAGGCAGCTGGACAGGTTGTGGTGCTAAAAGTGTGTAGAATTATAATTTTTTAAATAATTGAATCTTAGTCTCATTTTGTTTGGACTCTTCAGTTATAGACATCTCGTATGTCATTCTTCCAGGCTTGAAGCTGCAAGGAGCGCACTGTCGTAACAATCAGCTCCATTTGACATCCACTATTATGATGGACTTACCAGTGACTCTTCTGCGTTGGGTGAGGTATGTACTGTGTTCATGTCTGTGGTGTGTAAAGGAGGAGAAGGTATGGTGCTCTGGAATAGGTCTGAAAGCCTAAAGGCTTTTGCCGATTTGCATAATACGAGAGTTCCTGGACTGATTCGATAATGAAATGTATGCATACCTGATTGTTTTCCCTTTCCTAGTTTATGTAATATGTCGGCACTTCTACCAGTGCTGGAACTGACTTTCTGGAATCACATGTAGGACAGTTGGCAATTGTTCCTGAATTTCAGGGACATTTTGGATGTGATGCTTTCGTAGCGGCAGTTTTATTTTCAAGCAAGTAGCGAAAAAGTTAGAATTTTTCTCACAATTAGTGAGTGTTTATCAGACTTGTTGGGTCTTGACCATACTGTTTTGCAAACTTTCTGTTTCTGAAATTTGGCATGTTAAATGAGGGTCTATTAAATTGACAGTCTGCTGTTATACTGTTGCTGTGTTAGTTAAAATAAGCTTTATGATAACAATGGTTTAGGGGACGTATATTATTGGTTAATAGCGTATAGAAGCACAGGCTATTGTTCATTGATAAATTGTTTAAAAATTTATGCTACTGATAAATATTATTGTTACAAGTGTTAGTGTTACCATATTATATCATTGTTATTTATCATCATCAGTATTGTCATGAGGACATTATTTTGTGTGACACCTGTTGCTAGTCACTTCCTGTTGGCTCCCTTAACTTATAAAACTTTAGTGCGCAAAGAACAACATATTTGTTAGATGTGCCGTGTCTGCAAGCCGTTAAATGTATTGAATGAAAACCCAATGTTAACTGCAGTATACTGAATTAAAACATGGACCCCGACTCACAGCAGATTGGAATAGCTGCTTGCCACAGTTCTGGTAAAGATTAAAGGAAGTTTTCAGATCAAGTCATGTCACTGTATTTCAGATTGACAAATGTGTTCTGAATTAATAGGAAATTAAACCAGCATCTCAGTAGTTCAGTGCTGGATGGCACAGACTGTTCAAACAGGTGTCTAGAATTATGAACTTCCAGATGTCTTTGTTTATTTTGACGCTGAATTACAGAAATATTTTGTTTGATCTTTGTCCATTATACTGACAACAGACACCATCCTAATGTAGTCCTGCCATTACAGTGCTAGGTCATTGTCACAAACCTGTATCTTTCATAGTTTTTCTGATGTCTTGTTCTCACCAAATATGATTTGGCTGATCAAGTCAAGGAGGATTAGATGGAGGGGAGGGCATGTGGATGTGACATGTATGGGGGAGACAAGAAATGCATACAGGGTCGTGATACGAAAATCTTAGGGAAATGGCCTGCTTGAAAGACCTAGGCATAGATGAGAGGATAATTTTAAAATGGATCTTAAAGAAATATGATGGGATAGTGTGTACTGGATTCATCTGGCTGGGGATAGGGACAAGTGGTAGCTTGGTGTGAACATGGTAACAAGCCTTCAGGTTCCATATTTTCCCAATTTCTTGACTATCTGACTAGCTGTTAGCTTTTAAGGAAGGATTGTGCACCATACAATTTGTTTGTATGTTAGACTTTCTGCTGTTCGATTAGATTTCAGTGACTATTCGTATCATCATTTTCATCATTGCAACCTCTGAATGGATGAAGCCTGAGATTGTAATGTAGTGGTTAGCACTCATACTTCATCTTTCAAAGACCAGGTTAAATTCTTGAACTGTAAATCAGTCATTCTAAACATTGTATGACTTATATTGTGGATAGATAATCATTAAATAATGAAGGAATCCATCATGCCGATGATGCCACAAATGAAGATTCTGAATTGTAATATTCGTTATTATTTAATTGTTTGCAGGATGGGTAGCAGCGGCACCGACTCGCACATGTGGCTCACTCGCCAAGGCAAGCTGTCGTTACCTGTATACCTCAACTCCACTCGCACGGAGCTCCTCTTCACTGTTGACTTGAACATTGCCCCTGGACAGGATCAGCACAGCTTCTACGAGCGTGGCGTGGCAGTGCTGACGTCCACAGCTCTCAACTAATATGTAATTCAGTCAGATGTATTGTCTTCGTATTTTCCCATAGGGTGATTGGCTGAATTCTCAGTACAGCAGTTACAAATAGAATAGATCCATTTGTGTAGACTGAGGAATTGTGTGACAGTTCATGACATAATCATTTTTATGGTGATGGATTGTTGTCCCCATGCTTAATCGCAAGAAGTTGCAGAATCGCCGCTTGTTCACTGTATAAGACTGCTTATTTAACATATTTGCATTAAGGCTTATGTCTTGAGACCAGTGAGCATAGGGCACCCTATGGTACATTCTACATGCCAGTGTGTAGGATTGCTTGTTATGCATTTTAAACAAAATATGTTTTTCTTTGGTGATTTGTCACCATGTTATTAATTGTAATGTTTGAAGCATGTTATAATTAGCTTCCTTTCGCTTGAAGATGCAGCACTATCACAGTGTATTTAAAAAATACCAACTTTCCATTGTGGATGTGCCGATATGCTTGACGTTTGACACATCCATTGCTCTAGAACTAATATGTTCAGATCTCCAAGCTTGAATTTTATCTGATAATATCAATGTTCACATAGTGATGGTCATGCATTATTGCAAGTAAACTTCACTTGTTAGTTCTGTAAAATGTATGTATGTTTGTATACATAATTTTTTCCTTCATAAGTTTCTCCCCCCCCACTACCAAAATATAAAGTACAGCCCATTTGCTATGTGAGTAAGCTTACAAGCCATTACCCTAGTCCCCCTTCCCAGAGCCAGTTTCAGGTTACTGCAGTACTGGGGGCCCTGCTATTTTGGGCCATCCCAGGTGACAGGGCCATCAGTGAAAACATGGATTTAAAAAGGTGTCCTAACTAACTCCATGGAGCAGAGTCCTTCTTGAGAAGCTAACAGGTCGTCAGCTAGTCAAGAAATTCCCCGCGTTTTGTGGAACCCGAAGGTTCATTACCGTACTCGCAAGAGCTCACCACCTGTCCCTATCTTGAGCTATATCAATCCAGTCCATGCCCCCCTGTCCCACTTCTTGAAGATCCATTTCAATATTATCCTCTCATCTACACCTGGGTCTTCCAAGTGGTCTCCTTCCCTCAGGTCTCCCCACCAAAATCCTGTACGCACCTCTCCCCTTCCCATACGTGCTACATGCCCCGCCCACCTCATTCTTCTCGATTTGATTACCCGAATAATATTTGGTGACGAGTACAGATCATTTAGTTCCTCCTTATGTAGTCTTCTCCACTCCCCTGTTACCTCGTCCTTCTTAGGCCCAAATATCCCCCTCAGCACCCTATTCTTGAACACCCTCAGCCTATGTTCCTCCCTCAGTGTGAGAGACCAAGTTTCACACCCATAAAAAACAACAGGCAAAATTATAGTTAAAAAGGTGTACTCATCTGAAATTTGACATAAAATAATTCCTATTTAACTTCTTACCAAAAATTTATTTTAATAAAAATTGATTATATCGAATGTGCATTCATGGAATTTTCTGAATACCATTATCCAGCAGTCAATGATGTATGTCTGGAGCAAGCAACATGTGTTTCAGTTGAAGGTTTGCAGCTAGTGAGTGCATGGCAACCTTAAGGAGTGACATTTTATAGATCAAAGTGAGCTTTCTGTTATAGTGCAAATGAGGTTACAAGTAATTAGCATCATTTGCGCATTCACAGTCTTTATTGCACAGGGCAGTGCAACAAATGGCTCATGACAATTAGTTTGTGATGAAAGGCAGTACAAAACGGACAAGAAGTTTAAATTATGATATGGGTGCAAAAAAACAAATAGATTCAGTAGCCTATCCAAAGGCAAATACTTCAGAACATGTGGATGTTACAGACTGTCAGTCGTGACTGTTGCACTAAGAATTTTCTGTAGCGTGTCAGTTTCAGTCTGAAGTGAGGACTGAATGGACTGGCAGAAATTGCAGTTGAAATAGAAATTGCATGTTCCTTGGATACAGAAAAACTGTTGGCAACACTTGCAGCACAAAAAGAGAAGTAAAATTTTTAAGGTTAGTCATGTAGCAAATTGCCATAGTCTGTTTTAAGAGAATGAGCGTATAATTATTTTTCTTGTGGCAGTTGTATTTTGTGTTGACATGTAACGCAGATACAGTAGAACCCCCGCATCCGCGGATTCGGTATCCGCAGTTTGCCGCCCGAAAATATTAAATGGAAAATTCCAGAAATAAATGATTCATAAGTTTCAAATCGTGCTCCATTCTGAGTAATACGGTGCAACCTGCCCGTCCCGTCATGCTCAATACATGACTCATCTCTCTTTGTCCTCTGTACCCACGCTGGCCCACTTTACTCACATCCAGTAACACAGTGCAACCTGCCCGTCCCGTCATGCTCAATACATGACTCATCTCTCTTTGTCCTCTGTACCCACGCTGGCCCACTTTACTCATCCAGTAACACAGTGCAACCTGCCCGCCCCGTCACGCTCAGTACACGACTCATCTCTCTTTGTCCTCTGTACCCACGCTGGCCCACTTTACTCACATCCAGTAACACGGTGCAACCTGCCCGCCCCGTCACGCTCAGTACACGACTCATCTCTCTTTGTCCTCTGTACCCACGCTGGCCCACTTTACTCACATCCAGTAACACGGTGCAACCTGCCCGCCCCGTCACGCTCAGTACACGACTCATCTCTCTTTGTCCTCTGTACCCACGTTGGCCCACTTTAGTCACATCCAGTAACACAGTGCAACCTGTCCGCCCCGTCACGCTCAGTACACGACTCATCTCTCTTTGTCCTCTGTACCCACGTTGGCCCACTTTAGTCACATCCAGTAACACAGTGCAACCTGCCCGCCCCGTCACGCTCAGTACACGACTCATCTCTCTTTGTCCTCTGTACCCACGCTGGCCCACTTTACTCACATCCAGTAACACGTGCAACCTGCCCGCCCCGTCACGCTCAGTACACGACTCATCTCTCTTTGTCCTCTGTACCCACGCTGGCCCACTTTACTCACATCCAGTAACACGGTGCAACCTGCCCGCCCCGTCACGCTCAGTACACGACTCATCTCTCTTTGTCCTCTGTACCCACGTTGGCCCACTTTAGTCACATCCAGTAACACAGTGCAACCTGTCCGCCCCGTCACGCTCAGTACACGACTCATCTCTCTTTGTCCTCTGTACCCACGTTGGCCCACTTTAGTCACATCCAGTAACACAGTGCAACCTGCCCGCCCCGTCACGCTCAGTACACGACTCATCTCTCTTTGTCCTCTGTACCCACGCTGGCCCACTTTACTCACATCCAGTAACACGGTGCAACCTGCCCGCCCCGTCACGCTCAGTACACGACTCATCTCTCTTTGTCCTCTGTACCCACGCTGGCCCACTTTACTCACATCCAGTAACACGGTGCAACCTGCCCGCCCCGTCACGCTCAGTACACGACTCATCTCTCTTTGTCCTCTGTACCCACGCTGGCCCACTTTACTCACATCCAGTAACACGGTGCAACCTGCCCGCCCCGTCACGCTCAGTACACGACTCATCTCTCTTTGTCCTCTGTACCCACGCTGGCCCACTTTACTCACATCCAGTAACACAGTGCAACCTGCCCGCCCCGTCACGCTCAGTACACGACTCATCTCTCTTTGTCCTCTGTACCCACACAAGCCCACTTTACTCACATCCAGTAACACAGTGCAACCTGCCCGCCCCGTCACGCTCAGTACACGACTCATCTCTCTTTGTCCTCTGTACCCAAGCTGGCCCGCTTTACTCACATCCAGTAACACAGTGCAACCTGCCCGCCCCGTCACGCTCAGTACACGACTCATCTCTCTTTGTCCTCTGTACCCACGCTGGCCCGCTTTACTCACATCCAGTAACGCAGTGCAACCTGACCGCCCCGTCACGCTCAGTACACGACTCATCTCTCTTTGTCCTCTGTACCCACACTGGCCCACTTTACTCACATCCACAAGTATAATAATGTACAATGTATTTTATAATTATTTAATGTCGGTAATGTCATATTGTGCGTAATTTATCAATTAAACTTTATCATAGGTATGTATGTAAACGAAAAATGACTTATATATAGGGTTTGCTACTATCTGCGGTTTCGGGCCTCCGCGGTAGGTCTTGGAACGTATCACCCGCGGATACGGGGGGACTACTGTATTGTGTAATGCACTTTTGGTCATGACTCAGTTTTTGATTTTGTACATTTATGAACAATCGCCTCCTATGCAGGGGTCCCATAAAGTATCGCACTGGCCCTGTTCCTTCCTGCTCCACTTCTTATCCTGTTGTGTCATACCATGACAGAAGATTGTAAAACTCCAGCTGGAAACCTAGGAAGCAGTAATAACTGCACAAGACGTACACACCTACTCGCCTTCTAATGCTTCAGTCTTCGTGGTGAACTGGCAGGAACAGGTAATAATTTGGAAACGGATTTTCAAAAAGACATCAACAATTTTGACAGGAATTGAGTTTAGACTTTACAAGACTGAGGGACAAATGAGCTTATCAAGAAACAGAACTTATCAGTGTCATACTAACCAACAGTTGATTGTGATAGTTTACCCAGTAGTAGAGGTATGTAACAAGCACGATTTCCCATAGAAAACTCGCTTCTTGTCAAAAGTGAAATATAAGGTTTTGAAAATAAGGTGCTCAGTTGTGCAGTCCACATGTCCATTTTTGTAACGAAAATGAGTTAACACAGTGAATCGTGAACTGCATGCATCTGTGCACAGTAGCAGCGAGACGGAGCCTCCCTCCGTGTCTGTGTATGTGTTAAAATTGTGTGCGTATTTGAAAGTTATATAAGAGCTTGAAGTGTTGTAGACCTGCTCTTTACGTATGGAAAAATGTGCTGACACCTGGTGGTAGCAAGTGGAACTACAGCTCTGCCACAGTCCATTGAGAAAATAATCTGTGATTGGGAAAATGGAGTCGTATTGTAACATTGGTTAGTGGAACGATTGTGAAGGAAAGAAAGACGGGTGTAAAGAATCCAGGAACGTACGACTGCCATGTGTTTTGAAAAAGATAAGAGTGAAAGTCATAGAGTATGTGACCAGTGTAGCGTTTTACGTAGTCGCCGTTTGGTCAATTTAGAATAGTGTAATCGCTGAAATTAATTTTCAGGAACGAAAAAAATCATTGCAGAAGAAACCTGAAGTTGTGTGCGCAGTATTATCTGCAGAATTATAAACAATATCTGTACTGATAGAATGATATTCTCTTGCTTCTTCCGAAGTGTTTTGAATATTTCGGTAAAGGTAGAGTTCATCCTAGAACAGCATATGGAGGCCCCGAGAGGGAGTAGAGGTATAGCTCTACTCTTTCTTCAACGTCGGCGCTAGAGGGGGGTGGGTGGTCAACGCCACTCTCCGTCCGCTTTACCCCCAGGAAGGGGACCCGGTAACCCATGAGGATGGGTACGGATAAGGTAACCCTGTATTAAAACTGGGACAAAATTCCCTTCTAAACTTTAAGTCACACAAATTATTTTTAAATTAATTACCATGAAAAGCAGTTCTATAAAAGACATGAAAAATTAAAGTTTTTAAAAGTCAAAATATCTCAACTCGTACGTTATAATTTGAGAGACCGTCTCAACGCAGACGTTCGTTGTACTTAGAAACTGTAACTGCAGGTGTACTTTATAATTAGAGACACGCTCTCGGTTCAGTCCTGACGTTACAGTTTCAGCTCAGTGTTCAGTAGATCCCGGCTTCAAAACTCGATCCACTTACCGGCAGAAATTAACAAGGTCCTTGATACAGTTCCTTAGTCCTTCCACTCAAGTGCCGACACAGTTAGTTGATCTATTAGGCCAGACTGCTTGCCGATCAACCTGAATCATTCACCAACCACCCTAACCTTTGACACGATGTAATCTGAGCTACAAAATTCAATTGATATCCTTTGTGGAGACCTAAGTCCAAACGGGAGGTTAATGGTAAATTGGGTCATAAACGTGTAATAATGTAGATTGGATTTATCTGGCTCATTATAGTAATTCTTATGGACATGGAGGTTCGGACTTCATGAAAGGCGGGGAATATTCTTGTCTATCAGATTGACTACTGGTATCATAGTCAGGGTGTTGTCTCTGCAGTATGTAGCTTGGTGAGAAGTTTTTGACACGCGTTCGCGTTGTGTAATTGTCTGGCAGGGTGCAGAACGTGCAGAGTTCTGTACATGTTTCTTCTTTAATCGCCGCAACTTGCTATGGTGTCATGTAACAAACCTGGACTAGCGGAAACAGGTTACAAACATGTGATGGGCTAAACCATATTTGCGGGATTTTAGATGGTCCATAACCGTGCATTGATATGGTTTACAAAACTAACAAATACACACAAGTTTATAAAAATATATTATAAACGTAGTAATACCTCCTACATGTTTCGGCCACTCATGTAGCCATCCTCAGGGAGGTGCGTTATGATATGAACCAATGCACATCTAAAATATTAATTAAAATATATTTGTTCGCCCTAAGGTCCTTTGCTGGTTAATTTACAATAACACACTTTACCAAAGCAGTTACAAACATTCGTTACATCGCAGAAGACCTGAATCCCCTGAAACATACCTGTGACAACCTGAAATCTTGAAACGTTAGTTTATATGCTGTTAGGGCTTCGCGCCATTAATCAAACGTGTAATTTTGGCTTTCGCGATTAGCAGCGTCGCGTACAAACTTGTAGCCAGCGGTCATATAATTGGCATCTGCCGGCAGGATTCGGAACTATGAATTCACTTTCTTTCCATGGAAGTTCGCCATGGTTCCGATTAGATCATCTGTGGGAGCATGTAGCTTCCAGTGACAATGACTATGTGCTGGCCAATAGCGGCGAGAGGGCTTCGTCCTACCCACAATTCGAAGCACCGAAGACATCTTCGAAGGAGAGAACGCGATTTTGGTCGGAGATGGCTGGCGTTGTGTCTTGAAGTTATATATTCATACGTTTCTGGGGGCGTTATTATTTAAGACCAAATTATTGTACGGTATGTCAGGTGTGAACGTAGAAATGAAAGCAGAAATTGATGTCAATGGGCCACAAGAGATTCCAGAGTGGACATAATAATTCGATGGGTGGTAGGGGTGTCGGACGTGGCTCAGGGCGTCGAAGGTTTGGTGGACCTGGAGGAAGACCGAGGGCTGATGTGAGAGGTGCAATGAGTCAAGATGTAAGTAAACACATTGACTTGCATGTATTGTGCATATATGTTTGAACATAAAACATTTTGCCTCTTTCGGTTCCCTATCAGAGTTTGTGCGTATTCAATGCATTGGTGCCGGCAGGACTGTGTAATCTAAATAATCAACACCTTAATTGATGATAAAAGTTTGTTTACTGGTGTAAGAAATACGTGTAGTAGTCCAGTAATACACAGTGCTTAGCTTTTGAGTGGATGTGACTGACAGGAAGGTCAATGAACAATGTCTTTGTCTACGTGTGCACATGGACCAAATACGGTCCAGCATTTTCGTACTTCAGTTAATATGAATTTTAGACTTTGGCTTGAACAGCTTGGTGTGGTGACAAATGGTACACTATAATTTGAAGATAAGTTTAATGGAGAAGTGAAATTATCAGAAGAGGGAGTTCTATGTTAGAAATACCTGAATCGCAGGTAATGGTAAAGTCACGGGGAGCAGTAGCTTTACTCATTCTTATCTTGGACACTAGATGGAGTTAGTGGTCAGCTTCACGCCCCGGTCACATTACCCCTGGAGGCCCATATAATAGGCTAGGTGGGCCTTGGAGCTGGTCTAGAAGTTCTGGAGAAGTGAAAAATTTCTAGCCTCTGCTGGCAATCGAACACTTGATCGTAGAGCTTATAGTGTAGTCACTATGGAGTCGGCCGTCTTGGCTCCCAGGAGTACCCAATTAAGTACCCCAGTTTGTGTAGGGGTTTAAGTTTGATGAAAACCCCATCTGGTATTGAAATTGCATGTTCTGTTTTTCATATTAAAGTGAGATGAGAAGGGTATGTTCTTGTATTATGCGTCTGAATGCTTGCATGGATTATACACTATTTCAGCAGTGAACTGGTGTTACAACATAAGATAAAAATAATCCTTTTATTTCAGAACATAAAAGAACTATCATAAGCACTGTGTACAAAATAATATCCCTGCATAAGATGTTTTTCAACAGACCAGTGAAAAAATCTGAAATGGGAAAACTTCTTATGAAAGGAATATAAATATTTTGTTCATTTTTGGAACCACTTTGGTACAGCCCCCTCTCCTCACCAAGGTACCAAAGCCATAGCTTACATCAGCATGATCTTATATAGACATATTCATAAATCACATATAACAGATTTAAGGTGCACAAACATTGTTACCATTGGAATGTAATTGGCCTTTATGCGTGATATTTTTTAAAATTTGTTTTTTGCCTGTATTGAAAGCGGGCTTGCTTGAACATACCTCAAAGGTAACGTGTTACAATTGTATCCGGTGGCCAGATTAATGACAGTCTTTTGAAGCAAGAACACACATTTTGCATTTCCTAGTAACCCATCTAGATAGACTGGGTGGTTTGGGGCATTTACAAAAATAAAATTTTAAAATAGAAATTTTTTTAGCATGTGGCATAAGTAGGAACACTCATGAAACAAAACTGCATCCATACCTTTTGTTTGGCCACCAGTGTCAATGTAGGGTATGTTTTGAATAGCCCGCTGTTGCTTTGTGATTTTGAGAATGTTAGGCTAAAAGAGTCTCATTCCTCTGTGAATCATATTTTAAAAAAGCTAAACCAATCCCATTACAAGCCTGGACAGGCCCTTAGGGTTCCAGGAGGTTGAGGCTCTCAGATTTCTAGACAATTTGCACATGAAGGTGGTAAGGTTATCAGCTCTAAGCACAATACTCCTGGTACTCATTTCTGTTAGAGGCTGAATGGACCCCAGGGCCATAGTGCAACCGAAAGGATTATGTCAATGAAAAATTCCAGTGACACCATCGGAAATCAAACCCGTTACCTTCTGGCTTGTAGAGCAGTGCCTCAACCAACTGCGCCACCGCATGCCCTCTGGATTAGATTTTAATCTTAACAAATATTATCTCAGGTTCTTACTGAGCTAGCATCTGCTGTAACTAAAGGTTCGTTTTCACTGGGATAGTTTATGAGCTGGCAAGTAGGTTACCGGGTAAGTTTGTAATGCCACTAGGCTGGGTCAGTTACTGGGAAGCAGGCACTGCTGTCTGACAATGTGGGAAAATGCTGTTTAAGAAGTGGTTGATGCTTCTATTGATCGTCAGCTCCTGCTCCACTTTTTTTGGATTTTTCAGTCTTCACAAGCTTCACATTCTTTATACTTTTTATTTTCTTTCCTAGAACATCCACACCTTCGACAGCCACATTATTTTTTAATAGTTCGCCCATTAGTTTTGACATTGCACTGTCGCGTTTAATTTTATTGTTGTAGTCGAATGTCAGATAGTCCCAAGACACTCAAAGTTCTCGTAGACATCTAAAAACTTGACTACTTCCTCACTATTCCACTTGGACACCATTTTTAATGATGTAACAATGCAAAACAATCAACACGTGGAGTCAAAACAAGCTATAATCATAACTTGACACTAGCCGCAGAGTGAGCTAGTACGTGTTGCCACGGGGTTCTACATGCCCGCTCGTAGATCATGTGACCGGTAACAAGACAGCAAAGTAGCCCGGTCATCAACTCTAGGTGGCCCTATCCGGGTACGCGAGTAAGTAGATAGTGCGGCTGTTGCTACCGGGCAACTTCGCTTACCGCTCGCACTAGCGGCTCGTAAACTATCCCCGTGAAAACGTACCTGAAGGCTTACTGCCAGAAGTAGAGAAAATAACTGAGTCATATTGGTAACTAGTGTAAGCTCAGGGAAAAGAATTTTAGGATGATAGAATGGAAATGTACTGTTTGTCAGGGGAAGCCACTCTGTTGAGGGATTGCGTTTAACTTGTTCCAGAAGAACTCTGCTGCAGAAGTGTCACCAACATTGCTTCCCATTTCAGCATTCTGTGAAGGATAGCACAGGTTTTATACCACTCAGACAATTTTGCTTAATTGCATCCTCTAATTTTGGTCCTCAGCCCAATCTGAGTGAAAGGACACAATTTTGCTTATATGGCTTCCTGTTGCAAGTTGTTTGCAATTTGTGGAGTTACATGGATTGTACCGTGTTTCTGCAGCATCACAGGCAGTCATGAATGGTTCTAACTTCTAGGAGCCAAACCAAGAGTGCTTCCTATATCCATAGTCTTCTTTGCAGCATCAAGTCAATAATGGCATGTTTAGTTGGATGTCCACAGTGATAACCTGTGTTAGTGTTTCTTGCTGCATTAGTCCCTGCTCATGGCTACGTGAAAAAACAAGACTGTGCACATGTTCACTGTGCAGTTTATGATTTACAGTTGTGATGGCATAGTCATTATAATGACTAGGCTGCAGGCTGTAATACTGAGGAATCCTGGTTTGTGTTTTGGCAGGGTTGAGATTTTTCTCATTTCCAAAGCCTGGCTGTGGGGCCTACCCAGCTATCTGTTGAGTGGGTACCAGGTGCTCTTACCCCAGGGGTAAATCAGCTGGTGCATGAAGGTGACTTCACCTATATCTAGTGCCAAAGTTTAGAATGACTGGAAGTATAACCTCCACTTCCCATGTGTCTTCATTGCATGTATGGGATCAACTTTACAGTCCTTTATGCCTAGGACTTGGTGTGCTTTTGTCACTGTATGATCTGAAATTGTCAAATGCTACCTGCATCTTAAAATACAGAAGATTATCTGCTGGCAGTGTATTTGAATTGGAATTTTAATTACACAAAATGGGATTCTTAGCACATTTTGAAAATGACGGAAGTTAGTAATATGAAGTGAATTGTCGTGTGTCTCTGTTTTGGCATCAAGTAAATTAGAGCGTGCTATTGACAGTCACTTTTATTCTCACCAGAAACCTGTCAGACAATTGTCAGAAGTGAATGCGTATGGAAGTGCTGTGTCAGAGTTGAAGTTTTCACCCATTGCGGTGGAGCAGAACAATGAGCTGGATACTCAGCAGACGTCCCTGCCAACATCAAGACGAAGTTCTCCAAAAGAGGAAACAGTTGAACAGACATCGACTGTAAGTACTGCTATGATCCAAGCTGCTAGTTGTTCACACAGTCTGTAAATTCTGTGCTTTTATGGAAACCAAAGGTTAATTACACATTTACAAGATTCTAGGATTGGAATCAGTTTAATCTACAGGCAGTCCTCCTGTAACATTGTGCCAAACGACTTTGTTTTATCATAATGTTAACAAATTTCAGTGACCAAAGGTCCTGTCAAGAGTGCTGAGAGTCAGCTGACAGCATGTTCAGCAGCCAAGCTGTCAGTATTTTAATGAAGTTATGAGAAAGAATTCTCTGTTTCACATTGCGTTGCCATGTTCCCACACCCTTCTCCAGCAATTCCTTTATATGCTTTTCAGGATTCCTTTTTAAATCAAGAAACTGTTAGTATCTTATTAGTAACTTATTTATATAAATGAATTCATTGCCCACTTTATGGTGACCGCATTACATCACAGTTGCAAAGTTCATCAAATAAGAAAAGGAAAATTTGCTTTACAACCATGTATGTGTAATAATTAAATTGAGAGCAGCGTAGGCAAGTTTACACGGGCACGACTTTTAAGTGCTAGTTTGAAGCCTTGTATTTCTGGCTTGATGGCAGCACACTTGAGTGTAGTTAATTTTACTCATATAGTTTTATATCATTTGATACCTGCTGTTAGTTCCTCTTGGTGTTCTTCAGTGTGTTCAGTGGTATTGAGGGTTGCTACAGTTAATGTTTTGAGGTGTGTAAACTTTTGCTCCTGCAAATTATAGCTCGTGCCCAGTTTTGAAATCCATTCTCTTCTAATGTATGCTATGTATGTGCTAGGTTGTTTACCCTGGGCTAGAGTCCTTCATAAAGGACTGCCTACCATCACTGGTTGCTTTGCTGAATTTCTGTACGTGGTTTTGAGTAATGTGCCTTCTTGAGGTTTCTTTAATGCAGATTTCCAATTTGATAGAAATGTAAACAGTGCCCAAGAATATCTGTAAAGCTAAACATAATTGTTATTGAATCACAGTCATCCTATTGTCCTATAAAGAACAATGGTATGCAGTCATAGTCATGACTGAAATTTTGGACATGACTAGCTATCTTGGTCTTCATACAGGGATTGAGAGTACCTCTTTCTAAGTGGCCTGCATGCATAGGCTTTCCCCTCGCACCAAGGGAATGGAATTTGAAGGAGGCAGATGAAGGGTGTGAAATGTTGTGGGCTTTTAAAGTGGAATGGTGTACAATGTCCAAGATTTCAGGTATAATAGCGAAACAATAATCCATGTTAATTATTATGTTCATTAATTTTTCATAATGATATGTTATGTTCTGTTGACAGTGTTGGAGAGATGGATGAAGGCTTGATGTGGATGCAGCAGCCAGCATCAGAGAAGGCTGACATGCAAATCCCATGTCATGCACCATTGCTTTTGAACACTTTCCAGCTTGTGCAAATGAACCATGTACATCTCCAACTGAATTTTCCTCCACCTGCAATTTCCCTTTTTTGTTTGAGCATTTTTTAAGGTAAAGGATTTTGTAGTCATTGAAACAAATTAAATGCACAGTTTTACATCAAGATCACAATGTGATTGTACAAGTTGATGTGTTTAGGGCCTCTGATTAGGTTCTAGATGCACCTGCTAAAGTAACCACTCTTGAGGTGTGTAACGAGCATTTTCTGGTGTCGTAGGCCTATGTGGTGTGAAAGGGAAGCCTGATGTGAGTGACCTCACATGCCTACTGAAAAGACGGGCTGTTGGGCCATAATGAAATATCACGTAACTAGCCCTGTCTGTTGTCGTAGGCCTTAACTGAGATAAACGAATGCCTTCCGATAATCATGTGTTTGCTTGTTGGGATCGTGCAACAATGATAGTATTGGCCTAGGCACCTGAAATGTTTACTGAGTACATGGGTTGTTGAGGACTCATGGACTGTCACCTAAGTTGGTTGCTTGGTCGCAGGTGGGGAGTTAAGAGTTTGTGGCTGTCAGGTGGGGAAGGGATCTTTTGCCTGGGAATAGGATATCTCATTACGTCTGTTGCGCTGATGCGATCTGAGTTGTAAGGTTTGTGGTGTTGCAAATATGATTCCCCTATGAGGTGTGTTTGCTGTATAGGCTGGTGAGGTTCTGTTTTCAGGTGTTGCACACCCCTAATGACTGTTGTCATGCTTTTAGCTGGAATATCTAAGTTTGCTGCTGAGGAATTGGGTTGGTTTTGTATCATAGAAAAAGGAGTTTATTTATGACAATGTGATTACTAGTTGGTGTGTTTAGGGCCTCTGGTTACGTTCTAGATGCACCTGCTAAAGTAACCAAACTTGAGGTGTGTAACGAGCATTTTCTGGTGTCATAGCCCTATGTGGTTGAAAGGGAAGGCTGATGTGAGTGACCTCACATGCCTACTGAAAGGACGGGCTGTTGGGCCATAATGAAATATCACGTCCTAGCCCTGTCTGTTGTCGTAGGCTTTAACTGAGGTAAACGAATGCCTTCCGATAATCATGTGTTTGCTTGTTGCGATCGTGCAACAATGATAGTATTGATTTCACACTGTTGACACCGTGCATCTTCGTCATATTAAATTACGTTATAAACCAACTGATGCACACTAAACCCACTTTTTAAGTAGCTTTATTATAAAATTGTTAAAATTATACCCCTACACGTGTTTCGATCCTAGGATCATCGTCAGGGGGTTTTTTGCTAAAAGCTATAGTCACTTCAACCACATGATTTAAAATATTTTTTCGGCACTTTAAAACATAAGTTAAAATCTTGTAAAAAGATTCGTTAAAAGTTGTAAAATTATAAAAGCACTGTAGATGGTATATTGCGGAACTGCTGGCATGTGGGATCGTGGTATTAAAAGCTGTAAAATAAACGATTTTGTAAGTAATATATATATATTGGTTGCTAACAGTAATCATTATTGATTTTCTATTTAATGTCTATGAATGACTTACCATGTGGACTGTTTTTGTGTGGAGCGAAGTGTACTGCGTGTTGTGTGGTGAACAGTACTACGGTGGAGTGTCTGGTTTGGGAGGTTGTGTGTTAGTCAGTATGGAAGGGGGGAGTTTGATAAGTTGGAACAGCGGGTTTATTTCCATTGCGTACTGCTCATGGATCAATAACTGTTCCCTATGAAAAATTTGGATGTACATATTTTCGGTAATATTCATATGCCTGCCTTTCTTACAGTTTTTTATTAAATTCATTGTATCCTGTATTGGGCCGTATTCATGTCGGTTGTTCAAAATATGTAGGGCATATGCAGATTTAGGTTCATTATTCTTTATATATCTGGTATGTTCAGTATATCTTGCTGTTAAATTTCTTCCAGTCTGGCCAACATAATGGTTATTGCATGTATTGCATCTTAAACTGTAGATTCCACTGTTTTTGTATTTATCCTTGTTTTGTGTGTGAATTTTTAGTAGATTCCGAGTGGTGTTGTTTACACGAAATGTAATTCTTAAGTTTGTTTTTTTGAAGATGTTCGTGACTTTTCTTATCAATGGGTTACTGTATTCAAATATGGTCCATTTTTTATTGTTATTTTGGTTTTGGTTTTGGTTTTGTGTTATAGTGTATTCTTTAGGTCTGTTTATTTTGTTTTTGATTTGGTTATTGAGTCTATTTATTAGTACGGTTGGGTATCCGTTTTGTTGTGCTATTTGAATGATAGTATTCAGTTCCTGTTGTTTATGTTCTTTTGACAGTGGGAGATTATGTAGTCGATTTAGCATAAATCGGTAAGCAGCAAGTTTATGCTGTATTGGGTGGTTTGATTTGTAATGTATTGTAATATCAGTGGTGGTTGGTTTGCGATATATGTTTATGTCCAATTCATGTTGTTTTCTAGTTATTGATAGGTCGAGGAAGTTAATCGTGTTGTCTATTTCATCTGTTGCTGTGAACTTTAGATCAGGGTGTATCGGGTTTAAAAAGTTTGTGATGTCGTCTTTGCTAATTCGGTTATGGTTGTATATTATTAATATGTCGTCTACATATCTATTGTAGAAGCAGACCATTTTAAAACAAAATTATCTAAAGTTTGACAACAAATATTACCAACCAATGAAAGGTGTTGCAATGGGGTCCCCCATATCAGCCTTAACTGCTGAAATATTCTTACAACATTATGAAGAACAGTTAATAAAAGATATACTAGACAGTACAAATATCTGCTTCTACAATAGATATGTAGACGACATATTAATAATATACAACCATAACCGAATTAGCAAAGACGACATCACAAACTTTTTAAACCAGATACACCCTGATCTAAAGTTCACAGCAACAGATGAAATAGACAACACGATTAACTTCCTCGACCTATCAATAACTAGAAGACAACATGAATTGGACATAAACATATATCGCAAACCAACCACCACTGATATTACAATACATTACAAATCAAACCACCCAATACAGCATAAACTTGCTGCTTACCGATTTATGCTAAATCGACTACATAATCTCCCACTGTCAAAAGAACATAAACAACAGGAACTGAATACTATCATTCAAATAGCACAACAAAACGGATACCCAACCGTACTAATAAATAGACTCAATAACCAAATCAAAACAAAATAAACAGACCTAAAGAATACACTATAACACATAACCAAAACCAAAATAACAATAAAAAATGGACCATATTTGAATACAGTAACCCATTGATAAGAAAAGTCACGAACATCTTCAAAAAAACAAACTTAAGAATTACATTTCGTGTAAACAACACCACTCGGAATCTACTAAAAATCCACACACAAAACAAGGATAAATACAAAAACAGTGGAATCTACAGTTTAAGATGCAATACATGCAATAACCATTATGTTGGCCAGACTGGAAGAAATTTAACAGCAAGATATACTGAACATACCAGATATATAAAGAATAATGAACCTAAATCTGCATATGCCCTACATATTTTGAACAACCGACATGAATACGGCCCAATACAGGATACAATGAATTTAATAAAAAACTGTAAGAAAGGCAGGCATAAGAATATTACCGAAAATATGTACATCCAAATTTTTTATAGGGAACAGTTATTGATCCATGAGCAGTACGCAATGGAAATAAACCCGCTGTTCCATCTTATCAAACTCCCCCCTTCCATACTGACTAACACACAACCTCCCGAACCAGACACTCCACCGTAGTACTGTTCACCACACAACACGCAGTACACTTCGCTCCACACAAAAACAGTCCACATGGTAAGTCATTCATAGACATTAAATAGAAAATCAATAATGATTACTGTTAGCAACCAATATATATATATTACTTACAAAATCATTTATTTTACAGCTTTTAATACCACGATCCCACACGCCAGCAGTTCCGCAATATACCATCTACAGTGCTTTTATAATTTTACAACTTTTAACGAATCTTTTTACAAGATTTTAACTTATGTTTTAAAGTGCCGAAAAAATATTTTAAATCATGTGGTTGAAGTGACTATAGCTTTTAGCAAAAAACCCCCTGACGATGATCCTAGGATCGAAACACGTGTAGGGGTATAATTTTAACAATTTTATAATAAAGCTACTTAAAAAGTGGTTTTAGTGTGCATCAGTTGGTTTATAACGTAATTTAATGATAGTATTGGTCTAGGCACCTGAAATGTTTACTGAGTACATGAATTGTTGAGGACTCATGGACTGTCACCTAAGTTGGTTGCTTGTTCGCAGGTGGGAGTTAAGAGTTTGTGGCTGTCAGGTGGGGAAGGGATCTTTGCCTGGGAATAGGATATCTCATTACGTCTGTTGCGCTGATGCGATCTGAGTTGTAAGGTACATGGTGTTGCAAATATGATTCCCCTATGAGGCGTGTTTGCTGTATAGGCTGGTGAGGTTCTGTTTTCAGGTGCTGCACACCCCTAACTACTGTTGTCATGCTTTTAGCTGGAATAGCTAAGTTTGCTGCTGAGGAATTGGGTTGGTTTTGCATCATAGAAAAGAGGGTTTATTTGTGACAATGTGATTACTAGTTGGTGTGTTTAGGGCCCTGGTTAGGTTCTAGATGCACCTGCTAAAGTAACCAAACTTGAGGTGTGTAACGAGCATTTTCTGGTGTCGTAGGCCTATGTGGTTGAAAGGGAAGGCTGATGTGAGTGACCTCACATGCCTACTGAAAAGACGGGCTGTTGGGCCATAATGAAATATCACGTCCTAGCCCTGTCTGTTGTCGTAGGCTTTAACTGAGGTAAACGAATGCCTTCCGATAATCATGTGTTTGCTTGTTGCGATCGTGCAACAATGATAGTATTGGCCTAGGCACCTGAAATGTTTACAGAGTACATGGGTTGTTGAGGACTCATGGACTGTCACCTGAGTTGGTTGCTTGGTCGCAGGTGGGGAGTTAAGAGTTTGTGGCTGTCAGGTGGGGAAGGGATTTTTTGCCTGGGATTAGGATATCTCATTATGTCTGTTGTGCTGATGGGATCTGAGTTGTAAGGTACTAGGAAGGTACTTGGAGGCTGGGACTTGGATATCTCAGTAACAGTTTATGTAGTTGTGTTGGCATGTGGCATAGAATTGTTTCAAAATTGTTTAGCGGAAAATTGACTTTTCTGAGAGACATTTATTGTCATTTCTGCACCCCGTCCTCAGACCCATCCCAGCAAATAAGTGTGTAGCCCTTCATTCGAGCGCAGTGTGGAAAATCTCCATGCTGAAGGTAGGTAATGCATGAAAATTCTTTGCTTTTAGCACTGCGCTGCTTTTGCCTTTACATACTTTGTGTGTGTTTTGTTGGCATGTGTCAGAATTGTCTAACAGTAGGTCCCCCCCTCCTGTTGCTGAGTTAAAGTGAACTGGTGATGCACACTTGGCGATTAGATGTTTCTAGAATTCAGGTTATACCAGCACCTTTGTTTCGAGATTTAAATTGTTGAGAATGGAGAATGATTTGCTTTCTGAGGTGGGCAAGTTTGAAGTTTGACTAGGATTTCACAATTATGGAAGGAAGATTGATTAATATATGCACTGCATGCATTTTCTGCAGGTTGTGGAAAAGGAAAGAAGCTAAACTTAATTAGAGTGGTGCTGAGAGAATCCTTAGCTACTCAGTTTTGGGGTGTTGAAAAGTTATGCGTGATATTGAGAGGAGATCATAGACTGCAAGATTTCTTGGAGTATTTATGTACTTTTTGTGAAATCACAAGATGTCTTGAATTGTGCAATGAATAGCTGTACTGTGGTTGTAATTTGGGTTCTAGAGGCATGAAATTAGTGGCATGATAAGAAAATTTGACAGTGTATGGAAGATGTACCTTCACTGTATTTGACACATACACAGGTTTTGTGCTGAGAATTACAGAGTATAAATACTGTGGTTCATTGGAAGATGTGAAGCAATGGCTATGTTGTTGCAATATTCAATGTATACTGTTGGGAGAGCACATTGAAAAGCCGTTTCTTGTAGAAATTTCTTTAATTGCTTGTCCAACTAACTATGTGGAGGAGAGTTCTGACGAGAAGCTAACAAGTCCTCAGCTAGTCAAGAAATTCCAAACGTTTTATGGAAGCTGAATGTTCATTACCACATTCACAAGAGCCCGGAACTTGTCCCTATCCTGAGCCAGATGAATCTAGTCCGTGCCTTCTGTCCTGCTTCTTGAAGATCAAATTTAATGTTATCTTCCTGGTCTTCCAATTGGTCTCTTTCCCTAAAGTTTGCTGAGCAAAACCCTGTATGCACCTCTCCTCTGCCAATACGTGCTATGTTTCCAGTCCATCTCATTCTTGATTCGATCACCCAAATAGTATTTGGTGAGGAGTACAGATCATAAAGCTTCTGGTTATGTAGCTTTTCCACTCCCCTGTTATGTTATCCCTCTCAGGGCATTGTATCTTCTTCAGTACCCTTGAACACCCTCAGCCTGTGTTCCTCCCTCAGCATGATAGACCAAGTTTCCTTGTCTGCGTTGACAAAATCAGTTCCGTAGTCAGTGCTTGCAAATGTGGGTTTGTGGAAGTCAGCTTGTGTATTTGTTTTAATGGTGGCATCACTTATTAGTTCCAATTTGGTTTGCTTTTGTATGAGAGCACACAAGTGATACTGCACTCTGTGCATGACCGTTCACTACGCAGACCATTTGGAAAGGGAGCAGGCAGTGGAGCACTCACTGCTGCTCCAGCTTGCTGGAAGTTGGGGTACGTATCCTGGAGATGACTGTAGTGCAGTGGATATTTAAGAGGTAGTAACTGTTACATGCATTTGAATTTTGTCATGAATTGAAGCGAAATCCCTCATTATATGCCTACATTGAGAGTTAGCATTATTTCTATTGTAAGAGAAAGCCTGAAAGGAGGATTGCATAAACTTGAGGGCTAATCATCCCGCACCTTTCTGTTGTTTATGTTATGTGTGTACATATTGTGTAAGTGATGAGCTGAGTGTTACGCAGTGCAGTCTTGAGGTTAGGAGTGAGAGAGTTTGCGTATTAAATGGAAGTGTGGAATTTTGCAGGAATTCCCTTACAGCGTGAGCTTGAGGCAGTGGATGAGTACAGGCGCCTCACCGGCAAGGACTATTGCCATGACGTTTGGGGATACTGCCAGAGTAGTCCAGATCTTGGCAACTTCAGCCAAGAACTTACTGCACAACAGACATTCTCACTCACTGCTAGTTAGTAAAGGTAATGCAATGAAGTGAATGTTTATTTATGGCCTTTATAGTAGGGTATTGTAGTGCTGTTATATGACCTTACAAGCTTCTAATATGTAGGCATCTATGTATGTGATTAAAAAGGAAGGAGTGAGGCATATATATGTCATGTAGAGGGCCATGATGTCTGGGCATTCAAATGGCTTGTGTATGTGTGTGTGTGTGTGAGAGAGAGAGAGTCAGGAAAGTGTGCACATAGCCTGTGACAGTGGTTGATGTGGGCACTGGATTTCTTTGGATTAGCAGCTTTCTTGATTGTGTGCTGGGAAATTGACCTCTCATGGAAGTTTGAGGCGAGAGTATTCTGATATGGTACTTAGATGTGACAGGTCGAAAGACAGTTCTCATGCCAGTATAAGCAATTAGCCAGTTAGAACTTTACCTCCTTTTGAAACACAGAACTTTATAGAACGGGTCAAACCTTCTGTTGTTAAATTGCATTGCTGTTGTCGAGTCCTAGCTGTTTGGGAGAAAGTGTGTCACGTTGCACAAGAAATATAAAATGCTTTGTTTTGTTGTCATGCTTCTTTTAATATTATCCTCCCACCTGTATGTAGGTCTTTCTAGTGGTCTCCTGCCTTTAATTATTTTAACAGTGAGTCTCCATTTAGGGGAATTAAATTAAATATTTGTTCAGTCAGGTGATGCAGTTTGCAGAGTGGAGGATGAACATGTGAACATGAGCCAGTCCATTATGGAGCGATGCATGCGCAAAGAGGCACTGCTCAATGAACTTTATGTGCAACTTGTGAAGCACACCACTGAGCACCCAGACCCAAATTCTAGGGTGAACCTACACCACTGGGCACTACTGTAATTGGCATGCTGTGTGATTCTTCCGCCTCAGAAGAAGTCTATCTGCAAATACGTCATTGCACATCTGGAGTGTTGTGCCAGTGGCTGTGTGACTGAGGAAGGCAAGTATGCCCGATTTGCAGAAAAGATTTGTGGGTACGTATGTGTGTCTATGTTGGGAGGTGTAGAGTGAAGTTTTAGAAAATAATGAAGTCTCGCTAGGATGTACTGTTTGTTTATGGAACTGCACTCACTGGAGCAGAAGAATATTATACACAGTTTCATTAATAATTTGTATCATAACATTAATGTACCCTTTGAGCCGGGATAGCTCAGTCGGTATAGTGATTAGCCAAGGGGCTGGATATGCAAGGAATTGTGGTTCAGTTTCCAGCAGGGAAAAGAGCTTTTTCTCTTTTCCAAAAGTCTAGACTGGCTCTAGGCCCACCCAGCTTCCTGTTCGATGGGTACTACAGGCTCTTTTTCCTGGGTGTAAATCAGCCAGGGCATGAATCTGGCCACTCACCCGATCTCTTGCTGAAGATGAAATGGGTGTAGTTGTACCCCTACTCTCGCATATGCCTTTATGGTGTGCACAGGGACAACTTTACCTTTTGTTTAACATAACCTAGCATGAATTGCAAGTTTTCTGTGTGAAATTTGAAGTCATCGTGGCACCGAGTATCCAGATTCAGTCTTCTAGGATGTGGTGCCATGTATGCAGTGATAGTGGAATAAATATGTAAAGCTTGACATTTTCGTGTTGCCCACTGTTTCTTAGTGGGAGAATTACATGTGACTTGACGACCATTATCGTGGTTGGTAGGTTGGACATTGAGGACCAATATAATGGTTTCCATAAGGCCAGAGATTAGGTCTGCTGACCAAAACCAAGATCAACTGATGAACTGAACAACAAATTTGAGACAGTTTGCCAATGTTCCTCTTGACATCTTAAGGAAAAATGTCGAAGTCTGTCTTCAGGGTTGCAGAATTGTGTATAAAGTGCTGGGGCCTGTGCCAGAATCTGGCACTAAGTGATGTTGTATGGGTTTAAAATGGTGCAAGTATTGAAGAATGTATGTAGAAAGATACAAGTGTCACAAGATGACTGCTGTTAGGTTTGTATGAAAGGTTACATTGAATGACTGGCATCATGTTTGTTTGAAATGTTTCTAATCACCTACAAAACTACACAGCATCCTTAATCCAGAAGCACACATTCAAAATGATTACAAACCCTCTCCACCGAAAAAAACACTCAAAATCTCAATACACAGACACCCTCCCCCAACACACTTGGGCCCGAAGGGGAGGGAGAGAGAGAGACATATGCAGCCAACATATGGTATTGGTTATGTCATGTACATTCCAGAAGTGATTTTTAAAGAGAAGAGACACGTTTTAACCTTTTAAAGCATGAATTTGACATAATAAAGGTTTAAAAGGTGAGTTCCTACCTCACAGAAAACATATGAAGTCTTTACCAAGAAGTATGGCTTAGAGAAATAATTTTAGTTTATGCTGAGAATCATACAAAGTCAATAAATATGTTGTGTGGACGATGCACAGAGTTTCTTAGTGTTACAGTGCAGTAGGTGGTAACTATAGTTGCCAGTATGTGTTAAAGAGTTTAGACATCCTGTAGGGCAGTAATAGCAGCCTAGCAAGATGTGTGTCTTTCTTGTGAACTGTATGATGTGAATTGTGTTTGTGTTCGTTTGTAGTGCTTCAGTAAGACACAATGCACTCGGCAGCGCCATTGGCCACCTTCACTCTAAGAGATAATGTGCACCATCAACAGGCATCCCATCTATGCTAGATTCCCTTTCATGGATGGTGAGTACCACACTGTTAAGTTCCACCAATCAGCTGCTGCCAGAGATGTTATGGAGATTGTGAAAAAGAAAGAACAGTTAAGTCTAATATGCAAAGGAAATATTTGTTGCAACAGGAGACTGGCGTAAAATGTATGATGAGGTGCTTCATGATTTGTTGTGCTTACCAATTGTTATCTGGGTGATAATATGGTGAAGGATGAGATGGGTGTGTTAGAAGAGAAATATGTACAGGGTTTTGGTGGGGAAATGTGACGGAACGGGGCCAAGTGGAAGGCCTAGGCATAGATAAGAGGGTATTATTATTATGGATTGTAAAGAAGTAAGATGGGAGGTCATGAACTGGTTTTATGTGGTTCAGGACAGGGAGATGTGGCAGACTGTACTGAACATGGTAACAAACGTTCGGGTTCCATAAAATGCAGGGAATTTCTTGACTAGCTGAGGAACTGTTAGCTTCTCAAGAAGTACTCTGCTGCATGTAGTTGGTTAGCCAACTGAACGGCTATGATTGTTTTGCTCTGTTTACTGTGTGTAAACATTAAAGTTGCTGTCATTTTGTGTCACTTCCTTTGAATTCTGATAATGCAGAATTCCTTGAAGGTGCAGTATGTTAGTCAAAATTGTTTCTGTCTGCAACACCACGCGGTATCACATTCCAGAAGATAGTAATCTTCAGTTTGCTGGATGACAGCATTATCATGATTTAAATGAGTGGCTTGTGATAATGAGAGTTTTCATTTAAATATGTGAGGCACAGAAGATACTGGAGCTTTGGATAGCTCAGACGGTACAGTTACTAGGCTACAGGCTGGACAACCCATGTGGTGATTCCAAAACACTTAATAAGGCCTTGGGGCCTACTCAGTCTCCTCCTATTCAATGGTCACTGGTGGCTGCTACCCCAGGATTAAAGCAGCCAGGGCGTGAGGCTGACCACTCGTATCGATCTAGTAGTACCAAGGTTAAGAATGAGTGGCGTTATGCCTGTGTGCCCATGTGTGTGCCTTCGTGGTGTGCACAGGGACAGCTTTACATAACTCATAAGAAAATGAAAGCAGGAGATTAAAATTGTGGCATCCTGAGCTATAGTGCTGCTCTAAACTGCCTTATGATTATCACTGGCAGTGAGAAGAAAAAGAGTAAGGTCATTCTTACATCACCAATTTTTTTTTTTTTTTTTTTTTTTATAGTAATTTTGAAGATTTAAGTCTTCTGGGATATGATGCTGTGTCATTGGGTGAGAAAAGTGTTGGGAACTGTGTGTCCACTTACTACAGTGTCACATCCCAGAAGGCTTCAATCCTAGTAACTGCTATGAGAAGATAGGATATATGTTTGATATATGTGTGTGGAGTATTGTAGGTTATGTTTGATGTCTGGTGTTTGTATCATGGTGTTGCTTGCAGGCGTTCCAGATTGCCGGCTTGATTCGAGAGTACAACGAAGTGCTTTAGCAGTCCCTTCAGCACGTGAGACGCAGGGACGAACAACGCAAAAACGCGAAGTGGGAACACTACTAGACCAGTTAGCATTTACACAAATCTGTGACTGTCATACATTCTGTTGCAAGTTAGATGCAGCCTGCAGAGTTATGTGTCTGCTTTGTTGAGACCAAGCTGCTGTGTGTAGAATGCTTAGAGTTTGGAAGAGTAGCAGATCATCAGTTCAGCCGCAAAGTGTAATGAAGATATTTTCTTGACGAAATGCAGAGTCTCGACAGCGTTGTGTGCAGTTTGCATAGTCATTATGTATGCTTGTCTCTGCCGAATTCTTATCCTCGCTGTGCGATCTGATAGTCACAGCAACGTGTGTGAGTAAGTTACATGTTGTGATCGCATAATCCCCAGTTGTAGGTTTTGAATTATATTTTGTGGACTTTGTTATTTGTTGTGTATTAATTGAGGTATTTAAGTACTTAAGGTAAGTAAGTGAGTGGACGATGTTTTTACCAGCATACATACAGCGTAATTATTGATGCGTATCGTTAATCTCATTATTTACTGTGTATATATAACATTGTATTTGAGTGTAAAGTGTAGTGTACAATAAAATATGTTTACCATCCCACCTTCCCAGGAAATTGTTTTTGCATTTGGCTTTCATTATGTATAAAGTTTGTGGAGCAGAGCAGAGTAGTGGACACAGGGCAGAACAAGAAAGTAGGGCATTGCAGAGCAGGCAGGCAGACAGCAGATCATGTTGGAAAAGCTAGCAGGTTAGTCCCTGTAGGGACTGATGGGCAGGGAAATGTCCGTACAGTGACTAGCTATGGGAGTGGTTACCAGAGTTTAAGCCAGTGTAAAACTTGTGTTGTTGCTGTAGGTCATCATGTGTTAGTTGGTTAGACAGCAAGGGTAAGTTAGAGGAAGATGCGAAGGTATGCCTTGCTAAGTAGGGTTAGCATTCATCTGTGCACTCGGGATTCGATCTGTAACGTACTCGTATGTAAAGACGCTGTGCATTGTATAGGAGGGTGGGTGGGCTGCAAGACAAGAGTAAAGTCGTGCTACAGCGCCAGGGTGCGCCTAGCGTCAGCAATTCTTGCAACGTTGGGATATATCGTTCATTCTGTTCCTTATCCACGTGCTATTGGTCTGCTGGCAGGGAACAAGGTTAGTGATGGCGGAAGTAATTGGCATCGTGTTAGATGAGATCTGCTCTGTGCTGGGGTGTTGCGCAGCGTCGTGTGCTACTTGTTCACTTACGTTTCTGAACAACTAACGTGACGTAATCACGAGGGTACTCTCGGGTGGTAGTCGGCGAGGTGGCAGCCAAATAGAGTTGCAAGGGAGCGGTGGATAGAGACAAAGGAGTGTAGCCAACCAAGGCTGATGGAAAAGATGTAATGATAAAAAATACAAAGTATAGGAATTAAACAATTTAGGGGAAGAGAAACCAAAAAATCGTGAGGGAGGGGGACACACAAAGTGGCTGGTGGGTTACCTAGGCGGAAACCGGTCCCGGCGCGCGCGAATCACTACCTTGTGAATGAAGGTCAGAGTAATGGGAGAAAAAAATGTATGCATTGAAGCAATAACGAGGAAGGGAAATAGACCAAACAAATAATACAAATAGAGGAATGAGAATGTAGAAAATATTTTTGTCTGTTCATTGGAATTCTATATCTGGTGCTCGAAGTATTACTCGTGCTAGTCACATTGCAAATGCACCAATTAGGATCGACATGACCAGAATATTCAAGTGAAGGCATGGACTGTAATTGTGACCTAGATTTGGTCGTCCACAAGTAGGGATCTGTCTTGCCCTTGTTCTGTTCGGATAGGTATTCTGAGTGATCGGTCACTAAATGCGAGGTGTAGTTATTCTTTGTGATTAGTTGAGAAGAATCTGCCGCTAAAAATCAGTGGAGGGGGTTTCTGGGTTAACTCGAGGCCGTCTGGTTTAGTTCGTATTGACGACGATTGTTCGAAGTGTTATTCTTGTTAGGGAAAGTGGTGACAGGATTGTGGCTTAGGTAACAATCTTAAGAATAGAGGGAGTCCTAGGTATAATAGCGATGTGAACATTACAGATTTCTTTTATCAATGTGGCTACCTTGGTTTCATTACGGTGTGGACAAATGGTGCTCTAGAATGAGGTTTTTCCTGCTCCACTTCCTACTGTTTGGCAGTTTTTGAAAAACCGTTAATTATTAATTGGTGGTAGTTCTGAGAATCTCTGTTCTGCTGGGGGAGGTTCATAATCATTCAATTGAATTCATTGTGTGTGTTGGGAGCAAGATTTGTTGGTTAGACGTAACTGGGCCTTTAATTATTTGGGGTTTGTAGTAAGCCTGGTAAATTGTGGGAATCATTGAATAAATCCAGCCATGATTGCGAATACTCGTACTATTGATAGGAAGTGGGCAACCTACACAGGACGTGTCTTCTAATACACTGACGATTGAATTTGCAAGCACTGCCCTGGTTAGTCCTATCGTAAGTACGAATATATATCCTAGTCCTCACAGACAAGGTCTATACAAGTGGTGGGCTGTTGTGAACACAGTGATGGACCTCTCAGTTTCATTAAATGCAGTTAATTTCTTGACCCTTGAAGATGGGACCGACACGTTATCCCACAACGTCGGTGAAGGATTACCACTCGACGCTGCGTAATATCCCAGAAGAGCATAAATCTCTGAATGTTATGTCATTTCCCATCCCTTTTTTGCCACGGATTAAAATTGACTTCACATCTTATCCGCTACGTCTTGTAGATCAGGTTCAATCTGTGCCCTGATCCGTGGTTTGTGTGAAATTTCATTCAAAAAGTGTGGCGCAATTTGTTGTCTGTGTTCCAATTTTAAACTGTGTGGATGTTATAACAGCGGTAATAATGGCAAAGGTAAGATTTGTAAAGGTATACGGATCAATATAATCAATAGTTATACAATTTAAAATATCTATTTCGTTATATATTTCGTAAAACCACGGATTCGAATTCCATTCCACCATATGCACAGTCACTTCTGCCTTAAATGAAGGGTCGATGATGGAACTCGGTATGCGGACTATTGTGGGTTACGTTTTTATGAAATTAAGAAGTCTCAGAATGTAAGTTATGTTGTTGAGGACCTGGGGAAACTTGGTAAAAACCTTACGAATCGAGATTATGTTGATATAGTAGGAGGGCCAGGAAACAGCCTGGGTAGAAACTACCGTTCCCTAAATTTGACGTTTTTTGGGCACCGGGCATTTTAATATTAACTTTAGTTTTTCAACCAACGAATGAAACTTTTTATTTGCGAAATTTTTTTTCACTACACCCTACATATGTTTCGGCCCCCTCTTCAAGGGCACCTTGTTAAGTACACTTCTCTGTCCAAATTTGGCACTATCACTAAAAATGTTATTCCGTTCAAAGCTAATATTCACCTGAGAATCACGAGTATATACAAAATTCTTCAGGTAGTTTTTTGAATTGTTTTTGGTGTATGTAGCTTTCGTCAGTGTCCGAAGTTATAGTCCAGCACTAAAAATTTGTGATTGTAGGGTACTACCTCGTTGGTATGTGTTTTAAAACGCATAGGTATTGAAAAATATTGTTATTTTAAAAAAGTTTTAAAACGCTGGCTGCTGGGCATGTATAAAAGGGTTTAAGTGCGTTTCCCACTGTTGTTGTCTTGTTGCATGGCTGTGAAATGACTAAATTTTTAAAAACAATAAAGGGAAATTCTACCCCGAGAGAACTAGGGAATTGCAAAGCTTTAAATTTTTCTTGTTCACAGCCGCCATCTGTAGCAACAAGACCAGGTGCCAATTTCAGACAGAAGTAGCCCGCTCAGGACAGGCACAGCCCCCCTTTTTTTTGCTCGGGGTGCTTACTCTGTGCTAAGAAGGGCCCGTATATAGTGAATAATGAATGCACTTAAAAAAGGGTTTCCACTTTTTTTCAATGTGTTTATTAGACAAGCCCTCCTGGTTGTCTGTTTTTGGGTTTTATCTTGAAG